>CM042034.1:30656778-31141778 GCA_023525975.1 Smallanthus sonchifolius | reverse complement strand
GGCAAGAAGTGGATGAGCGTGTGACTCAACTTCAACAACAAGTCCAAGATCAACAACAACGCGAAGCCCAACGAGAGGAAGAACGTCGTGCGCATAATCAACAAATGCTTGAAATGCAACGACAAATGGATGACATGCGTCCAATGTGGTGTCACACCCCCAAATTCCACTAACGGAGTTTTACCGTTTTGGGAAGGTGACACACCAGGATCTCAGTCATTAGTTACACGGAACGACTCTATATGAATTTAAGTAAAACACTAATGCTGCTCATAGTCACGAGACAACAAAAGTTCAAATTTGAAAACGTTGCGGAAGCGTAAACATAAACCAATGCAAGTAAAAGTAAGATGCGCGAAACAATGCGCCCAAAACCATGCAGTTCAAATAAAGCAATAAATTAATGTTTGATAAAAGTGGACTCCATGCATGTCCTAGTGCTCGTGCTTGAATACCTTATTGACCTGAGAAAAACACGCTAAAAAGTGTCAACACAATGGTTGGTGAGTTCATAAAGTAATGTAAGTAAAACCAATTGTTTAACGCAAGCATCCCATGCTCAATGTTTGTCAGATAAAGTAATTATTGTTTACCGATAGATAGCTAGTCTAATGCATTGCTACTTTAAGCGTTCGCAACCGAAGCTGACTGTTTGTATGTTTGAATGCCTCCAGCCATGTCTACCGAACACTGGCTAATGTTTAGGCAAATTTTACACCCGTTGACCTCCAATCATAGTTAGAGCGACTAACTCGGGTGGGGCTTTGTCAAAACCCAGTAGTACTACTCAAAATCCCCTCGCTATTCCCCAATACTAACGGTTCGAAATGTAAGGACTTGTTTGGTATGTTTGTGCACTTTCAGTACGCAAGCGGTAAAACAGTAATACAGAATCCCAAAATGTTTGAAATGTTTGAAAGCATGTTTTCTCCCCCAAAAAGGAAAACAAGTAAAATAGGGGTTATGAAACTCACCTGAGTGCGTATGCAAGTATGAAAGCTAAGAAGCAACTGCTGGACTTCTAACTGCCACCTATAACCGTAGTCTATAAGTGCGTGTTCGTGTTGTTCGATATAGACCCATATATCCAAACAATGTTGTTGTTAAAGGTTTTAGAAAATAGTTTGCAAGTGCGACTCAAGTTTGACACGACGACCCGTTGGTGACACGTTTGTGTTTTAATGTTTGAGTTGCATACTAACACATAGCACACAATTGATCATACGATAGCACGTAGCAACAAATCCTATTTGTTCTAGAAAGATAGCATGTTTCCATTAATGGCAGGTTTCCATAATTAGTAAGTTTCTATAAATAGTAACCATGTTCGGGTTTCACATCATTGTTATCATATGCTTGCAGGTTTCAATTCAAGTAGCACATAGCAATCATCATATCCTACAACAATTCTATTCTACTTAGCATGTTTGACTTGGTTCCGATAAAGTTTCTATTTTTAGCAACCTATGATGAGCATGCGCGTTATATAATCATCAATCAAGTTTACACACATTATCATGTCATGTCAAGTACAAAACCATCATGAAGAAGCTATAGAATTCAAAACGAGTGAGCGGGTGAAAAAGTGAAAATTGAAATTAACTTTCTGTTAAGAGAGGTCCCTCGCGGTACGCGGGAGAGGAGAGGGGTCTCCCTCGCGGTACGCGAGAGGTTTCAGGACTCGCCCGGTTGACTTGTCTCTCGCGGTACGCGAGAGAATTGTACCTGGGTTTTCGCGGTACGCGAGAGGACCAAAAATCAGGCCCGACTAAATTGTCTCTCGCGATACGCGAAAGACTCGCCCGTGGGTCTTCGCGGTACGCGAAGAGCCTGTTCGACAGCAAAGTAAATTAAACATTAGGGTTTAGCCGTTTCTCATGCAATCCAACGATTTCAGTAACAAAGTTATCGACTTTAATCATGTTCTACACTATTCTAACATTACTAGTTTCAATAATCAACAACTAATCAGTCATACATCGCTAGGGTTTTGCAAAACATCATAAATCAACAATATTTAACAAAAACACATCAAGCTTGCAACTTTATTAAGAAAATCATCATGTTTGGATGGATTTAGGGTCTGATCTAACTGCAATAATCAAAAGGAAATCAAATCGGATGAAACGACTTACGTGTGGATGTTAGAAACGTAACGAGGATTCCGAATACGCGTCTAATTCCAAGTTTGAAGCTTGAATGATCGATCTTACTTGGTTGCAGGTCCAATTTCGTGAGAGAGGGTGAGAGAGAGAGACGGCGAGATTTGAGAGAGAGAGATAGATTAGGTTGAATATTTTATAAAAATCTTTTTATAAAACTTGTACGGGCTTCTACTACGGGTTTGGGTAATTACGGGCTTTTAATTTAACTTTAACTAATTAACATTTAAAACCCTTCTACTAATTATTTTTATAAAACTCATACTTTATAAAAATAGCAGATAAATTAACTGTCCGGTAAATCTACGCGATTAAACGAACGTTCACGTATTTCACAGATAATTCACGTAGCACGTAAAAACACATAATTTATATAAACTATAAATTATTTACTGCTTGAATTATTATTAATTAATTATCACCAACGTTCCGGGTTTGACTCGTGTGTGATCCGATGTGTGCGAGCTAACTGACACATTTAATTAATCCTAATTAAATGCAATGTATGTGTGACGAACTAAGATAACTGAGTTTGTAACGAAAAATGTTTGAACTAACGAGGTTTGAGTTAACGGAGTTAACCTGAAAATGCCGGATGTCACATCATCCCCTTGTTGAAAGAATTTTCGTCCCGAAAATTAAGCGAAGTCGTTAAATGTCTGAAACAAAAGTTTGGGTTTGTCACATCATCCCCTTGTTGAAAGAAATTTCGTCTCGAAATTTAGTTAGTACCTTTCGTGTTTGCCGTTGAATGTTTGAACAGGTGAGGATACTTTTTCATCATCTGATCCTCGCGTTCCCACGTGAACTCTGGTCCACGCTTCGAGTTCCAGCGAACTCTGACAATAGGTATCTTACTGCGCTTGAGGGTTTTGACCTCTCGGTCCATGATCTCAACTGGTTCCTCAACAAAACGTAGCTGTTCATCAATTTCCAACTCCTCGAGTGGAACTACAAGAGTCTCATCTGATAGGCACTTCTTTAGGTTTGAGACATGAAAGACATTATGCACTCCATTGAGTGTATCTGGTAGATTCAGCTGATATGCTACTGGACCAATCCTTTTCTCTATCTCGAATGGTCCAACGTAACGCGGGTTTAGCTTTCCTCGTTTTCCAAAACGAATTACACCTTTCCACGGTGAGACCTTTAATAAGACTCTGTCTCCCACTTGGAATTCTAGCGGTTTTCTACGCTTGTCTGCATAACTCTTTTGACGGTCACGCGCTGCCGCCATACGGTTTCGGATTTGCACGATTTTCTCTGAGGTTTCGGGCACAAGTTCAGGACCAGTAAGTTGACTATCTCCAACTTCAGGCCAACAAAGTGGTGATCTACACTTTCGTCCATACAAAGCCTCAAACGGTGCGGCTTTGATGCTAGTATGATAGCTGTTATTGTAAGAGAACTCCACTAAAGGCAAGTGCGTCTCCCAACTGTTACTGAAATCAATCACGCAAGCCCTTAACATGTCCTCTAGGGTTTGAATGGTACGCTCACTCTGGCCATCTGTTTGAGGATGATATGCTGTACTCATGTCCAGGCGCGTGCCTAGAGCTTTCTGTAATGATTGCCAGAAACGTGAGGTGAATCGGGCGTCTCTATCGGAAATGATGGAGATTGGCACTCCATGTCGAGATACTACTTCTTTAAGGTAGAGACGAGTTAACTTTTCCATTTTGTCGGTCTCTTTGATAGCAAGGAAATGAGCGGATTTGGTTAGACGATCCACTATCACCCAGATTGTGTCACATCCAGAAGGGGTTCGGGGTAATTTGGTTATGAAATCCATGGAAATCTGCTCCCATTTCCACATTGGAATTTCCGGTTGTTGGAGTAATCCAGATGGCTTTTGGTACTCCACTTTAACCTTGGAACAAGTCAGACACTTGCTCACGTAGGTGGCTATGTCGGCTTTCATGTTCGGCCACCAGTACAAAACTTTTAGATCGTGATACATCTTGTCAGATCCCGGATGGATAGAATATCGGGATTTGTGAGCTTCATCCATGACTAGATCTCTTAAGTTTCCATATACTGGAATCCATATTCGTTCCGCGAAGTAACGAATACCATCTGATTTAACCTCAAGTTGTTTCTCCATACCACGTGTGGATTCCAACGATAAGTTCTCCTCTTTTAAGGCTTCAAGTTGGGCATTACGGATCTGTTCGGGTAATCCTGTATGAATAGTGAGTTGTAACGCTCTAACTCGTCGGGGTTTGGTTTCCTTTCTGCTTAGGGCATCGGCCACCACATTAGCTTTGCCCGGATGGTACTTGATTGCACAATCATAATCGTTTAATAACTCGATCCAACGACGTTGACGCATGTTCAACTCTTTCTGCTCAAAAATATGCTGAAGACTCTTGTGATCGGTGTAAATGGTGCACCTGGTACCGTACAAGTAATGTCTCCATATCTTGAGCGCGAACACAACGGCTCCTAATTCCAAATCGTGAGTCGTGTAGTTCTTTTCGTGGATTTTTAATTGTCGAGAAGCGTATGCGATAACCTTGTCACGTTGCATCAACACGCAACCGAGACCTTGGATAGAGGCATCGCAATACACCACGAAGTCATCCGTTCCCTCTGGCAGAGATAGGATGGGTGCGCTACATAGCTTCTGCTTCAGTAGCTGGAATGCTGATTCTTGAGTCTTGCTCCAATTATAGGGTTTATCTTTTTGGGTTAAGGCGGTGAGAGGTTGAGCAATCTTTGAGAATCCCTCGATAAAGCGACGGTAGTATCCGGCCAATCCTAAAAATTGCCGAACTTCGGTCGGAGTTGTTGGTGCTGCCCAATTCTTAATAGCTTCTACTTTGGCTGGGTCGACATGTATTCCTTTCTCATTGATCACATGTCCTAAAAATTGAACCTCGCGAATCCAAAAATCGCATTTGGAAAACTTTGCGTACAGCTGCTCCTGTTTCAGTAGCTCAAGGATCAAACGCAGATGCTCCTCATGCTCTTCCTGACTCTTAGAGTATATGAGGATATCGTCAATGAAGACAATGACGAATTGGTCGAGGTAAGGTTTACACACACGGTTCATGAGGTCCATGAACACCGCGGGTGCATTGGTTAATCCAAATGGCATGACCAAAAACTCGAAATGGCCGTACCGGGTTCTGAATGCAGTCTTGGATATATCTTCATCTCGAACTCTCAGCTGATGATATCCAGACCTTAAATCGATTTTCGAGTAGAAACTTGACCCTTGAAGTTGGTCGAATAAATCGTCAATGCGGGGTAAGGGGTAGCGGTTCTTGACTGTTACCTTGTTCAACTCTCGGTAATCTATGCACATTCGGAAAGTCCCATCTTTCTTTTTAACAAAAAGGACTGGGGCTCCCCATGGCGATGAGCTAGGTCGGATGAAACCTTTATCCAACAACTCTTGCAGTTGAGTGGATAGCTCTTGCAACTCGCTTGGTGCCAGTCTATAAGGTGCCCGAGCAATAGGCGCTGCTCCGTGTGTTAGGTCAATCTGAAATTCGACCTGACGATGAGGTGGAAGACCAGGTAGGTCTTCAGGAAATACTTCTGGGAATTCGCGAACGATTGGGATATCTTCTAACTTTTTCTCCTCGGTAGACTTGTCAGCAACAAGGGCTAATATTGCGGTATGACCCTTACGCAGACACTTCTGAGCCTTCATGAAAGATATGATGCCCATCACTGCACCACTTCTTTCGCCCTGGAGGTATAGGATCTCTCCACTAGGAAGGGGTATACGAACGATCTTCTCACTACAGATGATCTCAGCTTGGTTTTTAGACAACCAATCCACGCCCACAATTATGTCAAAACTGCCAAGTGTAACTGGCATGAGATCGATGTCGAGTTTGTGACCAGATAGTTCTAACTTACATCCCTTGAGAATGTGGGTTGCCTCGATTACTTTACCGTCTGCTATCTCTACGGTATAATGATTTTCTAATAAAGTTGGAGTAAGACTGCACCAACTGGAAAATTGTGAAGTCATGCTGAGATTTCTAGTGAGACCCGTGCTTATAAGGTAAGCGTCGGTCAATCCAAAGGTCAAGGAAAGGGGTTCACATAAAGAAAAGAAAAATCTACTGAGATGCAGATTTCAATAACCTAAGAAATAGGATGTCTGTTTAAGTAGTCGCGTTCAACTGATTGTTGGTTAGACCAAATCCTTGTTTTCTAATGTCATTAGAACAACTGGATCATTTTGTGAAGAAAGAAGTATGTTTACAGAGTTGGATATCCTGGGTATAAGTCAAACTAGACTGAGGATTAGCCACAAGATAAAGAAATAGGGTCAGATGAAATAACACGTGCTAGCTTGGGAAGAATTTCGCTTACATAGTTGGAGTCGATAGGTTTGTCATGAGTTTCAATTAGGGTTCCAATCAAGATGGTTTCTGTGATCACGTTTAGATGAGAGTCTTAATTTCACTAGGACTCTTCCATGAGTGAGATAAACATTTTTGACCTGATAGTCACGCCTATCAACTGTTGAATAGGTTTAATGATACCAACTAGTCGTTGAGTGGGTTACGAGAATTTCTACAGACAGTGGAAACTTAAGTTTGCAACTCACAGATTAGGATCATTTATCCACACACTAGGTTTCACCGGGACTTACATGCACCTCAAATTACTATTACGTGTGCACCCGTAATGATAATTTGCTTTGCATGCTCATCCTAGTTTTCCCCTGTCCTGCGTCATAATGTCCTATAGTTTGTATTGCTGAGTACAGAGTGTTGTCAGATATGATAAGTCATTGAGAAGCTTAATCATCAACCATAAGTTGATCAGCTAGGACTCCTATCAGGACGAGTAGGCATGAATTGTTTGATCCGAGTATTCACTCGAGTTGGAACACAATTCAAGAGTCCAATCCAGCGGATTGTAGATGAGAGCATGAAACAAACATGCACATGAAATGCGACTTCAAGAAATGAAACTAATTCATGAATACAAGTTACAGGAAGCAGCAAGGTAGCCGTCCTTCCATCTGAGTCAGGGTAGGGTCTGAGTATGCAATGAGCAATGCGTTCTCAACTTTGTGGTTAATCTATCTTCAACAGAATATCGACCAAAGACGCGAGCCCATGGCTCGGGAAAGTGATGACATCTACGTGCCAAAGGATCTTGCAATAATGCGTGCAACGGTCTGCCTTCACTCGGCGTATTGTTGCTAGTGGGTACAGTAGGGACTCGCCTCCGACGATCCCAACTCCCAAAGAGATATGTGCTAGTTGAGTGTCGTCCATAACATGGACCTGTGAATGCCCACCAAACCCGACATGTGACGGTGGTGTTAGTGACTCCTCCGAAGGCTTCGTCTCGCTGCCCACGGACGTGAATGGAGGTGGGACTTCCTCCTCGCGGATCCAATTCCTGATCCTATCGGGATACCAATCCCAGTCCTGCGTGTTGTCTCTGACATGCACATGAATAGGCTCATCATGCCCTACTGTGGTGTTGATCGGGTTGAGTCGACGTCTCCTCGGCTCTGGCAAAGGTATTGTAGGAACATCGTGCTCCTGAACGACTGGGGATGCTGGTGAATTGGGTGGGGTTGACATTTCCTGTAACGGGATGAGTGAGTGCCATGTTTGAGTGTAAGTGTTGTGTAACTAATGCATGTACGTGGTTATAGTCTAGTATGCAATTCCTAGTTCACTAGAACCAATGGCTCTGATACCAATCTGTTACACCCCCAAATTCCACTAACGGAGTTTTACCGTTTTGGGAAGGTGACACACCAGGATCTCAGTCATTAGTTACACGGAACGACTCTATATGAATTTAAGTAAACCACTAATGCTGCTCATAGTCACGAGACAACAAAAGTTCAAATTTGAAAACGTTGCGGAAGCGTAAACATAAACCAATGCAAGTAAAAGTAAGATGCGCGAAACAATGCGCCCAAAACCATGCAGTTCAAATAAAGCAATAAATTAATGTTTGATAAAAGTGGACTCCATGCATGTCCTAGTGCTCGTGCTTGAATACCTTATTGACCTGAGAAAAACACGCTAAAAAGTGTCAACACAATGGTTGGTGAGTTCATAAAGTAATGTAAGTAAAACCAATTGTTTAACGCAAGCATCCCATGCTCAATGTTTGTCAGATAAAGTAATTATTGTTTACCGATAGATAGCTAGTCTAATGCATTGCTACTTTAAGCGTTCGCAACCGAAGCTGACTGTTTGTATGTTTGAATGCCTCCAGCCATGTCTACCGAACACTGGCTAATGTTTAGGCAAATTTTACACCCGTTGACCTCCAATCATAGTTAGAGCGACTAACTCGGGTGGGGCTTTGTCAAAACCCAGTAGTACTACTCAAAATCCCCTCGCTATTCCCCAATACTAACGGTTCGAAATGTAAGGACTTGTTTGGTATGTTTGTGCACTTTCAGTACGCAAGCGGTAAAACAGTAATACAGAATCCCAAAATGTTTGAAATGTTTGAAAGCATGTTTTCTCCCCCAAAAAGGAAAACAAGTAAAATAGGGGTTATGAAACTCACCTGAGTGCGTATGCAAGTATGAAAGCTAAGAAGCAACTGCTGGACTTCTAACTGCCACCTATAACCGTAGTCTATAAGTGCGTGTTCGTGTTGTTCGATATAGACCCATATATCCAAACAATGTTGTTGTTAAAGGTTTTAGAAAATAGTTTGCAAGTGCGACTCAAGTTTGACACGACGACCCGTTGGTGACACGTTTGTGTTTTAATGTTTGAGTTGCATACTAACACATAGCACACAATTGATCATACGATAGCACGTAGCAACAAATCCTATTTGTTCTAGAAAGATAGCATGTTTCCATTAATGGCAGGTTTCCATAATTAGTAAGTTTCTATAAATAGTAACCATGTTCGGGTTTCACATCATTGTTATCATATGCTTGCAGGTTTCAATTCAAGTAGCACATAGCAATCATCATATCCTACAACAATTCTATTCTACTTAGCATGTTTGACTTGGTTCCGATAAAGTTTCTATTTTTAGCAACCTATGATGAGCATGCGCGTTATATAATCATCAATCAAGTTTACACACATTATCATGTCATGTCAAGTACAAAACCATCATGAAGAAGCTATAGAATTCAAAACGAGTGAGCGGGTGAAAAAGTGAAAATTGAAATTAACTTTCTGTTAAGAGAGGTCCCTCGCGGTACGCGGGAGAGGAGAGGGGTCTCCCTCGCGGTACGCGAGAGGTTTCAGGACTCGCCCGGTTGACTTGTCTCTCGCGGTACGCGAGAGAATTGTACCTGGGTTTTCGCGGTACGCGAGAGGACCAAAAATCAGGCCCGACTAAATTGTCTCTCGCGATACGCGAAAGACTCGCCCGTGGGTCTTCGCGGTACGCGAAGAGCCTGTTCGACAGCAAAGTAAATTAAACATTAGGGTTTAGCCGTTTCTCATGCAATCCAACGATTTCAGTAACAAAGTTATCGACTTTAATCATGTTCTACACTATTCTAACATTACTAGTTTCAATAATCAACAACTAATCAGTCATACATCGCTAGGGGTTTTGCAAAACATCATAAATCAACAATATTTAACAAAAACACATCAAGCTTGCAACTTTATTAAGAAAATCATCATGTTTGGATGGATTTAGGGTCTGATCTAACTGCAATAATCAAAAGGAAATCAAATCGGATGAAACGACTTACGTGTGGATGTTCGAAACGTAACGAGGATTCCGAATACGCGTCTAATTCCAAGTTTGAAGCTTGAATGATCGATCTTACTTGGTTGCAGGTCCAGTTTCGTGAGAGAGGGTGAGAGAGAGAGACGGCGAGATTTGAGAGAGAGAGATAGATTAGGTTGAATATTTTATAAAAATCTTTTTATAAAACTTGTACGGGCTTCTACTACGGGTTTGGGTAATTACGGGCTTTTAATTTAACTTTAACTAATTAACATTTAAAACCCTTCTACTAATTATTTTTATAAAACTCATACTTTATAAAAATAGCAGATAAATTAACTGTCCGGTAAATCTACGCGATTAAACGAACGTTCACGTATTTCACAGATAATTCACGTAGCACGTAAAAACACATAATTTATATAAACTATAAATTATTTACTGCTTGAATTATTATTAATTAATTATCACCAACGTTCCGGGTTTGACTCGTGTGTGATCCGATGTGTGCGAGCTAACTGACACATTTAATTAATCCTAATTAAATGCAATGTATGTGTGACGAACTAAGATAACTGAGTTTGTAACGAAAAATGTTTGAACTAACGAGGTTTGAGTTAACGGAGTTAACCTGAAAATGCCGGATGTCACATGTGGGAACGCCGAACTAGCAGTGACGGTAATTAGCTTAAAGTTGTTGCGCCTTTGCCTTTGTTTTCGGTGTTATTGTTGAATGTTTGAACAATTTTTATGTTTGTGTGTCGGACAACTTTATGTTTGAATATTTGATTTGTGTGTCGAACAGGTTTTTGTATCGAACAATATGTTTCGGATTTCAATTTTTGAATGGTTTGAATTATCTGATTTGCAGGTTTTTGTAATTTGAAATTAAAAATTTCTGGAAAACTTTGAAAATTTAAAAAAAAAACAAAAAAAAACAGAAAAACCTATCCCGACGACATGTCGTCGGCATATGTCTTTTTCAAATTTAATTAAAAAAATTGGAAATAGCCTATACCGACGACATGTCGTCGGGATAGGTTGGGTCTGTCTCGACGACTTGTCATCCGAATAAGTCCAGAACCTATACCGACGACATTTCGTCGGTATAGAATTTCTTTTTGAATTTTTAATTAAACCCTATAGCGACGACATGTCGTCGGCATAGGTCGACCTATGCCGACGACACCTATACCGACGACATCTTTGACCTATTGGGACGAGGCAATACCGACGACATATATACCGACGACATGTCATCGGTATAGGCTATACCGACGACAAGTCGTCGCTATTGGGTCAAAAAAAATCATCGGGATAGGGTGATACTGTTGTAGTGATGTCTGTCTCGACGACTTGTCGTCCGAATAAGTCCAGAACCTATACCGACGACATTTCGTCGGTATAGAATTTCTTTTTGAATTTTTTAATTAAACCCTATAGCGACGACATGTCGTCGGCATAGGTCGACCTATGCCGACGACACCTATACCGACGACATCTTTGACCTATTGGGACGAGGCAATACCAACGACATATATACCGACGACATGTCATCGGTATAGGCTATACCGACGACAAGTCGTCGCTATAGGGTCAAAAAAAATCGTCGGGATAGGGTGATACTGTTGTAGTGATGGTCATATAGCTGACCGCTAACAGGCAGGTAACAGAACGCTACCGCCTCCCATCCAGCCTCCAGCCGTGTTCCACACGTAGCGGACCGTTAAGGTTTTGGGTAACAGTCCGCTATCAATCTTTGTGTTGTAGCGGACCATAAAACTTCTAATAGCGGTCAGCTATAGGGTTGCGGATGCTGATTCGTGGCTTGACAGGAGGCTAGTCATCATTATTGCTTTCATGACTATGCAGCGAACCGCTACCGACCTATTTTCACAATCTTTCATATGTTTCCATTATCAGTCCCTCAGGTTTGACCACCAATTCTCCCCCTCCTCCCATACAAAACTAAACAATCAGTTACCTGGTCTCTCGACGGTTTCCTTTAGTCTCCCAATTTGGTCTAACTTGGTTTGGCACAATCCATTCTACATTTATACTTTCTTAATCAGAAAACACAGATGATGTAATGGTTCGAAACAGAGATTTCTTGTCAACAACAAGAGTCCGTGATTGCACAGGACCAAACTTCGTCGTATGACTGATTTGGCGGTTGGAATTTCTTGCAGAGATCTACGACGTGTAGATCTCGGTGGTTCGAGTGAAGAAAATAGAGATAGAGATCGATAGGAAGGTTTCGTGCATCACATAGCGGGTAACGGAGACTTTGTATAATCGGGTCTTTTAAAGGGGTGTCGGGTTCGATTGATGATATGTGTAGGAGCTCTACGGATTGTTGTCTTCCGCAAAAATGACGTCACAACCAATCCTCTGTTCAAAAACATTTATTCTTCTGCTTTGGTTTCTTTTGCAAAATCCTGATGATGATTTCGATGGTGGGGGTTCTGTGAGTGAAATTGTTAAGTTCAATGATGTTATGGGGCAAACAACAAATAAAAACATAGAGAGATAGATTGACGAGAGATCTCGTGCTGATAACATGTTAGAAATAATGAGAAAAGATGAGAGCAAGTTTCATATTATTCGTCTCTAATTCAACAATACATACAACACATATATATACAAGTATTAATCGTAACCGATGAAGAATCCTAAATAGGATAATGATTGTGTATTATGTCTGCTTATTATGATCATTTATAACATAAACTACTTATGTTGTGATATTAATTATTTGGAAATTTTCATAATCGAATGAAACTAATCGACTTAAATACAAAAGTTATAAAACTTGGTTACAGATTAGTGACAAAGTATATATCAAACAAGAATAGAACCATTATATATTAACCAAGATTCATAATTATTTTATTTATTTCACTTGGACTAAAACAAGTTTCATAACAATAGAATAATATACGTGTTCACAATAATATCAAAGGATTGTTTTCTAATACATGTTTACAATGAAAAAGAAGCCTACATTTATTGGCAATACAAAAACTTATACATGGAAACAAATAACACACTATTAGAAAAGTGAGCTTTAATGACACGTAAACCATGACACACACTGTTTTTATGACGTGCAAAAGTGTGTCAGCGTTCAAGTGTCTTAAAAATTAAGAAAAAAAAACACGGTATACACTTTACAATATATGTGTGTCATCTTTCTCTGTCATTTCATGTTTTCCCTCTTCTAAAAAAATTATCCAAATCTCCCCTCCAAAAATCTCTGAATTATTCCTCCCCTCATTTTTCAGATATATACACCCTCCTCATTTTTTCGGTCGATCTTCCTCTCCTTCACCTTTTCATCCTAATCCAGCAACCGTCTTTCGTCAAAATTGTTTCAATTATCACCCTCCTAATTTTACAAACTTGTTTCAATTATCAAGTTTTAGGGCAACTTGCACGCGCGCCTGTTCCAATTACAAGGTGACATGACTTTTGCAAAAAGCATTCAATAACCAACTTTTATTGCGATTTGCACGTGCACCCCTGTTCTAATTACCAGGCGACATGACTTTTACAACCTTGTTTCATTTACTATGTTTTATGGAGATTTGTCTACGAGCGCCTGTTCCAATTACCAAAGAGTGTGACTTTTACAAACTTGTTTAAATTACCAAGTTTTATGGCGATTCTATATTTCATATCAGCATGATAAGAAGAATCTTTCGGTGAAATATATAACAATAATGAAAGGACCCAAATCGGATTCCTCTCATAGTTGACACAAACAAGAATAAACATAGTTCTTAAATATCGAATCAAAGATCACATACAGAGGAAGGCTATTACATAAATTTACAGTCAATTAAAACTTTCAACATTCATTGTCTAATAACAAACTATAGCAGTAACCTCTCAACACTAATCAACCGATGAGGAAGAACCATGTTTTTGCTTCCAAGCCACCCCTCGGTAGGAAGTTCCCATTGTTGTTGAAACAAGCTTTAAAAATATGGAGGAAAAGGGAGAGTGTGCAAAGTATAAAGTACACTATCAAAACGTCACATTACGTTCATAGCCCATGGTCATGGTCACAGTCATGGTCATTCACACTGTTTTAGCTCTTCACCTCTTTCTTGCTAAATATCCAAAGAAGGCTCCCACTTATATACCTTGTGAGCTTTTACCATCCTCCTAAGTGGAACAAGTTCCCACTCACTTTCTGACAACATTTTCATTTCAAACACAACATTTTTACATCGATATCTCATTAATCTTAGCTTAATTTGAACACTTTGTAAATCTTTGTGAAACGCTTTCAAGAAGAACAAAAATGATTACATATAATTATTTGTGTTAAAGGTTAAGTAAAAAACCATTATTTCCCTACGTTTTGCAATAGTTATAAAGTTATGTGGACAAAGAACAATGGCGAAATCAATGGAGATCGAGGCGGTGATCCTTGAAACCTTGGTGCGGCTATGAATCCGAAATACTCGAATCCGAAATGCTCGAATCCGTTGAGTCGTAATTCGATTGGAAGATCACGGACTACTCTCAGATGCTCAATGGTTGATTCGTCTATACTACCTTCGAATCTCTTTTTTGATTGCGATGGTGTGCTCGTTCATGCCGATAGCTGAAGATGGTGGTTTTTGATTTGGAAATTGGTGGTTTATGATTTGGAAATTGGTCGGCAACGGGGTGTGGCTGGCGGTGGCTTCTGGAAGGCTGGATTAGGTTTGGGTTGAGAGAGGGGAGGTTTTGATTTTATATTTTTTGATTTTTTTGTTTTTAAATAAGATGGGTATTTTAGTCTTTTTTAAAAGGTTAACAGAAATAATTAAAAGGTGTTGGAAGCGTGAAGTTAACTGAGACGAAAACGAAACTATTCGACTAAAAAAAAAAAATTAAACTATTTGGTTAAAAGAGTTGTTTTGTCTAAACCACATGAACTAAAACTGTATTTAACTCTAAAAATAGAATTAGAAAATTAAATATCAATAAATGAAACAGAAACAAAAAAAAAAGTTAGCCTGTTAATATTGTAAGCTTCAAATTTTAATATGTAAAATAAAATAAAAGATATTCTCAATTAATATTGAACCACTTCAGTCATTTTGTGTCATACTTATTGAGTAGTAGGTTAGATTATTAGAGGCATTGAGGGGGTTTTAGGCTTAAAGTCTACTTAACCTAAAATAAATAATAAAGAATTTTGATCTCTTCTTCTTCTCCAAATAGCAACTAAGCACAACCATGGTTGCCGTCACTTCCGTCCACCGGGAACGTTACAGTATTTTTCTTTCTCTTTTCAATTTTCAGATCAGCCAAACATAGTTTAAGGGTCAAAACTACCAAAAAGATGTCGAGCTCACATACCCTCTGTCAATATAAATCTCGTCGAGTGCCCCTCAATATTGGGTCCTGAGCCACCCACCCCGCACCCATAGCTGGCCCTGATCAAGGATTGAATCGATTATTACTCAACCGAAACACACGATAATTGGAATAATTTTCCAAGAACTTTATTATAACTGGAAAATATAACTTAAAAAACAATTACAATAACTCTCTCACTCTCATAATGAAACCCTAACACGGTTAACACTTTATTACATTGTCAAACCCAAACATGGTTTACAGGGGCGGATCTATGAGGAGGCGAGGGGTACCTGACGGTACCCCTCAACTTTAGACGCGTAGTGGGAATTTTTTTACACGTAGTGGGATTTTTTTTTTACCGTTTTATGTATCCAGATACCCCTGAACGAAATTTTAGATACCCCTGGATTTTTTTCTTAGATCCGCCACTGATGGTTTATATAGATTAATCCAAGACATTACCAAATTAATTATAATGCAATTAGGAAACTTAACTAATTTAACCACGACTTGTCAAACTAGCCACTCCATATTTATCTACACGTAAATACGGTCCTCCCATATTCACCTACACGCGAATACGGGTCCATAATTTCCAACACCTGATTCTATCAAACATATTTTTAAAACGAAATCACTACAAGAATAATGAGCAATAGGGGCGATACCTAATTTATCGCCGTTATTGCTCGTAATCCGGGTGGAGACAATTTTTGTATAATTTTTGTATAATCTTTGAGTATTTGTCCAAGATGTCGGCGACGAAGATGATATGGACGAAGGCGATGGGAATGACGATACACAATAGCTAGTTTTATGTGTTTATGAATTGGTATATTTTTATGTGTTTTTGGATTAGCAGATAATTTTATGTGTATGCATTTAGGAATGTTATGTAGTTTTTTATGTTTTATATCAATGGTCGTAAATCTGCAGATTGATGTATTAGTATGTTTAAATTTACCGTTTTATGGAAAAAAAAACTAGGTATATAAAAAATTTAAAAAAAACTATAAAAAACTGTGAAGACCAATATGGGCGATTTTTAGGTCTTTAGGGGCGATATTATCGCCCCTGATAGTCAAAGGAAAAAGGCGGCAAAGAGTATTAGTGGCGATTTTTAGGCTTTTAGGGGCGATATTTTCGCCCCTAAAGCTTTTAGCAATAGGGGCGATTTCGGGAGAGCAATAGGGACGATAACTAGGTATTAGCGACGTAGCAATAGGGGCGATCATTTAGCGGCGGATTTCAGAGGGCTTTAGGGGTGATAATTATCGCCCCTATTGCTTTGTATCCTTGTAGTGAATCCCACAATAAGAATATTTGACAAATATCATGTGATCTTGGTTTGGTCGTAAAAACGGTGGCAAAACAATCGGTCGTAAAAGTTAAATTGATTACCGTTTTTTTCTTGTTTTTTTGTTTTTTTTCATTCTAACTTTCACTTAGCTAAAAATGATGATTACAATAAAGTGGGCGGTAAACGGGCAAAAGCTGCACCACAACCCCCTTTTGAATAGCAAAACCGATGATACTAAATATAAAGCTTTGAGTCTTAGGGGCCTAGATATTACTGTGCACGACCCGCTGAACCCTATTAAGAAATTCCACTGCCTCCGGGGCCAAGAAACCAAATGTATCAAAAGCAATCAAAAGCAAAAGCGATAAACACGTGTTGATTCTCTAAACAAGGTTTCTCGTATTTAGCAACTTTACCTGATTCCGCCTTCAACGCAGCCTGGCCCGCAATAAACCCAATGTCCCTAAGCCCCAGAAGAGGCGACACTCCTGTAAGGTCCACACAAGCGTGTTTCCCCCCTGCCCACCCAAACACAAGAATGTCAGCCGGCCGTAGAATAGACCTCCCTTCGAGCGGATCTGTTTTTGGCAGAAATCCATGCCCGCTTAAGAACATCACATAGGACATCCCTAACCAAATCATGCCTGTATTTAAAGCCGGGTAGCTTCTTACAATGGACCGTTTTGTATTAAATATAAAATTTAACTTGGAGTTTCGTGTGATGTTAAGTTGAAATATCTTGATTCTGTATTAATTTTACAATGTTATGATACTAGTTTTGTTTTTGCTGGTAACTTTAAGTCTATATTATACTAAACTTAACATAAAAAACCACATTTAACAATATAAATATGAGGGCCTCTTTTTGGCAGAAATCCCTGCCCGCTTAAGAACATCACATAGGACATCCCTAACCAAATCATGCCTGTATTTAAAGCCGGGTAGCTTCTTACAATGGACCGTTTTGTATTAAATATAAAATTTAACTTGGAGTTTCGTGTGATGTTAAGTTGAAATATCTTGATTTTGTATTAATTTTACAATGTTATGATACTAGTTTTGTTTTTGCTGGTAACTTTAAGTCTATATTATACTAAACTTAACATAAAAAACCACATTTAACAATATAAATATGAGACTATATATACTTAAAGCTTCATGATTTATTACAGTATCTGAAAATGCATGTTTATTCATATATTATTATCCGACCCACAACAAATATCAAATAGTTCACTAGTAAGGAGACTGGCCAACATAATTTCCAGGAGGATTATAGCTGCAAATAACGAACCACCCACTGTTGGCGCACCTAACCCTAGCACACCCAAGTTGAACCGAACTACGCCACACCACCTGAGTATAGTGCCCACACTGGCTCCCGCTAGCACAAGTATTGGTACTATGATCATAAGATGATTTTTCACTTACCCATAAATTCACAGCTGATGTACCTGTAAATTCACCACCACCCTGCCCGGCAATGTTCTCACCATAAGTCCCCCGGAATGGACGAGATTGCAGTCCCCTATCCTCTGGTTAGCATAGCTCTGAGCATAGGCTGCCAGACTCGGGTTCCATTCCATGTTTCCAACACCCACTTGGGCGCGCGCCGCATTGTGAGCATTTAAGTAATCTTGTGGGGAATTTTGTGCATGGGAGGTGTGAAACATGGAAACAGTTAAGAAACAAATAAGTGCAAATTGAAGTTTGAATGATCCCATATCTATAGTTTCTTTGGTTAACTATTGGTGTTTAAGGATGCAGAGACATGAATCATTAATGCCTATTTATAGAATGTTATGGCTACTGGAATGACAATTTGGCATGTGCATTGTAAGAAATAGAACTTCCGTCTTTAAGTTTAGCCGACTTCTAGATAGAGTAACGAGTAAAGGACACAAACAAACTAAAAAAAACCCTTGAAGAAACCCAATTTAAAATTACAATAAGTTATTGTTCAGTTTTAACCCAATTTAAAAAAAAAAAAAAAGGTCTTAACTCAACAAGTTTCTGGTTGAGTGGTAGTCCTGTGACTTTACAAATAGAAGATCATGAGTTCGAGTCTCGCTTGTGATAAAATATTCCAGGTTGAGCCATACGGTTTTCCAGTTGTGTTTGCTAGGGTCATCCCGGATATCTGGATCTTTGCTGTTAAAAAAAAAGGCTTCTACCAATTGTAGTTTTCCATTCCAACTTTTGGCGCACATATGTACACCTTGGGCACCACAATAATCATTACTAACTTTCATCTTTAAGCTCCAAGCCTAGGTCAAGCCTCCATTAGATTCTCATTACCCCACCTTTATCAATAGCATTATAGGTTTGAGTTTGGTGTCCTACACACCAAATCCCTCAAACCATTGTTCTGATACCAAACTGTAACACCTCGATTTCAACTTTGAAAACACACAAAAGTTAGATCCCATTACACAAGTTACAAAACAATGACAGGTTTAGTGTTCATAAAACGACAACACTTGTCACACCCCCAAATCTATTTACTTAATAAATAAATACATGTTGCAACGATTGGTTCATTACACGATAGCGGAAGCTATAATAGTGATTTCTAAGACTTGATTACATATATAATTACTAAGACTAAATAAATACAATGATCTAAGTTCCTCTAGATCAATGGTCGACTTGAGACTTGATAATCTATGCCCGTCTGGCAACTAGAAATTGTTCCAACATAGCTAGCATATTCCAACCGCGCCATTACTAAGGGTTACCTGAGAAACATATTTGAAAGTGTCAACACAAATGTTGGTGAGTTCACAAAGTTTGTTATTTTCGTGCAGTTAGTTTTCCCCGAAAACGTATACATGACTTAACCATCATAAAAATAAGTAGTTTTTCCCCGAAAACGTATACATGACTTTACCGTCATAAAATAAGTGGTTTTCCCCCAAAACATGTACATGCCATTACCATCATAAGATAAGTGGTTTTCACCGAAAACATATACATGACTTAAACGTTATAAAAATAAGTAGCTTTTCTCGAAAACATATACATGACTTAACCGTCATAAAATAAGTAGTTTTCACTGAAAACATATACATGACTTAACCGTCATAAAATACATAGTTTTCACCGAAAACATATACATGACTTACCCGTCATAAAAATAAGTAGTTTTCCCCGAAAACATATACATGACTTAACCGTCATAAAATAAGTAGTTTTCACCGAAAAAATATACATGACTTAACCGTCATAAAAATAAGTAATTCTCCCCGAAAACATATGCATGACTTTACCGTCATGAAATAAGTAGCTTTGTGTCACACCCCGACCGATGGCGGAATCATCGCGGCGGACAATAGAATGATTGTTCATAAGCACATGATCTACTAAGGTTGCATAATTCATTAATAAGATTTAAATACCAAATATCCAAATACAATTCAAGTTACAACACCCTATTCTAGAATATTACACATAATTATTTTACTAGGTCCAAAAGCCTTAGGTGTAGCACCTTCAACACATAGTCACACAATCACTTATCTTCACCTGAAACGTAATCCAAAACAAGTGTCAACTACGAGAGTTGGTGAGTTTACATATGTTTAAATAAAGTAAAAGTTTAGTTAAAAATGTTTATACAATTCATAGTTTGACATGGTATGATATGGCATAATGTGGAGAATTCACTACATGTATACCAATTGTAAGCATGTAATTTTGTATATAAGCATGAAGGTTTAACGTGATAGGCATAGCATAACGCTACCCTAAAAGTGATAGGCATGGAATCAAGACTATGTGGGTTACACATAATTTAAACCATCCTAAAAGTATTCATAGCATAACAAGTGATCAAGCACAAAAGCACAATAATCTACACATGTAAACACAAGTTGAATTGTATGTAAGTAAGCACAGATTACGTTTCACCCCAAAATGTATAAAAATGTAAATAGGGGATATGTAACTCACCTTGTAAGCGGGTATTTGTCCACGCGTGTAGGTGATAAGTATGTTGATGTCTAAGCAAAATGAAACCCTATGTAGATAAATGGGTATTATTGTATGTTTATATGTATGTGTGTATTCGTATTTAAATGAGTATAGGTTTTATAACAATAACCTTAATATTTATTTGTATAAAATGTGGTAGAAAATGAATACGGTTTTGTAAAACTTTGACTTATAAAATATTACATTTTTAAACAATTAATCATTATGTTTAATGTATTTAAACAATAATAATAAATAAAAAGATAAGTCTTTATTTGACCAATTATGTTGATATTTAAAATTTATTTAAACGAGCTTATTAAAAATATTGTTAGGTTTATATAAAAAGATGAGACATGTTATATATTAGATGTATTTTATTAAGTTTATAAAAATGTTACAAGAGTTATAAAAATATAGGACATTTTATATATAAAAATGTATTTAAATAAGTTTATAAAAGTATTACAAGATTTATATAAAAATATGAGATATTTTATATATAAAAATGTACTTAAATAATATTACAAGATTTATAAAAATATAAAATATTTTATATATAAAAAAACGTATTTAAATAATATTACAAGATTTATAAAAATATAAAATATTTTATATATAAAAACGTATTTAAATAATATTACAAGATTTTAAAAAAAATGGAATAATTTATGGATTTAAAAGATTGTTTAATTGGTTTCAAAATAAACAAACGATTAAACCGACTCGTTTTAGTCTTTAGTGTATAAAAATGATATTAAAATAAATTAGGAAAATTAAATAAAATAAAAAAAAAATGACAACAGGAACAAAATGGGGTTGGGCCGGAGGCCACCCGGATCGAACCCGCGACCTTCGCTTCAGACACAAACACGCATAACCAGCCGGGCTACTGCCCATCGCTGGTTATGTGTGTATCCGTTAATTTAAATACACAAAGGACAACTGGTCGCTGGTTCTCGGTGACCGGCAAACCGTGTCCGAGGACACTGGGTTTGCCCGGTAACTCTCGTGCGATTGCCGAGTTTTCGATTGGAAATGCTTACTAGGTGATAACAGAAGGTAAAGGAATCGATTCGAGACTCGAACCTAGTCGCGAAGGGCCTGGTCGGCAGAAGCCTTGAACCGTAAATGTCCAAAACGGGAATCGATCTTCTGGATGGAATCAGCCCCTGAATTTTTGGTCACAGCTTCTCTCAGGGAATACGAAAGTGATGGTATCCTTAATTTGGAGTGAGAGTGTGTGGACGGAGGGTAGCGAGCTCGAGCAGGGCCGACAATGGTCATTTATAGGTGGGCTTGATTTCTATGCTCAAACGTGCAATTGAGCACGTTCCGACATTGTTCTGGACGAGACGAAACTAACCCGACATTCATCAGGCGTGGAGGTTGACTGTCGGGGCCGTATTAGAGGCGTGAACTCTCGGCTACGAACTCGATCAGACGTTTTGGATGTTGGGGAGACCAATTGGTCGGGGGCTTTTGTTCGCGTGGGAGAGACGAGTCCAGGGAGACCACTTTCGGCTGTTGAGGTGCAGGGGACAGCCCTGTCGGGGAGTTGCCGGAGAAAGTCTCGGACCGCCGGACAAAGGGAAAGGGGTGACCGGAAATGCGAATTGGGCTTTGGCAGATTTAGTCCCTGGAGTTTGGTTTGATACGGAATAGCCCTTAAATTAAATACCGGATGAATCCCTGTGGTTTCATTTGACCAGAAACAGCCCCTCAACGATTTTAAATTTTAAATCCTTTTAGTTTGATTAAATCCAAAATAACCCCTCGACTTTAATTTATTTACAAAATTTAATTTCTTTTTAAACTTTAATTAATTCAAATTATATTTATATATTTTATAAACTTAGTTTTATTAAAACTAATTATTTTTAAATAATTATTTTATTGAAATAATACATTAAATTATTTATTTAAATTATTAAGTTTATTTAACTTAAATTCTTTTAAACTAAATAAAACTTAAGTATATATAATTTTATAAAACTTATGTTTTTATTAAAATTTATCATTTTAAATGTTTAATTTAATAAAATTGAAAACCTTTGATTTATTTGTATAAATTATTTAATTTAATAAAATAATTTATGTAGTTTATCACTTTCAAATATTTTTAAACTTTAATTTAAAAATACATAAATTGTAATTTGTCAACGTACCAATTTGTATAAATTTGATTAAATATACGTGTATATGTTTTGAAATAAAATGTTAATATTTACACGATAAATTTTGCAACGAAAATCTTTGAAATGTCACAGTCTCCCCAAGTTGAAGGAATTTCGACCCGAAATTCGATTAGCGAAGGTTATGGAAACGGGAAAAGGGATGCCAATAGACTTAGAATGGAATTGCTTCACAAGAGAAAGATTCAGCGGGGAAATATCGTATGATAACGGATAACGACGCTAATTCGAGTCGAGTTGTCAATTAGTTGATCTAATAGTATAATGAGATTTATGCATACAATTGTTCATACAACGCATGAATGTAAACTACTAGTAACCAGATTTAACAATATTGGTGCCAATCACCTTGTGACATGGCATTTTTCTTTAAAACTTCACCCCACGGGTGTTCATATTTTCAAATTTTGCAAAAACATTTTCAAAAACCGGTCCTCCTCCTAGTACTTATGCATGGTTTATACTCGTTATATCAAGTGGGTTTATGTATAGGGTGTACCAGCGGCTAACCCACCACCCCTTTGATATGCCGGGGATTTCCCCGTGCATAATTACTAGGATTTAGATCATTTTAATCAAATCACCTTTCTCAATTGAAAATTGTACAATGAAATGCGTACAATTTGTAAATGTTATCACGTCTATGAGTAGTTTCATAGCACAAATATGTCTAACAATTCAAGAACCGATCCTCTTCCTAGTACTTATGCATGGTTTATACTCGTTATATCAAGTGGGTTTATGTATAGGGTGTACCAGCGGCTAACCCACCACCCCTTTGATATACCGGGGATTCCCCGTGCATAATTACTAGGATTTGGAACTTCAACAATTCAAGTAACTTTAACAGAGCTAGCAAGTTGTATGACTAAATTTAAACATAATAGATTTGTTTCACAAAGTATAGGAATGAGATGAACGGTGAAAGCATAGCTGTTATATGCAATCACGGATTATAGAATTCACAGCAATGGATTTCCCATCCGCTATTACCATGCTATAAGAGTTATCAAATTTGGCTTGTTGTTTAGCAATATATTTGGTTAGAAGCAAGTGACACCAATGAGTATTGAATAAAACGGATGTATGAAGATAGTGAACAAAGGATCGTACCGTTGACAGTGCCGTCATTGGCCGGAGCCTCATTAGCATTTATATTAAATGCTCGTCCACGAGGACCACTTTGATTTTGAAGTCTTGGACATTGGTTTCGAAAGTGGTTTGGATCTCCACATTCGTAACAGGCCCGTCCATAGGTGATAGCGAGAGGCACTGGATGATTGCCTTTAGTAGCTTGATTAATGATAGTGCGAGCACGGCAAGTAGTAACAACGTGTCCATAGCGTCCACATTTTGAGCATAGACGGCATGCAGCATGCGGGGCATGGTGATACTTGCAAGTAGGGCATTGGGGAAATGAACCTACATAATTTCTCAGAATTTGACCCGCAGGAGTAACTTGGGTTATAGGCACGGCAGGAGTGATGGCCGCAAGGTTTTGAGCCTTACGCTTCTTATCATGATGGGAAGGTTCGGGCTCTTCGTTTTTGACGGGCACAGGAGCTGCAGCTTAGTCGACTACTTTCTTGGTACCCTTCCTGGATAAGGTACCCGCTTTGACGTGATTGTCAGTCAACACAGCAGACAAACGGATAGCGTCTTCGAGAGTGGAGGGATTACTTCCCAATACGGTGTCTTGGAGCGGCATAGGCAGTCCGCCTATGTATTTCTCAATTCCCCGTGCTAAGGGAGTAACCATGTGGGACACGAGCAGACTTAGTTCTTGAAAACGAGTGGTGTAAGCCAAATTCTCTCCGCTATCTTGGGTGAGATCCCAAAATTCAGCTTCGAGTTTCCTCATTTCGTTGCGAGGACAGAACTCGTCAGTCATAAGTCGTTTCATTTCGTCCCAAGACAAGGACATAGCAGATTCGTTGCCTCGAGTACGTTTCTCACCGTTCCACCAGGTGAGTGCTCGTTTTTGGAAGACGCTGGCAGCATAACGGACTTTGAGGTTGTCGGGACAATCGCTGTTTAGGAAAGTACTCTCCATACTTTCAAACCATTGAAGAAGGCCAGTAGCACCTTCCGTCCCGAAGAATTTGGTGGGGTTGCAAGAATTGAAGTGTTTGAATGTGCAGTACGGTGGGTTTGCACCATTCCCTTGCGTATTAGACCCATCACTGTTGTTGTTAGCTTGGATCATTTGGCCTACTAGTTGAGTAAGTAGTGCAGCAAGGTCAGTGTTGGGATTGCTGGAGTTAGCATTTGCTGCGCGACGGGGAGGCATTCTATAAAATACCACGAGAAAAGACAAAATTTTATGAGACTTCGGACAAAATAGGCATGCATGTGCCACAGTTGGTAGACTGTTCGCAATAATGCAAGTAGGAACGCGAGATGACACTCATCATGTCGCGTGATAATGTATGTAAGTTCTGACTAAAACTGATCACATATTTCATTCAAAAATTTTATAACACAAAAGGGATAGGGGAAATAAACCATGAAATCTATTCCTGGGAGGATATGATAACATAGATCATTATTCGCGTAATAGGAATGGCCGGGATTCGCATGCACTACAAATTGTTATTACGTGTGCACCCGTAATAATGATTTGTTTTGCATGTTCGTCTAGTTCTTCCTATCTTGCTATAATGTCCCCAAATTTTGAGTTTAAGTTCGGATCGTATCCTTGCGAATACATTGACTTATCAACGTTAAATAATTCCTCAAAACTTTCAAGGAGACATGCTTTAGCCTATAGGTAAACACTCACTTCAGGAATTCCCAGGAAAGCATACGGGTCCGTTTATTTGGATTTATACGAAATGCTTTCCTAGACAGAAAACCCAATGTACAGGTGTCACCCTTCCAGATTGCACGTGTCCTTTACTGGTCTCAAGAAATTAAGTTGTTGACGAGATTTTCAAGATTTTGAGAGTCTATGAGCATAAAACGTGTAGAAACGTTGCAATTAATATGGGGTAGGAAAGAGTATGGATAAGGATAGGTGGTGTATTTGTTTGCATAAGTTTGTTTATCAAATGTGTATGTAAAGGATGTATCATGTGTTTAAAGCCTTGTATGTATGTGTATAAGTCTCATGTACCAAACTTGGGAAAATTCAAATAATACCTAACTAAAAATAATTCACATAGCAATTAATCATTTAGCACATAACACATAAAAGGGAGTCCTAGGGTTATAGTCTAGGTCATTGTGTCTAATAACCTAATTCCCTATAACCATGGCTCTGATACCAATCTGTCACACCCCGACCGATGGCGGAATCATCGCGGCGGACAATAGAATGATTGTTCATAAGCACATGATCTACTAAGGTTGCATAATTCATTAATAAGATTTAAATACCAAATATCCAAATACAATTCAAGTTACAACACCCTATTCTAGAATATTACACATAATTATTTTACTAGGTCCAAAAGCCTTAGGTGTAGCACCTTCAACACATAGTCACACAATCACTTATCTTCACCTGAAACGTAATCCAAAACAAGTGTCAACTACGAGAGTTGGTGAGTTTACATATGTTTAAATAAAGTAAAAGTTTAGTTAAAAATGTTTATACAATTCATAGTTTGACATGGTATGATATGGCATAATGTGGAGAATTCACTACATGTATACCAATTGTAAGCATGTAATTTTGTATATAAGCATGAAGGTTTAACGTGATAGGCATAGCATAACGCTACCCTAAAAGTGATAGGCATGGAATCAAGACTATGTGGGTTACACATAATTTAAACCATCCTAAAAGTATTCATAGCATAACAAGTGATCAAGCACAAAAGCACAATAATCTACACATGTAAACACAAGTTGAATTGTATGTAAGTAAGCACAGATTACGTTTCACCCCAAAATGTATAAAAATGTAAATAGGGGATATGTAACTCACCTTGTAAGCGGGTATTTGTCCACGCGTGTAGGTGATAAGTATGTTGATGTCTAAGCAAAATGAAACCCTATGTAGATAAATGGGTATTATTGTATGTTTATATGTATGTGTGTATTCGTATTTAAATGAGTATAGGTTTTATAACAATAACCTTAATATTTATTTGTATAAAATGTGGTAGAAAATGAATACGGTTTTGTAAAACTTTGACTTATAAAATATTACATTTTTAAACAATTAATCATTATGTTTAATGTATTTAAACAATAATAATAAATAAAAAGATAAGTCTTTATTTGACCAATTATGTTGATATTTAAAATTTATTTAAACGAGCTTATTAAAAATATTGTTAGGTTTATATAAAAAGATGAGACATGTTATATATTAGATGTATTTTATTAAGTTTATAAAAATGTTACAAGAGTTATAAAAATATAGGACATTTTATATATAAAAATGTATTTAAATAAGTTTATAAAAGTATTACAAGATTTATATAAAAATATGAGATATTTTATATATAAAAATGTACTTAAATAATATTACAAGATTTATAAAAATATAAAATATTTTATATATAAAAAAACGTATTTAAATAATATTACAAGATTTATAAAAATATAAAATATTTTATATATAAAAACGTATTTAAATAATATTACAAGATTTTAAAAAAAATGGAATAATTTATGGATTTAAAAGATTGTTTAATTGGTTTCAAAATAAACAAACGATTAAACCGACTCGTTTTAGTCTTTAGTGTATAAAAATGATATTAAAATAAATTAGGAAAATTAAATAAAATAAAAAAAAATGACAACAGGAACAAAATGGGGTTGGGCCGGAGGCCACCCGGATCGAACCCGCGACCTTCGCTTCAGACACAAACACGCATAACCAGCCGGGCTACTGCCCATCGCTGGTTATGTGTGTATCCGTTAATTTAAATACACAAAGGACAACTGGTCGCTGGTTCTCGGTGACTGGCAAACCTTGTCCGAGGACACTGGGTTTGCCCGGTAACTCTCGTGCGATTGCCGAGTTTTCGATTGGAAATGCTTACTAGGTGATAACAGAAGGTAAAGGAATCGATTCGAGACTCGAACCTAGTCGCGAAGGGCCTGGTCGGCAGAAGCCTTGAACCGTAAATGTCCAAAACGGGAATCGATCTTCTGGATGGAATCAGCCCCTGAATTTTTGGTCACAGCTTCTCTCAGGGAATACGAAAGTGATGGTATCCTTAATTTGGAGTGAGAGTGTGTGGACGGAGGGTAGCGAGCTCGAGCAGGGCCGACAATGGTCATTTATAGGTGGGCTTGATTTCTATGCTCAAACGTGCAATTGAGCACGTTCCGACATTGTTCTGGACGAGACGAAACTAACCCGACATTCATCAGGCGTGGAGGTTGACTGTCGGGGCCGTATTAGAGGCGTGAACTCTCGGCTACGAACTCGATCAGACGTTTTGGATGTTGGGGAGACCAATTGGTCGGGGGCTTTTGTTCGCGTGGGAGAGACGAGTCCAGGGAGACCACTTTCGGCTGTTGAGGTGCAGGGGACAGCCCTGTCGGGGAGTTGCCGGAGAAAGTCTCGGACCGCCGGACAAAGGGAAAGGGGTGACCGGAAATGCGAATTGGGCTTTGGCAGATTTAGTCCCTGGAGTTTGGTTTGATACGGAATAGCCCTTAAATTAAATACCGGATGAATCCCTGTGGTTTCATTTGACCAGAAACAGCCCCTCAACGATTTTAAATTTTAAATCCTTTTAGTTTGATTAAATCCAAAATAACCCCTCGACTTTAATTTATTTACAAAATTTAATTTCTTTTTAAACTTTAATTAATTCAAATTATATTTATATATTTTATAAACTTAGTTTTATTAAAACTAATTATTTTTAAATAATTATTTTATTGAAATAATACATTAAATTATTTATTTAAATTATTAAGTTTATTTAACTTAAATTCTTTTAAACTAAATAAAACTTAAGTATATATAATTTTATAAAACTTATGTTTTTATTAAAATTTATCATTTTAAATGTTTAATTTAATAAAATTGAAAACCTTTGATTTATTTGTATAAATTATTTAATTTAATAAAATAATTTATGTAGTTTATCACTTTCAAATATTTTTAAACTTTAATTTAAAAATACATAAATTGTAATTTGTCAACGTACCAATTTGTATAAATTTGATTAAATATACGTGTATATGTTTTGAAATAAAATGTTAATATTTACACGATAAATTTTGCAACGAAAATCTTTGAAATGTCACACTTTGCACGAAAACATGCCCATGACTTTACCGTCATTAAATAAGTACAAATAATTTTAAACCCATATGATAACAAATGTTATTATTCCATTCGTAAGCTAGCTAGTCTTACGAATACCTACGTTCATACATGGAACCGTAACCAAACCCTGACAAATGAATGCCCCTCCCTCACTAAACCACGAGAATAAGACAATATACGGTGATTCGGCCATTTGGACCCTCGGTTAACGCGACTAACAATGACCGGGAGCGTCACCCCCAATAGTACTATCCATAGAATCCCAGGCTAAAACCATACCTAATGGTTACAAAAAGTGTTAATCCGGAGACTTTAAGCGCTATATTGTTCCCCATGTATGACATAATGTTAGTGTCTAGTTTCCTTGTTATCATATAAAAATGTTGTTTGCAATGTTTTCTCAAACGTATAAAACACAATATTTCCAATGTATTAAACAATACTGTAATACTTAATATGTAAGTATGTTTCTCCCCCGCAGTTTATAAAACATTAAAAAGCGAAAAGGGGGCTGTGAACTCACCTGATGAGCTTTCAATATGTAAGTGCTGGCAAAGCCGGCGTGTATGCAAGACTGTCCTAACTGTCACACCCCCAAATTCCACTAACGGAGTTTTACCGTTAGGGATGTGACACACCAGGATCTCAGTCATTAGTTACATAAAACGACACTATATGGGACTTGAAATGTCATAACATAAAAGTTCAGAGTTAATGCGGAAGCGTCTAAACAAGATAGTTACTGCGCAAAACAATTGCGCTCAAGTTTAATTTAATAAAAGCAAGTGAATTGTCTCAAATGCTTGCATATGAATGAAATGACAGTAGGACTCCATGCATGCCCTAGATGTGCAACCTGTGCCTTAGCGCCCAGAGAAACATGTAAGAAAAAGTGTTAACACGAGGTTGGTGATTTCACAGGTTTCAAGTTTGCAATAAGAGAGTGTTTGCCAGATTATGTACATTCAATATGAATATCTATAGGTAGCTAGCCTATGTTCATGTCTTACTAAAGCGCTCGCAACCGAAGCTGACTATGTTTGTATGCCTCCTTCCAGGTCTATCAACTCTGGCAAATGTGAGTAGGCTAACACTTCACCCGTTCGATCTCCAATCGAGTTAGCGCGACTAACGCGGGTGGGATTTGTCAAACCCAGTAGTACTACTAAACATTACCTCGCTAATATCCATATTAACGGTCCGATGTATGATGAGGACTTTCATGATAGTGTGTTACGCTTAGCCTCAACAGTTATATCATATGAAGTACCATAATCAAAATAGTTTGCGCCATGTTTTCTCCCCCAACGGGAAAAACATGTAAAATAAAGTTTGCTTGCGTACCTGTTTCTCCCCCACGGGAAAACAAGTAAAAGTATGATGGTTTGTGTACATGTTTCTCCCCCAACAGGAAAATGAGTAAAAAGGGGCCGTGAAACTCACCTGCGTTGCGTAGTAGGTAGTATCACACAAGTATGAGATTTAGAATCTCAAGTGTTAGCCTGCACGGCTTACGTATGCCCTATAATTATAAACACATAAGTTAGGGACATATGGGATTTGTGACGACGACACGGAAGATTAGAACGTCTTAAACATTCTAAGGATCAAAGAGTAGATGAACGTGTCTACGGAATTATATGGATTTCTTAATATGATTAATAAGGGAAACGCGTCACGTGTTGTACGTTAATACCGAATAATAAATGAATGAATACATCCGTACGTTAAAATCGTTTACAAAATTTTAGGAAAATAATATAATCTAATATATATTATTTTTAGGCTCGACGGATTAACTAAATAATCATTTATGTGGTAAAATAATAAATATATTATTTTCTAATCGAGATTATAAACGTGAGTAAATAATATAAATAATTATATTATTAATTAGTTTGAAACGTCACACGAGGTATAAAACGATACGAAATAATATAACATATATATTATTTAATAAGATTAGTCACGGGTTGAAAATAATATAAACATATTATTTTATACGAAATTACGGTTTGAAAATAATATAGATATATATTATTTTTATTCGATAACAATATAAATATATTATTGGTAAAAGTGGGAAAGATAATAAAATAGGTTATAAACCAAACCCGAGCCTACGGGTGGTTTCCCGGGCTAAAACACATTAATATAATATTATAATAATATAGAGTTTGATTTTTAATAATTAAATATAATCAAAAATGCCTCAAAAATAAAATGTGGGAGCCCGGTCTCGAACCCGGGTCTCTCCCACACACGCACACAACTCTAACCAGTCCCGGCCGCTAGGCTATCGCAACAGAACCCGAAACACATTGGTTTTAACGTTCGGGTCCCTGTGGTTTCCCTCCCACGCGAACAACGATCGAATCCAGTCCCAAACCCACAAATCCGGTCGTGTTTTGAACAAGGTAACAAGGGGTTTTAATCAGTCGAGTACCGGCGAGTATGAGGTCGAGTTTAATTGCAAAACCATTTAGTTTATGATCGATTAATGCTCGACCGAAATTATGAAACCCTAGTTAAAAAATATAAGATTGATTTGTTAAACTCCGATGTTAAAAGATGTTATAATCATAGGGCTTTCAAAGGACGGATGATAGCGAGTCTAACCATGTATTTTAATTGGATTATAATCGGGTCTAGGATAGATTTCGATTAAAACAGTTTGTGATGAACTCTAGATTACGGATCATGATCAATTCGATGATATGAGCCCTGGATTTCATAGGGCTTTCAATCCATACGCAGAGACGACTCTGAGGATGTGTTCAATTTCATTATTTGATATCGAATTGTTAGGGTTCGACTAAAACGAAACAATATGAACCCTAGCTATTTGATCGAGTTAAATCCGATAATGTGAACCCAATTTATGTTAGGGCTTTTGATTAGTAGGTTAAAACGAATCTAAGGATGAGATCAATTACCAGAATCGATGATGGATTGGTGGTGTTCGATCAAAACCGACATCGACTACGATTAGGTTGATCTCCGGCAAGTGTGGATGCTTCTCCGATTGATTCAACGCGTGCAGAAGCTACAGTGGGGATCGTCTAAGGTGCGCAGGGGTTCAATTCATGAATTGGTATCCTAATTCGAAGAATTCGATAGTATAAGTTCATGAAGTCGACGGTTTCTTATTTAATCCTCATAATTAGAGTTAATTCGAATAAATGATGATGATTAATCCGCTAGTTATGATCGTTAATGCAGATTACGTGTGAGATCAGTTACAAATTTCAGTAGAAATTGGTTATGGCTTGCGAATTTGGATCAAAGGTGCCCGGTTTGACTCTTGAAAGTCAACCAAATCGAAATTGTGTAATTTACAGAACTAGTCCTTGTGGTTTCATGTCTTAGGGTTTGAAACTTGGCAGAATTGATCCCTGAGATTTGAACTAGGTTACTAGGTTATGAATTGGTTAAGTTTGACTATTAAAAGTCAACAGGAATATGATTTTGACTTTTACAAAGTCAACAGAATAGTTTAGGGGTATTACACAACTAGCCCCCGGAGTTTAAGTTTGGGTTATTGATAGAATTAGTCCTTGAAGTTTGATATTTAACTGGGTTTAGTTAACGGGGTTAAGTTTTTAACAGAGAATTTAACGGGATTGTTAACGGAGTTAGCATGAAAAGTCGGATTGTCACATCATCCCCTAGTTGAAAGAATTTTCGTCCCAAAAATTAAATAAAAATTTTTTTTCCCGGGTGTCACATCATCCCCTAGTTGAAAGAATTTTCGTCCCGAAAATTAGAATAGTACCTTAAGAGTTTGAAGTGGATTGCTTGAACAGATGCGGATACTTGCTTATCATCTGATCCTCGCGCTCCCACGTGAATTCTGGTCCGCGTTTCGAGTTTTAACGAACTCTGACAATAGGGATTTTACTGCGTTTCAGCGTTTTGATTTTTCTATCCATGATTTCCACCGGTTTCTTCAATGAACCGTAGTTGTTCATCGATGTGTAGTTCCTCAAGAGGAACCGCGAGTGACTCGTCTGCCAGACATTTCTTCAAGTTTGAGATGTGAAAGACGTTGTGTACACAACTAAGTCCTTCGGGTAGGTCCAGTTTATACGCTACTGGGCCAATTCTCTTCACTATCTTGAATGGTCCAACATAATGAGTATTCAGTTTACCTCGTTTCCCAAAACGAAAGACACCCTTCCAAGGTGAGACCTTTAACAAGACCGTATCCCCTACTTGGAATTCTAACAGTTTACGACGCTTATCGGCATAGCTCTTTTGACGATCACGAGCTGCTGCCATACGGTTTCTAATTTGGATGATTTTCTCATAAGTTTCAAGTACGAGTTCAGGACCTGTAAGTTGACTATCCCCAACTTCGGCCCAACAAATAGGAGAACGGCATTTCCGTCCATACAGTGCTTCAAATGGAGCTGCCTTGATGCTAGTGTGATAACTGTTGTTGTAGGAGAACTCCACCAACGGTAGGTGAGACTCCCAAGTGTTACCGAAATCAATCACACAAGCTCGTAGCATGTCCTCCAGAGTTTGAATAGTACGTTCTGTGTGACCATCAGTTTGAGGATGGTATGTTGTGCTCATATCTAGACGTATGCCTAAAGTTTTATGTAACGACTGCCAGAAACGAGAGGTGAATCGTGCATCATGATCCGAAATGATAGAAATTGGCACCCCGTGCCGAGATACTACTTCTTTCAAGTAAATACGAGTAAGCTTTTCCATTTTGTCAGTTTCCTTGATAGCTAAGAAGTGAGCGGACTTTGTTAAACGATCGACGATTACCCAAATGGTATCAAATCCGATAGGAGTTCGTGGCAATTTCGTGATAAAGTCCATGGATATCTGCTCCCATTTCCACATGGGAATCTCTGGTTGCTAGAGAAGACCAGAAGGTTTTTAATATTCAACTTTGACCTTCGCGCAAGTCAAGCACTTGTTCACATAGGTGGCTATATCGGCCTTCATCTTTGGCCACCAATACAGCACCTTTAGGTCATGATACATCTTGTCGGAACCTGGATGAATAGAGTAGCGAGATTTATGAGCTTCATCCATGACTAGTTTCCTTAAGTTCCCGAATACTGGAACCCATATTCGCTCGGCGAAGTAGTGAATACCATCCGATTTGACCTCGAGTTGTGCTTCCATACCGCGTGTACCTTCCAACGGTAGGTTTTCCTCTTTCAGAGCTTCAAGTTGTGCACTACGGATTTTGTCAGGTAATCTGGGGTGAATAGTAAGCTGTAATGCTCGAACTTGCTTGGGTTTGGTTTCCTTTCGACTTAGGGCATCAGCTACAACATTAGCTTTACCCGGATGATACCGGATCGCACAGTCATAAACATTCAATAGCTCGATCCAACGACGTTGTCTCATGTTTACCTCTTTCTGCTCGAAGATATGCTGAAGACTCTTGTGATCGGTGTAGATAGTGCACTTGGTACCGTACAAGTAATGTCTACATATCTTAAGTGCGAAAACTACAGCTCCCAACTCTAGGTCATGAGTGGTGTAGTTTTTCTCGTAAATCTTTAGCTGACGCGATGCGTATGCGATCACTTTTTCTCGTTGCATCAATACACAACCCAGACCTTGAATGGATGCGTCACAATACACCACAAAATCCTCCGTTCCCTCCGGAAGGGCTAGAATAGGTGCACTGCAAAGTTTCTTCTTAAGATGTTGAAATGCTGGCTCTTGGTTATCGCTCTAGTTATAGGCCTTACCTATCTGAGTTAAGGCAGTGAGAGGTTGTGCAATCTAAGAAAATCCTTCGATGAATCGTCGATAATAACCAGCCAATCCCAGAAATTGTTGCACCTCATTCTTGATGGCTTCTATCTTTGATGGATCGACATGTATTCCTTTCTCGTTAACCACATGTCCTAAGAATTGAACTTTCCGGATCCAGAATTCACACTTGGAAAAATTAGCATACAGCTGCTCCTGCTTAAGTAATTCCAGGATTAGGCGTAGATGTTCCTCAAGTTCTTCCTTGTTCTTGGAATAAATGAGAATGTCGTCGATGAAAACGATGACAAAGTGGTCGAGGTATGGCTTACACACACGGTTCATGAGGTCCATGAATACCGCAGGTGCGTTGGTTAATCCGAAAGGCATAACCATAAACTCATAGTGGTCGTACCTTGTCCTGAAAGCAGTCTTAGAGATATCCTCATCTCGGACTCTCAATTGATGGTAACCGGACCTAAGATCTATCTTGGAATAGAAACTTGATCCTTGGAGTTGATCAAGAGATCATCTATACGAGGCAAAGGATAACGATTCTTGATCGTCACTTTATTCAACTCACGGTAGTCGATACACATACGGAAAGTCCCGTCCTTCTTCTTGACAAACAGGACCGGAGCTCCCCATGGCGATGAGCTAGGTCGGATGAAACCTTTATCCAACAACTTTTGTAGTTGAGTGGATAGCTCTTGTAATTCACAGGGTGCAAGTCTGTAAGATGCTCGAGCGATCGGTGCCGCTCCGGGTGCCAGATCGATTTGAAATTCAACTTGACGATGCAGTGGCAAACCAGGCAAATCTTCGGGAAACACTTCATAAAATCACGAACGATGGGAAGGATATGATGTCAATGACTGCACCACTCCTTTCGTCTCGGACAGAAAGGGTTTCTCCACTCGAGAGAGGAAGGTGAACGATTTTCTCATGACAGATAATTTCGGCTTGGTTCTTAGATAACCAATCCATACCGACAATTATATCAAAGCTACCGAGTGTGACCGGCATAAGGTCGATATCAAGTTTATGACTAGCCAACTCAAGCTTACAACCCTTAAGAATGTGGGTTGCTTCAGTTATGTGTCAATCAGCTATTTCTATGATGTACTTAGCTTCTAGCAGAGTTGGAGTTCCTTTTATCATATCACTAAGTTCCTTAGGTATAAAAATCCTATTAGCACCGGTATCAAATAGGACAGAAGCAAAGTAATTGTTTAAGGGAAACTTACCGGTGACCACATTATGATCATATCGAGCTTCACCAGATCCTAGCACGAAGACTCGTCCCTTCGCACCATTCCCTCCATTATTGGCATTATTGCCACCATTGTTGCTGCCTTGATTGTTGTTGTTACCATTGTTGCCCTGATTATTACCGTTACCATTACCATTTCCATTACCGTTGCCATTACCACCCCTCTTCGACTGAGGACAATCCCTCTGAATATGTCCCTCCTTACCGCACTGAAAACATCCTCTTATGGACCCTTGCGGTCGGAATGGTTGCTTGTTTTGAAGATCAACTCTACAATCTTTTGCAGCGTGGCCCATCTTGCCACACCGTTGACAACGGTTACAAGCACCGACATGGTGAAATTTACACTTGTTGCACTTAGGGTATCTCCCCGTATAACCACTATGGTTTTGTCCTGAAGAGGTCGGCTAGTTGATAGTCTTAGCAGACTTGAACCTACGTTGCTGTTGATGGGGTTGGTTAGATTAAATCCTCGCTTTCTAATGTCATTGGATCATTTCATGATGAAAGAAATTCGTTTACAGGATTGAATATGTTGGGTATAATTCGTATAGACTAAGGATTAGTCATCGGATAAGGCAATAGGGTCAAATGAGATTTATTATTGGGGCGTAAGGGATAACGTGATAGCTTAGAAAGAATTCCACAATTTCCTGCTTACAAAGTTGGAGTCGGTGGGTTTACCATGAGGTTCTATTAAAGTTTCAATCGAGATTGTTTCCTTGATCAAGTTTGAATGAGAGTCTTACGGTCACTAAGACTCTTACACGAGTGAAAATAACATGATGGATTCCATTAATGATAACTTAGTGTGTCTATAAACATCTTCAACCTGATAGTCGCGTCAATCAACTGTTGAACAGGTTTAACGATAGCAACTAGTCGTTGAGCGGGTTACGAGAATTTCTATGGACAGTGGAAACTTAAGTCTGTAATTCATAGATTAGGACCATTTATCCACACACTAGGTTTCACCAGGACTTACATGCACCTCAAATTACTATTACGTGTGCACCCGTAATGATAATTTGTTTTGCATGCTCACCCTAGTTCTCCCTGTCCTGTGTCATAGTGTCCTTTAGTTTATATTGCTGAGTACCGAGTGTTGTAAGATATGATAAGTCATCGAGAAGCTTAGTCATCAACCATAAGTTGATCAACTAGGACTCATATCAGTATGAGTAGTCGGGAATTGCTTGATCCGATTATTCACTCGAGTTGAAACACAATACGAGAGTCCAATCCAACAGATTGTAGATGAATTATGCACGCGAATGCGACTTCTAGAGTGAAACTAATTCATGGATATGTGTTACCGGATGAAGAAAAGTAGCTGTTCTTCCCACTGAGTCAGAATAGGGTTTGAGTATACAATGAGCAATGCGTTCTCAATCTTGTGGTCAATCTTTCTTCGACAGAATATCGACCAAAGCGCGAGCCCACGGCTCGGGAAAGTGATGACATTTTCGTGTCAATGGATTCTGCAATAATGCGTGCAACGGTCTGCCTTCACTCGGCGTATTGTTGCTAGTGGGTATAGTAGGGACTCACCTCCGACGATCCCAACTCCCAAAGAGATATGTGTTAGTGCTGAGTGCCGTCCATAACATGGACCAGAGAAAGCCCACCATACCCAACAAGTGATGGTGATGCAAGTGACTCCTCTGAAGGCTCCGTCTCGCTGCCCTCGGACGGGAGTGGATGATGTTCTCGTGATTCCCCGAGTGTTGCCACTGGTAATGATGATGCAATGCAATGATGTGTCCCTCGTCGACAGAGGGTGATACGGTTGGTGTTAACATGCCTGCACTACAATATGTATAGGTACTATATGTATCAGGTATGAGTGTCTGTGCCGTGTAACTAATGCATGTGTGCGGTTATAGTCTAGTATGCAATCCTAGTTCTCTATAACCAATGGCTCTGATACCAATCTGTCACACCCCCAAATTCTACTAACGGAGTTTTACCGTTAGGGATGTGACACACCAGGATCTCAGTCATTAGTTACATCAAACGAAACTATATGGGACTTGAAATGTCATAACATAAAAGTTCAGAGTTAATGCGAAAGCGTCTAAACAAGATAGTTACTGCGCAAAACAATTGCGCTGAAGTTTAATTTAATAAAAGCAAGTGAATTGTCTCAAATGCTTGCATATGAATGAAATGACAATAGGACTCCATGCATGCCCTAGATGTGCAACCTGTGCCTTAGCGACCTGAGAAACATGTAAGAAAAAATGTCAACATGATGTTGGTGAGTTCACAGGTTTCAAGTTTGCAATAAGAGAGTGTTTGCCAGATTATGTACATTCAATATGCATATCTATAGGTAGCTAGCCTATGTTCATATCTTACTAAAGCGCTCGCAACCGAAGCTGACTATGTTTGTATGCCTCCTGCCAGGTCTATCAACTCTGGCAAATGTGAGTAGGCTAACATTTCACCCGTTCGATCTCCAATCGAGTTAGCGCGACTAACGCGGGTGGGATTTGTCAAACCCAGTAGTACTACTAAACATTACCTCGCTAAGATCCATATTAACGGTCCGATGTGTGATGAGGACTTTCATGATAGTGTGTTACGCTTAGCCTCAACAGTTATATCATATGAAGTACCATAATCAAAATAGTTTGCGCCATGTTTTCTCCCCCAACGGGAAAAACATGTAAAATAAAGTTTGCTTGCGTACCTGTTTCTCCCCCACGGGAAAACAAGTAAAAGTATGATGGTTTGTGTACATGTTTCTCCCCCAACAGGAAAATGAGTAAAAAGGGGCAGTGAAACTCACCTGCGTTGCGTAGTAGGTAGTATCACACAAGTATGAGATTTAGAATCTCAAGTGTTAGCCTGCACGGCTTACGTATGCCCTATAATTATAAACACATAAGTTAGGGACATATGGGATTTGTGACGACGACACGGAAGATTAGAACGTCTTAAACATTCTAAGGATCAAAGAGTAGATGAACGTGTCTACGGAATTATATGGATTTCTTAATATGATTAATAAGGGAAACGTGTCACGTGTTGTACGTTAATAACGAATAATAAATGAATGAATACATCCGTACGTTAAATTCGTTTACAAAAGTTTAGGAAAATAATATAATCTAATATATATTATTTTTAGGCTCGACGGATTAACTAAATAATCATTTATGTGGTAAAATAATAAATATATTATTTTCTAATCGAGATTATAAACGTGAGTAAATAATATAAATAATTATATTATTAATTAGTTTGAAACGTCACACGAGGTATAAAACGATACGAAATAATATAACATATATATTATTTAATAAGATTAGTCACGGGTTGAAAATAATATAAACATATTATTTTATACGAAATTACGGTTTGAAAATAATATAGATATATATTATTTTTATTCGATAACAATATAAATATATTATTGGTAAAAGTGGGAAAGATAATAAAATAGGTTATAAACCAAACCCGAGCCTACGGGTGGTTTCCCGGGCTAAAACACATTAATATAATATTATAATAATATAGAGTTTGATTTTTAATAATTAAATATAATCAAAAATGCCTCAAAAATAAAATGTGGGAGCCCGGTCTCGAACCCGGGTCTCTCCCACACACGCACACAACTCTAACCAGTCCCGGCCGCTAGGCTATCGCAACAGAACCCGAAACACATTGGTTTTAACGTTCGGGTCCCTGTGGTTTCCCTCCCACGCGAACAACGATCGAATCCAGTCCCAAACCCACAAATCCGGTCGTGTTTTGAACAAGGTAACAAGGGGTTTTAATCAGTCGAGTACCGGCGAGTATGAGGTCGAGTTTAATTGCAAAACCATTTAGTTTATGATCGATTAATGCTCGACCGAAATTATGAAACCCTAGTTAAAAAATATAAGATTGATTTGTTAAACTCCGATGTTAAAAGATGTTATAATCATAGGGCTTTCAAAGGACGGATGATAGCGAGTCTAACCATGTATTTTAATTGGATTATAATCGGGTCTAAGATAGATTTCGATTAAAACAGTTTGTGATGAACCCTAGATTACGGATCATGATCAATTCGATGACATGAGCCCTGGATTTCATAGGGCTTTCAATCCATACGCAGAGACGACTCTGAGGATGTGTTCAATTTCATTATTTGATATCGAATTGTTAGGGTTCGACTAAAACGAAACAATATGAACCCTAGGTATTTGATCGAGTTAAATCCGATAATGTGAACCCAATTTATGTTAGGGCTTTTGATTAGTAGGTTAAAACGAATCTAAGGATGAGATCAATTACCAGAATCGATGATGGATTGGTGGTGTTCGATCAAAACCGACGTCGACTGCGATTAGGTTGGTCTCCGGCAAGTGTGGATGCTTCTCCGATTGATTCAACGCGTGCAGAAGCTACAGTGGGGATCGTCTAAGGTGCGCAGGGGTTCAATTCGTGAATTGGTATCCTAATTCGAAGAATTCGATAGTATAAGTTCATGAAGTCGACGGTTTCTTATTTAATCCTCAAAATTAGAGTTAATTCGAATAAATGATGATGATTAATCCGTTAGTTATGATCGTTAATGCAGATTACGTGTGAGATCAGTTACAAATTTCAGTAGAAATTGGTTATGGCTTGCGAATTTGGATCAAGGGTGCCCGGTTTGACTCTTGAAAGTCAACCAAATCGAAATTGTGTAATTTACAGAACTAGTCCTTGTGGTTTCATGTCTTGGGGTTTGAAACTTGGCAGAATTGATCCCTGAGATTTGAACTAGGTTACTAGGTTATGAATTGGTTAAGTTTGACTATTAAAAGTCAACAGGAATATGATTTTGACTTTTACAAAGTCAATAGAATAGTTTAGGGGTATTACACAACTAGCCCCCGGAGTTTAAGTTTGGGTTATTGACAGAATTAGTCCTTGAAGTTTGATATTTAACTGGGTTTAGTTAACGGGGTTAAGTTTTTAATAGAGAATTTAACGGAGTTAGCATGAAAAGTCGGATTGTCACACTAACCGTGACCTAACATTTATGGTTGTCTTAAGACCTTATAATATGATGCCAACATACAAGTTGAACGTGTATAAGATCCACCTAAAATGCTAGACCTGGTGATACATGTGTTACGTTTTGAAAATGTGACTCGATGAACCGTTGGTGACTTGTCTTTGAATTTCACGACATGTATACTTGTTTAATCATAAAATATATACATTATTGATGTTATATGTGTAAATATATGTCCATAGACTGTCGTATATAGATCGTGTTAGGGTTTTGATAGTTATTTGTCTTAAACTATACGATTAACGTAAACCCTTACATAGAGTGATTTCCAGAATTTACGTTGTCTGTGCGCCCTCCTTTTGATTAATCAAATGAACTCGTTTGGCCATGAAACTTTATACCAAATTACCTACATATCTTAGGGTTACAAGGATGCATTAACCAACATTTTATGACATGTCTAGGTATTTTAAGTAAATTAATTTTGTACAGGGGGTACAACAGTTGTTTTTATGAAGTGACTTGGGGGTTTTTTCGAGTTGGCTGACCAAATGTTACTTTCATGACACGAGCTCATACAAATTTTAATTTAGACAAAAAATACCAACTCTAGGAATTGGAATCAGGTAGTTTGGAATCAGGTAGTTATGGTCCTCCCAAGTCAGGCCTTGTTTTCTGTCAGAATTCTACCAACTCCTAAAGTACCCTTTTAATCATGATCCTTTTGATGTGTCCATGTTTTACCACTTGTTCAAGTTACTAGTTGATGATTATGTCCTTTCTAACACTTTTAGAAGTCAAATGCCCAGATTTGTCCAAAAGATTACTTAGTTCCATATGTGTTATGTCCATATTTTCCCTTATGTTCAAGATCCAAAGATTAAGGTTTTGTACTTGTCGATCTCGATTTTTACACAAGGTTATGAGTTATATCTCTTCAATTTAAGTTTATTTATACTTGTAACCATAACTTATAAACATAATACTTGTTCATGAGAGTTATAATGTCTAAATACATGTTTCTATAACTTAAAATTTAAGATCTTTTCATATAGACAAGGAACTACTAACAAGTTTTGTCTTGACCAACTTTTGCTTATCAAAACGTGTATGTTCAAAGTTTCATCTCTTGTTTAAAAGTCCATGAAAATGTTCTTACTTTGGGTGAACCTTATACCTTTTAAACCATGATTTAAAGAAACTAACATCAATATAAAGATGAAACAGATGAAGTTTTTACCGCTAGACAAGCTAGGGAAGATTCACAAAGGGGAGGTTGGTTATGAGAGGAAAAGATGATGATTCTTGATTCCTATCTCGAATTCCTTGGGGTCTCCTCTTGAATACTCCTTGAAACACCAAATAAGGATGAATTTTTCTTGAATTCTAGAGTTTGATATTTGAAATTGGTGGATATGTGTGTGGGTAGTGTGAGTTGAGAAAGAGAAGGAGCAAGGGAAAGTTCTTGCTTTTTTTCCATTCATTCCCTTATATACTAGGTTGAGGTGGAGTAAGATCTTGATAGTAATAATTGTCATCATGATAATGTATGGATGTTGGAGTAGTGTGTAGAAGAAGAAAAAGATGATTGGTATGGGGTGGCATGGAGTTGTCGTGAGAAAGGGAAGAAGGATGGGGGGTTGGGTTTTGCTTGTAACATTCACTTTAGTGTCATACATCATCATCATTAATTTTAGTCACACTTCTAGTTCCTAGTTCCATGCTAACTAAATGGGTTCGGTTACTCTTGTTTGACCGAAAATGAGATGGGAGAAAGATGTGATTGAATTGTGATGGTAACTGTTGGAAGTAGTATATTATGTTGAGCCGAAAAATATAAGGACAACATAAAGGTGGTGACGGTTCGAATGATAAATAGTTATGTTGGTGTTCCCATTGTGAGAGTTCGATGTTTAAGTCGATGATCCAATATTTTATGTGACCTCTCGTAGGAATATTAAAACATTTATTTATTTTATATTGAAGTTTATATATAAAGGTTGTGACTTTTAGTTGGACTCAAGTGTTGGCAAGCTTTGTGTAAACAAATATAGTCATAAATGAAAATCATATTCGTACTAGTGAGGCAATTAAATAGTGGCTTGTCATGATCTTTCATATATGCTAGGGTTTTCATTTCACATTATTTGTCACCCCTACTTGTCATCATATACTTATAGTCTCTGAGTATTGTTCTAGTCATATATAAGTAATCACCAATGGTCGTGTCGTGCGGGTAGTTAGTTATGCATTACTAATAGTAATTAAAAAATTACTAAACCATGAGTTTGCATTATGAGGCCTTTGCTAGACTTTAAACTAAACAATTTGATTAAATTGTTTTACGGAATTATTAATAAGTAAACGCGTTTATAAATAATACGGATAGTGACCTGTTTTGTCGGGTGTCACACCACTTTATAAATTTACTTCATCGAAACCCGAGAAAAGAGGTAACCACCACTTAAAAAGTCATTGATATTGTTTACACAACAAATACTTTGTTCATAAAGGTTTTACAACAATTTAATTGCAATGAAACACCAAAAACCAACAAAATTTTCATGAGAATCCAACTTCACCCGACGAGCATCCCGAGGCCTAGATTGGAGCTTTACCTACACCAAAAACACCCCCACAATAAGTTAGTAATGACATGTCAATACCAATAGTCCCACATGGGTTAAACCCAAGCAAAAAACCTCAAAATCAAAAGTCAGCATACCACAGACGCTAGGGCGTAGAGAAACATCTTTTAGCGTGGCGTAGCCTACACCACCCCTGCACCATTTCACACATTTGCTGATCCCTCGCCCCTACAGGCTTCCTACCACCCGCCTTATGCACTTTCATGTAGCAACCGATGTTTAACTTGTAATTGACCACCATACAAGTTTTACAACACGCCCAACATTAATTAAGTAATGTCCACCCGTTGACAAGAACCACCTCTCATTTGACTTATACCACATTCAAATCCAACATCACCACTATACATATATAATTGACTAACAGACACTCAAGTCAAATACCACCAATTTCACCGATACGCATTTGCAATTGACTCACACCATATTAAAGTCAAATTTATCAATTCATACTAATTTCGTCAATTTGCATATTTAGTTGACTCGTATCATATTTAAGTCAAATTCCACCAATTCACCACACATAAATAGAATTTTAACAATACATAAGTTATTTACGTGACACTAACACCATATCTATTACAAAGTAAGTGCAAAGCACTTACCTTTCGGGTTCGACACCTCTGGTTGGTTTTTGTTTGTCGCAACTTTATAACGTAAACATTAATATCCCGTTTAGTAATCTTATTATCTCAATTTATTCACCTATTGAGATTTAACACACACTTATTCCCTAAAAACCAAAATCCTAACGAAAATTGGTTAATTCAAGCTTAACCAATCCTCCAACATCCTACAACCCATCAATCCACCCATTTGACGCTTTAAGGTTTTATCCAAGTTTCACCCCACAACCCAATTTAAAAAAAAATCACCAATTTGATTGTGGTTTCTATTAGGTTTTCTGTTTATGGACATCATAAAACACTCATACACCTTTAGAATACCATGCAAATCCCCCAATTTGAAAATGCCGAATTTGATCCTGAAAAACCCTAATTTCATAATCCAAAATTACGTGATACAATTAAGAATTTATTCAATCTCTAGCTATAGATAAGCTAGATAAGCACTTAAAAACAACAATTAGCACACCACTACTCCCAATTTCAGAAAATTAGGATTCACCAACCCAAACCCACCAATAACATGAACCATGGAGGATTTAAGAAATGAAGAAGACACTTGATATTTTAAAGGAGATGTGCACACTAAAACCTTCAAATCCGAACATGCAAGTGTAGATTTTGCTCTTGAGCAGGTCTTCTTTTCCCCCATCCCCTCCCCCCAATTTATGACACACATAACCCCACAAAAGAAATCAAGTTCGTGGAAATTACAAGAATAGTCCCTACACTTCAAATTTTGACCCCATTTACCAAACTAGCTAATTTCCACCATTTGTAACACCATCCATCTTTCATTATTACTTACACCCATAGAATATGTTTTCCATATTACGTGATAAACCTGAAAGTCGGTTCATTATAGAAGAATAGTCGGGCGACAAAGTGGGCCATCTTCGAAAATCAGTCAACCACTACCATAGTTGAATACTTTTGGCTCTATGTTTTTGGCAATTCTGAAACAAAATCGAAATATCCTTTCAGGGTGCCATCGACAAGAGGAACGACATGTAGAGACATGCGTTGCTCCCATACATTTTCGCCACATGGCACACCCGACAGTGGTCAATAATATCTTTGCCACAACCATGACAAGGTTATTTTATTATAAAATATATAATTGTTTTACAAAGATTATCCGATTTTTATGATACAAAAGACTGCAAGGATTCATATCTCCGACCGGCCATGTCCTTGAAAGCTTTAACCATCTCGGGTGCTCTTTCCTGAAGTATTTATAAATATTTTTTTATATTAGTTTTCACTAATTAAGTATATCATATCGCCTTTTCAAAATCATTTCAATTCATCATTTATTTTTGGACACCTCGGGTCCCTTAGAGGATCTTCTGACCCCTTGATCCATACTATCTCGTTTATTCATCTAGGACACCTTGGGTCCTTTATATATCCCTGGACATGCTTTGGGTCCAAATGGGATTTTAGGGCAAGCCTTGGGCCTTTACAAGATACGGGATTTCATAGATCCATGACCTCTTGTTTTATTTGGACACCTTGGCGTCATTCAATATTCTGGGGCAAGCCTTGGTTCCTTACAAGATACGGGATTTCATAGATCCACAGCCTCTTGTTTCACTTGGTTAAGATCTTTGGACAAGCCTTGGGTTCTTGGCATCTTAACCAATTCAACTTGATCCTTGGACTGCATAAGTCCATGGCCTCCCCGTTTATTTACTTTATTCAAAACACATATACACATCCTTTACTTTTATCATAGATAAGCATAAACCGTACATAATCATATCAAAATCATATTATGGTAATCACGGTTTCCAACTTACGTGTTAGTGGACTAACGAGTATAATATACTTACTATAACCTTGGGGCTTGGCTACGCTCGTTTTCTCTCTAAAACGCTTCACTCGATCTGACCCGTACTCGTAACGTGTCGTACTAAGCTTGTTAAGCAGATCTCATAAGTGTGTGTGTGAGGTTTGTGTGTTTGTTGTGCCTTAAAAAGAAGGCTTCAGCCTTCTATTTATTGGCAGAAACAGACTCTTGTAGCGGACTGCTAAGAGGCAGGTAGCGGACTGCTACCGCCTCCCCGTCAGCCGCCGGCCTTGTTTCACACGTAGTAAGACGTTAATGGTTTGGGTATAGCGGTCCACTATCCATCTTTGCGCGGTAGCGGTTCGCGAAGCTTCTGATAGTGGTCATTTACCTAGCTTCTGCCGATTCATCGCTAGAGTAAATAGTTGTCGAGAGATTTTTGTGAGAAAACAAAAAAAGTATGTTGGTTTTTATGTGCAAAAATTTGTTGAGAGACTTTTGGTGAAAAAAAGATTAGAGTATATTGGTTTTTTATGTACAAAAAGTTGTTAAGGGATTTTTGTAAGAAAAAAACATAAAGTGTGTTGGTTTTTTATGTCATTTGCCCTACCTCTAACTATGACTAACTTGTCATTAATCTCCCAAAATACTTCAGTTGACGTTTCTAATACCCATTTGAATTTGATAATTGTTGACTTATCTAATCACTATATAACACTTGCAATGAAAATGCTATCGCATAATAATACTATTTGTATAGGATAAGATAACTACGTTTTGAACTCGGATAAATAACCGGTTATTAAAAATTCCTATGTACATAAAATAAACATAATCTTCTAGATAAACAACAAATTCATGAACACTTTTAAGAAATATGAGTAAAATACTAGCAAAAACAAATTAGAAAATTAGTATTCCTCGGAAGATTTTGGGGAAATATGAGTAAAATACTAGCAAAAACAAATTAGAAAATTACATGTATGTGATGGCTTTTCTTAACCAAGGAATAGTATTCCTTGGAAGATTTTGGGTGGCGTGACTTATTATATAAGTGACTAACATCTAAAACCTTTCACGTTGATAACTCAACTTGCGTAATATTCTACACTAAAACACAACTCAGCTTGCCTAATCTTCAACACTACAACACAACTCTACTTGCCTAATCTTCTATGCAAAAAGACATAGAAATTCTGTTGCTTTTGTAAACTTCTCCATGTTGATCATAAACGCCATTAATTTACCAAAATGAGTGATTTAAAAAATATTTACAAAAATCGGCTTTTTATTTATTTTTTACATAACATGTCTTACCAAAATGATTGAACCCAATCAACAATCCAACTAATACAGAATCAATACAGCAATATGTTTGAATTTCGATTATAACAGCCCCATTAAATTTATCGCTACACTCAGTTTAAAGTTTAAATAAACGGTTTTTTTTTTCCTTTCGGGTAATTCTTAATCGAATTCACTGCTTTCACTTTTCTGCGGTTTTATTGTGCCTTAAAATGAAGGCTTAAGCCTTCTCTTGGTAGGCTGAAACATGCACTACAACAAATTGACCATGTCCCGACGTCACCTGTACCGACGATATTTGTCGTCGGGATAGGTCACCCTATACCGACGACGGTATAGGTCAAAACCAAAATTTTGGTAGGGAGACCCTATAGCGACGACATGTCGTCGCTAAAGGGTTGAGGCAAGTTGGAGGGAAAACTGGCGCCCAATGAATTATTAAGGAAAACCTATACCGACGACATGTCGTCGGTATAGGTTAATTTTGATTTTTTTTTTTTTTTATTTAATAAATTTTCGTCGGTCAAATTTTTTTTTTTTAAATTAAAAAAAATTCTGGAAAACCCTATGGCGACGACATATCGTCGGGATAGGGTTTTTACCTTTATTGACTAGTCAACATCCTACGAAACCTGTGCTGACGACATGTCGTCGCTATAGGCCACCTGTACCGACGACAAGTGGACCTATGCCGACGACATGTCGTCGCTATAGGGTGCAACGCGAACAAATAGGGAAAACAGACAGCAGAACTTCATTTTCAGCCAAAACCCTCCAAAACTCACCCAATTTTGTCTCTCCGGAGATTTCAGCGTTTTTGAGCTATTCGGGAGCAACTTTCACACAAATTCTCGGGATTTAAGGTGAGCTAACATCCGGGTTCATATTTTAGCTAATTTTTCAAGATTTTGAAGTTTTGTTTGTTTATTTTGGTTAGGTTTTGGAGGAATTTCACCATTTCTTGAATTTCTAGCTTTGTGAAGGTAAATACTCGTTTTAATTACTAATTCGGGTAATTCTTAATCGAATTCACTGCTTTAACTTTTCTGCGGTTTTATTGTGCCTTAAAATGAAGGCTTAAGCCTTCTCTTGGTAGGCTGAAACATGCACTACAACAAATTGACCATGTCCCGACGCCACCTGTACCGACGACATTTGTCGTCGGGATAGGTCGACGACATGTCGTCGGTATAGGTCAAAACCAAAATTTTGGTAAATTTTCTTTTTGATTTTCTTTTTGTTTTTTTTATTTAATAAATTTTCGTCGGTCATTTTTTTTTTTTTTAAATTAAAAAATTTTTTGGAAAACCATATGGCGACGACATGTCGTCGGGATAGGGTTTTTACCTTTATTGACTGGTCAACATCCTACGAAACATGTGTCGACGACATGTCGTCGCTATAGGCCACCTGTACCGACGACAAGTGGACCTATGCCGACGACATGTCGTCGCTATAGGGTGCAGCGCGAACAAATAAGGAAAACAGACAGCAGAACTTCATTTTCAGCCAAAACCCTCCAAAACTCACCTAATTTTGTCTCTCGGGCAATTTCAGCGTTTTTGGGCTATTTGGGAGCAACTTTCACACAAACTCTCGGGATTTAAGGTGAGCTAATATCCGGGTTCATATTTTAGCTAATTTTTCAAGATTTTGAAGTTTTGTTTGTTTATTTTGATTAGGTTTTGGAGGAATTTCACCATTTCTTGAATTTCTAGCTTTGTGAAGGTAAATACTCGTTTTAATTACTAATTCGGGTAATTCTTAATCGAATTCACTGCTTTCACTTTTCTGCGGTTTTATTGTGCCTTAAAATGAAGGCTTAAGCCTTCTCAGGGTAGGCTGAAACATGCACTACAACAAATTGACCCTGTCACGACGCCACCTGTACCGAAGACATTTGTCGTCGGGATAGGTCGACGACATGTCGTCGGTATAGGTCAAAACCAAAATTTTGGTAGGGAGACCCTATAGCGACGACATGTCGTCGGTATAGGGTTGAGGCAGGTTGGAGGGAAAACTGACGCCCAATGAATTATTAAGGAAAACCTGTACCGACGACATGTCGTCGGTATAGGTTAATTTTGATTTTCTTTTTCTTTTTTTTATTTAATAAATTTTCTTCGGTCAATTTTTTTTTTTTTAAATTAAAAAAAATTCTGGAAAACCCTATGGCGACGACATGTCGTCGGAATAGGGTTTTTACCTTCATTGATTGGTCAACATCCTACGAAACCTATGCCGACGACATGTCGTCGCTATAGGCCACATGTACCGACGACAAGTGGACCTATGCCGACGACATGTCGTCGCTATGGGGTGCAGTGCGAACAAATAGGGAAAACAGACGGCAGAACTTCATTTTCAGCCAAAACCCTCCAAAACTCACCCAATTTTGTCTCTCGGGCGATTTCAGCGTTTTTGGGCTATTTAGGAGCAACTTTCACACAAACTCTCGGGATTTAAGGTGAGCTAACATCCGGGTTCATATTTTAGCTAATTTTTCAAGATTTTGAAGTTTTGTTTGTTTATTTTGGTTAGGTTTTGGAGGAATTTCACCATTTCTTGAATTTCTAGCTTTGTGAAGGTAAATACTCGTTTTAATTACTAATTTGTGTTGAAATTTGGTTTAGATCAAAGATTTTTATGATTTTGTATGTATGTGTTATGTATGTATGTTTGTGTGTCGGACAACTTTAATTAAAGTTGTTGCGTGCATAATCAACAAATGCTTGAAATGCAACGACAAATGCTTGAAATGCAACGACAAATGGATGAAATGCGTCGAATGTGGGAACGCCGAACTAGCAGCGACGGTAATTAGCTTAAAGTTGTTGCGCCTTTGCCTTTGTTGTCGGTGTTATTGTTGAATGTTTGAACAATTTTTATGTTTGTGTGTCGGACAACTTTATGTTTGAATATTTGGTTTGTGTGTCGAATAGGTTTTTGTATCGAACAATATGTTTCGGATTTCAATTTTTGAATGGTTTGAATTATCTGATTTGCAGGTTTTTGTAATTTGAAATTAAAAATTTCTGGAAAATTTTGAAAATTAAAAAAAAACAAAAAAAAACAGAATAACCTATCCCGACGACATGTCGTCGGCATATGTCTTTTTCAAATTTAATTAAAAAAATTGGAAATAGCCTATACCGACGACATGTCGTCGGGATAGGTTGGGTCTGTCTCGATGACTTGTCGTCCGAATAAGTCCAGAACCTATACCGACGACATGTCGTCGGTATAGAATTTCTTTTTGAATTTTTTAATTAAACCCTATAGCGACGACATGTCGTCGACATAGGTCGACCTATGCGGATAGGGTGATACTGTTGTAGTGATGGTCATATAGCGGACCGCTAACAGGCAGGTAACAGAACGCTACCGCCTCCCATCCAGCCTCCAGCCGTGTTCCACACGTAGCGGACCGTTAAGGTTTTGGGTAGCAGTCCGCTATCAATCTTTGTGTTGTAGCGGACCCTAAAACTTCTAATGGCGGTCAGCTATAGGTTTGCGGATGCTGATTCGTGGCTTGACAGGAGGCTAGTCATCATTATTGCTTTCATGACTACGCAGCGAACCGCTACCGACCTATTTTCACAATCTTTCATATGTTTCCATTATCAGTCCCTCAGGTTTGACTATTAAAAACTTTAACCCCACCCCACATTTTATTTAGATTTTGGGGTGTTACAACCCCCCCCCCCTCTCCATTAAGTTTTGTCCTCAAAACCTGTCGTTCTATACATAAGTGAGGTACGTTCTTCTCATTTCATTTTCACTTTCCCGAGTCATTTCTGACCCTTTCTTGTGCTTCTATCGGACCAGTACTTGTTTAATAGTCTTATGACGCAACTGATTTTCTTTTATGCCTAGAATCTTTATTCAATCTTCGACATAAGTTTGCTTTTCATCTTCTATCTCTTCTAGAGGTATATGAGCAGTTTCGTGTACATTATAGTAAGTATGATACATGGAAAGTGATGTGTATCTTTTCCAATTGATCATGTAGCTCTAATTGATAGGTTACTTTCCCTACCTGTTTAATGATCCTAAAAGGACCATTGAATCGCGGTCTTAACTTGCCTCGCTTCTTGAATTGAATTACTCCTTTCCAAAGAGATAATTTCTATAAAAGGTAATCTCCAACTTGATATTCTATTGGTCTACGTCTTTTATATGCGTATGATTTCTGCATGTTTTAGGTGGCTTTCATATGAGCTTTGATCAGGTCAAGCTTTTCAGCCTTAGCCTGAACAATCTCCTTACTTCCTAATTCTTTTCGTCCAACTTCTCCCCAATATACAGGAGTTATCTCCTGCCATATAACATCTCATATTGTGGCATACCAATGCTCGTATGGTAGCTATTAATATACGAGAATTCTACCAAACGTAGATGGCTAGCCCAGTTACCTCCTCTAAAGTTTGGTATGTTCTTTCGCTATGTCTTTCTATTTGTGGATGATATAGAGTGCTTATTAATAATTTTATACCCATCTCTTCATGGAAGTACTTCTAGAAACACGACGTGAACCGTGTATCTTAAACCAGCACTCCATGACGTGAGACAATTTCATTGGTATATATATCTGCTAACTTTTTAGATTTGTAAGTCTCACATATCAGCAAAAAGTGGGTACTTTTAGTTAGCTTATCTACAACCACTCATATGGTATAATAACCTTTAGCTGTTTTGGATAGTTTTGTTATGAAATCTATAGTGATATGTTCTCACTTCCATTATGGCATTTCTAGTAAATTTTAAGTCTAAACTCGCGTGACCGTGTTATCCACATATAAGCAAATCAAGTTTTGACTTTATACTCGTTTTCTTCCAAATATTTTAGTTGCCCAACTATTCTTTCTTTCTTGACGCTTTTCTTCTTTTAATGCCTCGATTTGCATGTCTCTGAGCTGACTCGTGAAGTCAAGAGTTAGTATTAGCTAATAAGTTTTTACTCTAATGGGAAAATACTATTCCTTACGGCTCAGAGCATCGGCTACCACGTTATCCTTTCCCCGGGTGATATAAAATTTCACACTCGTAATCCTTGACCAGCTCCAACCACCTTCTTTGTCTCATATTCAAGTCTTTAGGGTTAAAAAAATACTTCATGACTTTTGTGGTTTGCATAGATCGTACATTTCGTTCCATACAGATAACCCCTCCAGATGTTTAGCGGAAACTACCGCAACTAATTCTAGATCATGGGTAGGGTACTTTACCTCGTGTGCCTTTAATTGTCTTGAGGCATAGGTTATTAGATTTTTTTCTTTGCGTCAAGACACATCCTAACCCAAGCTTTCATGCATCAGAATATCCTACTAAGTCTTCTGCTCCTTCTGGTAATGCTAGAACTGGTGCTCTTGTTAACTTCTCATTCGACATTAGGAATGCCTTCTCTTGTTCTGCATGTTATTCAATTTTTATATTCTTTCGAATTAGTTTAGCAATGGGGGTGGCTATCTTTGAAAAGTCTTGAAGAACCGTCTGTAATAGCTTGCTAACCCCAAGAAGCTTCTGACTTCCAACAGAGTCTTTGGTGGAGATCATCTCATTATGACCCCTAAAGTTTTACGTGATGCTATTCTAAACATGTACAGACGTTTCTGGAGATGGAGTCTATTTGCCAATGACTTGGTCATGTATAGACTCTCTACTTTCGTCCATACTCCGGCAGCTGTCATTTCTTTTAAGACTTCCCCGATAACACGATCACCCAAACTGAGAATTATCGTGTTATTTTCCTTCTCCATTACCTCCTTCCTTTTTTTTATCAGTCGTGGCATCTAGTAGTCCCTCTTCAACTTTTAAGGCATCGACTACCCCTTGATGTACTAGCATCGCCCTCATCTTCAACAGCCATAGGCTGAAATGGTTTCTGCCATCGAATATCGTAATGTCTAACTTAGCAATGTTCACCAACTTCAATATTTACTTTAAACTGAATCGCCTTCTTCTGAGATCGAGGTATGATAACTCTGATACAAATGGTAAACTTAATCACGGAAATTAAACCAGAAGATCAACATCAAAAGATAAGTAATGCCAATGCTTCTTTATTCAGACTATGAACCAAACGAATTACAAAGGAATCTGAATGTGAATTACAGAATGAAGAAGGAACTAACTCAAAACAGATAAAGCCCCAAATTAATACCCTAGATTCTTTGTTAACGGTCATTAACAAATAACAATGAAATTAGGCAGAAACAGTCCCTGAGCTTTCTGAACCTTAATTCAGTGAGGGGTTTCTCTAACAATTGCTTGTTTGTTGTCAGGTGAAGCAATTCAATGCATCACTTTGACTGTTGGATTCAAAGATGAAATCAGAAATTTTGGAGGTTCAACCACAAGAACTTAAGTTCATATGTAAATTGATTTCTTATTTTTTTTTCTGATCCTACAAATGTGGCTGGTCATTTGTGTTGTGACTGTTGGACATTAATCTCCGTGGTTTTTTATTTTAATTGTTTTATTATTGGGTCAATGTAAATGGGTCAAATATTATGTATTTATATCTGGTATTTTTGGGCTGCTAATGGACTTGTTAAAAGGCCCATAAAATACCATACGTAGTAGGTCAAATTGAAGCGACACAAACCTTGGTGAGACCGGTTTGTGCAACAGTTGCAGAACGGTTATCACTGAACCGATGCAACGATTCATGTAGTATAAATAGTGTCTGATTGTAAAAGATTGTTTTATCCAGAAATCAAATATACTTTACGATCATTCTGTGTTCGTATTTTCTTAGTATTTTCGATTGATTACAAGAATATGAAGGGTACATTCAAACCTGAAAGAGGGCCTGCGAGTGACATGATCTATGTCGTCTGCAAGACTGCTAGTTTATTTATATTTGTGTTGTGACACGATCCATGTCGTCTGCAAGACTGCAAAATTTCTTTATATTGCTGTTCCATCGTAACTAGAACCTTGAATCGTTAAACATGAATCGTTGCATGGTCCAACTTGAATCGTCCAACAAGAATTGTTCAACCTGAGCCGTAAAAAAAACAATAATCGAAGTCTGAATCGTCCAACCTGAATCATCGATCTCAATCTATGGAGGAATCACTTTCTGTTGGAGTTAATCTTGATCGGGTCAAGTCCGTTGAATTCAAGCCAGGTCATTGGTGAAGGCAAAGCTGGTTAAAGAACGGGTCATGGAGCTTATGGGTCAGCATGAATATTAATTTAGCCACATATTTTTAATGTTTTAATTAGATAGTCAAAGTAGTGGTTTAGTGGGGTTAGTGGCTCCTAATCTTTAGGAGCAAGGGTTTGTTTCCTATTTATGTATGTTTTTATTTATGAATGAAAGAGTGCAGAAAGTAAGAGTTTGGAAGCAGTAAAATCATTCTCTAAATATTAGTGTGACCCAACATCGTGTAATCTGAACGGAAACTGTTGGAAAAATTGTGAAAGTGGTTTTTTTACAATTGGGAAAATGAGTTTTTCCTAACTTAACAAAAATATGTAAAAACTCATTTTGTGGGCTTGTGTTCTATTTTGTGAGAGCTTCATGAACGAAACAAACCGTTTCCAAAACATAGCTAAGATTAGTGAGATATCAATCCTCGAAGATTAGTAGTTGGAATGAAAATGTGGAACTTGGGAGACTCTAGTAGAAATTTGTTGCATCTTTTTTATTAAATTCTAATTTTTTTTTTTGTCATAAAGCAAGATGGTTGTTTTGGTCTTTACTCAAAAATCCCTCTTATAATAAAAAAAACTAAATGGTTTTCCCACTTGTCATCATCATATTACATCTTACAACTATTTCCCCCCAAAACCACATATTTATCCTCCATATTTAACCTTTTTTTTTAATTACACAAATAAACATTTTCATCATTATTTATAAACAATTTTTTTTAAATTACCACTTCCATATTTAGCTATTTATTTTTTAATTACCACTGGCTGACATTTTTTTAAAATTATTATCAAAAGTTAAAATTTTAAAAAAATCAATAATTAAAAAACAAGTGATTTAAAAAAAAGCAAGTTTTTAAAGTTTTATTATTAAAAAACAATTTTTTAAAATTTTATTGTAAAAAACAAGATTTTTTTATGTTTACTAACATTTAGTTAGTAGTTTTTAACTAAACTTGATATTTATAAATAATTTTTTTATTTTGATTTATAAATTTTAATACTTAGTTTTTAATAAAATTAAGAAACTTGTAAATATTTATTTTTAAAAGTGTATTATATTTTAAAAATAATTTTTTTTAAATGACGAGATTTGTTTTTTTCAAAAAACATGTTTATAAGTTTCAGTTCTAATTGATTAGTTTTAAATTTTTCATATTTAATTGTGTCAAAATATTAAGTAGTGAATTTTTTAAAATTTGAAGTTTTAAATTTTGAATTTAAAAAACGATATATTATTGAAATTTAAATTTTATTTGTATCTTTTTATTATTTTTTAATAAAAGATTTAGTATTAAAAGTTTAGTGAGATTTTTCGCATACAAGTACAAATAGTATCCGTCAATCAGAGCTTCTTGATGATGATTTTGATTAAGTTTATAATCTCCTGATTTTTTAAATGGACTTACATTATTAGGTTTGTCAAACCATAAATTAGTTTTAAATGTCGGTGCTCCAGTTATGCTATTAATAAATATTGATCAAAAAATGGTTTATGTATTAATAAATATTGATCAAAAAATGGTTTATGTAATGTAACAAGTCTTTATGTCAAATCACAAGGTAATCGCGTTATAGAAGTGAAGATTATATTTTGAAGCAACTTTGATCATCACAATTTTATCCCTATAATTGGGTTAACATATTCAGACAAAATAATTTCGCTAAAACTTCAAAAAAATATACAATTGTTGAGTATTTCAATGACCATGAATAAAAGTTTAGGGCAATCACTTTCAAATGTTGGTTTATATTGAAAGATCAAGTGTTTATTCATGATGAGTTGTATGTTGCATTATCAAGAGTTAAAAGTAGAGATTAAGTCAAGCTATTAATCTTAGGTAAACATGAAAAATTTACCAATACCACGTTAAATGTTACATACAATGAAGTATTTTCAAAATTGTAAATAATCATCGTAAAGTTTCATTTGACGTGTAATTTAATGTATTGTAAAAAGTGCAAAACTTATTAAATGAATTTGCATGTATTTTTTGTTGTTTTAATTACTCTCATTCATATAATCTTAACATGTAACAAAATGAAAAAGTTACACATACAATATCCAATTTGTATAAAAAAAGTTGTTAAGATATTTATCAATATAATATTTCCCACCACTTTCCGACACAGATTTCCCACCACTTTCCGACAAACATTTTCCCACTAAAACATTCCCACCACTTTCCGACAAACTTTTTCCCACCACTTTCCCATGAAAACATTTCTCACAACATTTCCCATTGATCGGTGTCGAAGGGACCGGTCAAAGATAAAGAATTAGAGTGTCCTAATCACCTTAAACTAGTTAGGGTAAGAAGGGTGTCGAACCACGAAGAGTTTGTGGTCGGTGCTTAACTTCAATTGACAAAGTGATTTATGAAGTGGCAATGGGTCTTTCTGACCAAACACAAGCAATGATTTAAGTGAAACTTATCAAACTCAACAAACAAGGATTATCAAGTAACAATTATGATCAATAGTAATCAAGTAGTAAATAAAACAGTTTAAGTTGTAAACAATGATTAAGAAGGAATCACGCCCGGGTTTCAAGTTCACAAGTAATTAGGGATTATCACACCAACATATGAGTTCAAGCAATCAAATGGTTATCCAAATCAAATTGACCAAATCTAACCAAGAACATCAACATTCATACATCATCGGCAAATAGTGTAAGACAATATTCACGAATGAAATCGAGACAAATGTATGCAATATAGAATTATATTAATCAATAGATTCAACACAAATCAAAGTTTATAGCAATTATCATCTAACGGGGTCAATGGTGTAAGAATTTATCGACTCCCATGAGTTCATAACCATACTAAAAACAAAGATTCAAGTATTTCAAACAAACGATTACAAGAATTGTTTCTCAAAGCTAGCACATGATAAAACCCTAAAAACTTACAAACAATCCACCCGGGAATGATTACCGGTGGATTAGCCGCTCATGCTTGTGGAAATCATCTTCGATTCTTCAATTTCTTGATACCAATCTTCAATAATATGTTTCCTAGCCTCCAAGCACTCCCAAAATCACCCAAAACTATCCTCCAAAATATGATCTCGAATTTGGGGAAGAAACCCCCACTTAAACTCTCAAAATCGGCAGTTTCCCAAAAATCCGCGTCAAAATAACGTAACTGGCGTAAGCTTACGCTGGAGTGGCGTAAGCTTACGCTGGAGTGGCGTAGGCTTACGCCGCACCCCTGAAAGCTGCTGTGAATAAAATGGTTAGGCGTAGTCCTACGCTGGGCGGCGTAAGCTTACGCTGCATGGCGTAGGCTTACGCTAGGTGGCGTAGGCTTACGCTGGATCCTGAGTTTCTGCCCCGTTTTCTCCGTGTCTCTTCCGACTCTTGCATCTCTCACCTAATATCTTCCAAAATCATACTTTAAGCTTTCAACACCTGCACATGCATAGCTACACAAAACTTTTGTATTCCACATGTTAATTTACATAAATATAACATGTTACACCCTTTAATGCATAAAACTTTGGTCGCTTATCACATCCCCACACTTGAGTTTTGCTTGCCCTCAAGCAAAGTCTTTTGCTTCAAATCCACATTACAAATTCTCAAATAATTATTTTAACTAAACATAAGTTAAGGTCCAAGGTCATACAAGATTCATAAGAATTACACTCTCAATAGATTTACAATCCAACAAACAATTGATGACTTTTTTTTTTAAACAAAAGGAAACACTTGAACGAGCTTAACTCATATCCAGTTATGGCTTGGAATGCACACACCCCTCACAATCAATCACTCCACTTGGTTTCATATATGGACTAGCGATGATGTGCTAGTATTTTTCACTCGAACCCAAACAATGAACCACATTATCATAGGCTTGCATATTGATCACATCTCCACCTACTAACACAACTAAAGAGCACAAATCAAAAGGTCTTTTAAGGGTTGTAATGTAGGCTGGGGTTACGGGTATGGATAAGGATTTTTAAAGTGGCTAAAGGTGAGTGGAATTCAACTAATGAAACTACAAATCAATCTAAAACTTTCAAATCTCTACTATGGGTATAAATGACCCATCAACACTAAAGTTCTTATTTATTCAAACTATCAAATGAAACTTGGGTTAAATTGACCCAATAACATCTTTTATTGTAATTCAAACTAATACTCAAAACCTTTGGGCACATGTTGACCCAATAATATTTTTGCATTTCTTTTTCATTCATTTTTTTTCTCTTTTTTTTTTCAATTGCAACCGCAACTACAACAATCTAAGTTAATTGAATTCCAATTCACGGGTTTAAAAAGAAAAGGCTAAAAAGGTGAATGGGCTAATGTTATGGGTTTTGTCAAAAGAAAAGGTATAGGCTCAGAATGGGTATCTAGTGGATATTAACGGGTAAGGGTATAAAAATGGCTAAAAATAAAAAGGTCTCTCCTAATGCCTTTATCATTTTTGTACAGTTAATTGGTTCAAGGTCTCAACATGTATCAATAATATGCAAGTTCTAAAATGTAAAACAAAGTGGCTAAACACTAAGTAAGAGAATATTTATATCAATTTGGCTCAAAATCTCACAACATGGTGGAAAATAGGTTACCGACATGTGCATGCAAACCGTCACCTTCAATTTTGTTACTCCCAAATCCAACATTTCCAATTTTTAATATATATATATTTTTTTAAACATTTGTTGGAAAAACTTAATCAAGTAACTTAATGAATTAACCATGACCAAAGACCTCTACCAAACACTTTGCAAAACAATTATCAAAAAATTTGTATGGTTTCCAAGATTTCCCACATCCCCACACTTGAACCTTACATTGTCCCAATGTAAATAGTTATGAAATATAAAAGTGCGGTTAGTGGGTGCCAAAACAAATCTAACACCCAAACCTCCAAAATTCAAGAAGTAGAATCCCAAACCATAAACACCAACCCAAGCATCACCCAAGTTTCGAACAAAAAACACACAAAAATAAACATAAACAAAATAGTTCAATCAAAACAACATAAATATGAGAAAGAGTACATGGACCTGATTAGAGGCGATCATAGAGTGGCTGAACCATCGCCAAAAATGGACTCGTAAGTCTTCCATGAGTCTTCCCCACACTTGAGTGTTGCTATGGTGACGAAAACTAAAACACACAAAACAAAACAAAGTTGCAAAAAGCCGGGTTGCCTCCCGGTTAGCGCTAAGTTTAATGTCCTCAGCCCGACATTACTTCCTTATGGAGGTTGGAACATAAACTTGCTTCCACTAGTTCCCCCACCACCTTGGTTGTTATCACTCCAACTCCAAGTCTCCTCTCTTGTAAATTCCATATCAAACAAATCTCCTTTCTCGTATGGATGTTGGACATGGTCGGGTGGCTTCTTTTCATCCTTCAACCTCTTAGTTTCCTTCTCGATTGCCTTCGGCTCGTCTTTCACATTAAACATGTCAAACATAATACATTTCTTTTTGGTGTCACCCTCATTTGCCTTGGCACGAGGATGACACACGTTAGTAGTAACCGATTTTGAACATTTCTTTTCAACCGAATATGTAAATAAATTTGAAAAAACATTTATGTTCAACTTACGATTCCCAAAGGTCATGTCAACAGTTCCGTTTCGGCAATTGATTTGCGCATTTGCGGTTGCCAAAAACGGTCTTCCCAAAATCACTCGTGGCTCCTCCTCCTTAGCAAGTGGTGCATAATCGAGCACCAAGAAATCTCCCGGATAGTAAAATTCTCCAATCTTCACAACCACTCCCACTAATTTCCCCCGAGGCCGCGTGCGTGTAGCATTCGCTAACACCAATGTGGTGTTGTATTCTTCTAATGGACCAAAATTTTATTGGTCATATACGCTCCCCGGTAAAATGCTCACCCCCGCTCCATAATCTAATAATGCCAATTTGGTTTTAAACTCCCCAATTTGAATAGGAACTAAGGGTTCTCCAAACTCAATTTCTTCCTCTTCTCTTTCTTCACATTCTTCATTACAATGGGCCACATCAATTGCACTAACATGATGTTTTGGGTTTAAAGTGGTGTCACTTGGCAATTTACCTTCATTTTGTTTGAGTTGAGCTATTTCTTGTGCCAATTGCCCAACTTGTCTCTCCAATGCCACAAAAGACTTGTCTCTCACTTCATTCTCCTTCTTTGATTCTTTCATCATCTCCAATAGTGCATCCAACTTTGAATTAACCGCATTATCACCCCCTGATGACCCATCTTGTTGTTGATGGTCTTGATTGTAATTCCTTGGGGGGTAATTTGTGTTCCGGTTATTGTTATAAGAGCTCCTTTGGTAACCACCCGAATTATAATTGCTTTGTTGACGAGGTTGGTATGACGAAGTACCTTGATTTGAACCTTGGAAATTTGGGTTCAATTGGTTTGACGCATCCCCATATTTGAAATTGGGGTGATTCCTCGAGCTCGGGTGATAGGAGTTTAAGTTTGTATCATATGGTTTCCTATCACCATAAACTTGGTTCACTTCTTCTTGTCTACCTTCTTGGAATGGGCAACTCATGGCTTTGTGCCCCAAATCCCCACAACTCTCACAAACATCAAAACGGGTTTTCACTCCCGCTACTTCCTTTTTCTCTCCTTTCTTCAATAAGGCCAAATCTTTCTCCATAGATGCCAACCTCTCTTTCGTCTCATAGTCCGGGGCAGATTTTGAGATTGGGTGTTTGGCTCTTTGGCTAGCCGATGCCTCGGCTTTTGAACTTTGGCTCATTCTTTCTAAGAAATCCCAATCATCTTCTTCGGGATTAGACAACAATGTCCCATTACTTGTGGATTTCAAGTACTTCCTCTCCTCTTGAGTCAAACCATCCACAAAACACTTCACTAGTTCCCACAACTCGATTTGATGGTGGGGACATTTTCTCAACAACTCTTTGAAACGGGTGAAAACTTCATGTAAAGGTTCACCTGTTTGTTGTTGAAAAGTCCGAATCTCAATTCGGGAGTCATCCGTTTTCGCAACTGAGTAATATTCGTCAAAGAAAACTTGTTGCATTTCATCCCATGTGTGGATGCTATTAGCCGGCAATGTGATGAACCATTGCTTTGCTCTATCTTTGAGGGAAAACTGAAAAAGTCGGAGTTTGACCTCATTTTGGTCAAAGTTTTCATCCCCAATGGTGCCACAAATGGCGGCAAACTCGGCTAAATGGGTGTATGGTTCTTCGGTAACCATGCCATGAAAATGTGGGAGAACGTTGATGTAATTCGGTCTTGACTTGAACCTCCTCATTCCCGGAATTGGTGGAAAAATTGGAGACGCATTCTCCGAAATAGCTGGTCGAAAGCGACCATTAACTCCGCCCATAGGGGCTACCGGTTGTCTTCTGTTTTCATTATTGTAGCCCCCGTTAACTTTCCTCCCTTCTTGTCTAGGAGGATAAACAGGTCTATCGGGTCTACCCGTTCGACCCATTGGTTGTCTCGGTCTTTGGTGAACATAATTCACCTCTTCTTCCTCTTCAAAGCCCTGCCCCTCATTGTATTCTCCATATTGGCTCCGCTCACCATCTTCATACTCGTACTCTCCAAACCCATCACCATTCCCAACATCTTCATTATCATCATACCCAAAGTCTTCACCATCGGCATCCTCCCGACCATCGTTCTCATTGTTGTTTCTTGGTTGAGCTCCAAAGATGTTTCCCGGCGGGGTTTGATTTTGTTGTGATCCCCTTCTTCCTTGGTACGTGGGATTGGTACGGATGTTAACGGGTCGGTTGTGTTGAACTGGACCCGACCCACGGGGTGGGTTGTTATTGATAGGTATAGATGGGGTTTGGGTTCGGTGAGGTGGAGTTGGTGGGCGGTTAGGGATAGGGCCTCTGTTTGGAGTTGGGCCACGGTTTCTTATGCTAGTTCCAGAATGACTGCTTCGATTATCCATAGATGATGGTTCCGATGAAATGGGTTGTAAAGTTTGTTGTTGGGTTCGGTTTTGCCTTGCTATCCTCACAATTTCTGGTTAAAAAACAAGCGGTGAAGTCCTCCCGGATGAACGGGTACGCATGCACTAATCTGTCACCTGCACACACAAACAAACACCACGCGTAACACAAAAATAGAAGAAGATTAACCAAACAAAACAAGTAATAAACAAGTAACAAATAGTCAACTAAAATAAAACACCAAGCGCACACAGTCCCCGGCAACGGCGCCAAAATTTGATCGGTGTCGAAGGGACCGGTCAAAGATAAAGAATTAGAGTGTCCTAATCACCTTAAACTAGTTAGGGTAAGAAGGGTGTCGAACCACGAAGAGTTTGTGGTCGGTGCTTAACTTCAATTGACAAAGTGATTTATGAAGTGGCAATGGGTCTTTCTGACCAAACACAAGCAATGATTTAAGTGAAACTTATCAAACTCAACAAACAAGGATTATCAAGTAACAATTATGATCAATAGTAATCAAGTAGTAAATAAAACGGTTTAAGTTGTAAACAATGATTAAGAAGGAATCACGCCCGGGTTTCAAGTTCACAAGTACTTAGGGATTATCACACCAACATATGAGTTCCAGTAATCAAATGGTTATCCAAATCAAATTAACCAAATCTAACCAAGAACATCAACATTCATACATCATCGGCAAATAGTGTAAAACAATATTCACGAATGAAATCGAGACAAATGTATGCAATATAGAATTAGATTAATCAATAGATTCAACACAAATCAAAGTTCATAGCAATTATCATCTAACGGGGTCAATGGTGCAAGAATTTATCGACTCCCGTGAGTTCATAACCATACTAAACACAAAGATTCAAGTATTTCAAACCAAACGATTACAAGAATTGTTTCTCAAAGCTAGCACATGATAAAACCCTAAAAACTTACAAACAATCCACCCGGGAATGATTACCGGTGGATTAGCCGCTCATGGTTGTAGAAATCATCTTCGATTCTTCAATTTCTTGATACCAATCTTCAATAATATGTTTCCTAGCCTTCAAGTACTCCCAAAATCGCCCAAAACTGTCCTCCAAAAGATGATCTCGAATTTGGGGAAGAAACCCCCACTTAAACTCTCAAAATCGGCAGTTTCCCGAAAATCCGCGTCAAAATAACGTAACTGGCGTAAGCTTACGCCGGAGTGGCGTAGGCTTACGTCGCACCCCTGAAAGCTGCTGTGAATAAAATGGTTAGGCGTAGGCCTACGCTGGGCGGCGTAAGCTTACGCTGCATGGCGTAGGCTTACGCTAGGTGGCGTAGGCTTACGCTGGATCCTGAGTTTCTGCCCCGTTTTCTCCGTGTCTCTTCCGACTCTTGCATCTCTCACCTAATATCTTCCAAAATCATACTTTAAGCTTTCAACACCTGCACATGCATAGCTACACAAAACTTTTGTATTCCACATGTTAATTTACATAAATATAACATGTTACACCCTTTAATGCATAAAACTTTGGTCGCTTATCACCCATCACTTTCCGACAAAGATTTCCCACCACTTTCCGATAAACTTTTTTCCACCACTTTCCGACAAACCTTTTCCCACCACTTTCCTACAAAAATAGGCATAAATTTCCAACAGATTTCCCACAAAACTGTTTTTAACTTACAAAGATTAATAACAAAACAAAACAAAAATCCAGTTTTTTTCCTGTTTAAAATACAGAAAAAAAAAACCCAATACAAAAACAGGTTTCCAAAACCCAATACGATTACTAAACTACGCTTAGAAGTTTAACATCTCATACAATTATCCAAATATGTTTAGAAGTTTAACCAAAAAAGACAATAAACTAAACTACAGTGGAGGATTGCCCAATTGCTTGAGATACGCTGCCATTTGTTGTTGTATCTCCTCCATCATTTCTTTTTTCAACTCAATTTTTGTCGTTCCACCTCTTCTTTCACTTGTTGTTGCATCAATTCCTGCATATAAAACATATATAATATTTATAAGTATTAACATGATCAAATTTGCCCTAATTTCCACTATGGCAACTAACCTATTCAAATTTAACTTTTGTTGCTACATCACACTTTGTAATTCATGAACGATCATGAGAACATAGTAAACTCAGAGTAACTGATCGAATCATCACACTAATTCACCAGCCCTAATTTCCAAAACCAAGTCCATTCCTTCAACATCGATGATCATACTTCTGCCCAAATTTAAGTAAACAGCCTCACAAGAAATAAGTTATACATGATTAATATAATAAGCACACGATGTATGCTTGTAAAGGAACCGAACGAACACGAACGAGGCTTGCTCGTGTTCGTTCGTTTAAAATAATTGCAAAAAAGACATAAACACCGACATTATTTAGGGGAAAATCAAATACTAATCAATTAAATTAATTAAAATTCTCAAAATTTCATACCACAGCATTAATTACAAATTCCACCGGTTAATAAAAACAATCAATCAATTCAATAGCCTATTGAAAAAAAAAACAAATGTCAAACATGAATTAATTAGCAGTAATTTTTTTGTAGCATTACCTAAGTAATGTAAAAGGATTGCAGATTGTAATCATATCACAAAACGCCTAAATTAACATCCAATTGAAGATCAGTAAAGTTAAATGAACACATAGTCGCAACCAACAGTAAACTAGATTGAAATTAGCAAATAAGAAACAAATTAGCGATTAAACTTTTAAAAAATTAGCAGAGTACATAACCTAAAATCTAGTATCGATTAGTTCAAGCGCAGATAGGAAACATGTAGTCTGGAGAAACCGATTAATAAATAATAACTTGAGAAGTAATTAGAGATCGTAAACATAATTGATAATCAAAATCGAGTTACCAGCTACAATGTAGTTCTCAGAAGCTCGCGTATAATAAAAATACACATAACAAGGATAAATATAACAAGTGAAACCGCGTATAAAAAATACATATATACATACATACAAATAAACATACACGTACACATACATATATACACATACATGACTAATGAGAGTATGGGTCAATAATGGAGTTTTGGCGTTTCAACTAAACCAAATGCTAAAGTAAACTAAGTGTTGTAACAGAAACATAATAGAAATATAGGAATAACACTAAGAATGCTCTAATACGCATGCGCTTGCCCAACACTAATAATAAAATAAAACTATTAATAATACCTCATGTTGCAACCCATAAAATGGTCTAAATTTCGTTTATTCATATTTATTTTAATAATACTTTGGTATTTAATAATACATATTTGTCGGGTTGGGCAACAATAATAATAATAATTATTATTATTATTATAATACCCAAATATAATCAGAAGTTATCTAATGTTACCGAATATCTTGCATCATTTTCCGACATAACATAACTAGCCCAACACGAAACCCCTAATTATTTTAAGTGATTCATAACCTAACATAAAACTGGCCGAAATTGCCAACTCCGTCGCAACGCAGGGGTTCCTCACTAGTAATTTATAGTGTCTAACAAAAAATAATGTTCCTAACAATAAAGTCATTCTTCATCATCATCTGAAGAGTGGTCAAGACAAACCATTTCATCATCATCATTGGATGTATCTTCTTCCTCTTCAAACTCTTCATCTTCAAACTTTTCTTCACTCTTCATCTTCAAAGCGGTGAGAGTAAACGATTTCATAATCATCAGTTGTATTTGTATTTGTAACTAGGCACAAGCGTTCACTCCTAGTTACGTCATTCGGTAACTCAACCCGTTCAACAATCTGAAGGACCCCATGTGCTTCTGCATTAACATCACTAGATACTTCATATATATGTCGGGATTTTGTCTTCACAACCGCCCATAAATCTTTTAGATGACTTGTAGGGTATGGTGTATAGAACACTTGTTCCGCTTGTGATGCCAAGACAAACGGTCGTGATTCGAAGTTGAGACTTGTGTTTGACATCAACCAGTTTATTTTTGTTAACTACTACACCGCGGTCGTTATCAAACTAATCACATTTGAACAATACAACAGGTGAACGCTCGTTGCCATAATAATAAAGCCTAGTATCTCGTCCAGTAAACCATAGTAGTCAGACTCTTGGGCGTTATACGTCTCCCCTTTTACGCATATACCGCAGTTATAAGTCACACGTCCCTTAGCATGTTTTCACGTGTGGAACTTATAGCCATTTACAAAGTACCCTTTGTGAGAGTTAGTGTTATTCAAAGGTTTCCTTGCCAAAATACGTAAATGTTTAGCGCTTCCATCAGATGATACCTACATTGAAGAACACACACACATTTTGTTGGTTAATGATGCAATGATATTAATTGGGTTTTACTTACACGGGTGGTAAACCACTGAGAAAAATATTTATCTCTAAGACCCGATTCCGGCTGACCCGGATATAGTTGTGGCGCCACTCTATCAAACTCAATGACGTAAGGGTTAACTTCTACACAATTTAATAGAACATAGGTGTGTGCCTTGTGAAGTTCATCATGAGCCGTGGGTCTTCGCTGAACATCCATAATTTTCCAATCCTAATTTAGTTTATTTTAAATTATTACAATAGTAACACTACATTAAATCATGTATTTGTTCAAACACATTATGTCACATAAATATTTATTAATATTTCTATTCAAAATTTAAACTTTGCGTTATATATTAATTTCTATAACACATTTTGTGTGTGTGTGTATATATATATATGCATGATTTTTATAAAAGTATGTATGCAAATACATTTATACATTTGAATTTATTAAACCGCATGATAATATTGGGTTAGCTTTAAACAAAATATATATATTCAACATTTTTTTTAATCATCATAAAGTTTATAATATAATTATTTTTATAAAGTTTTATAGTTTTTAAACAAAAATAAATTTATAAATACATATATATAAATATTTACAAACATGTTTTGAACCCCTTTGAACACATGAACTTTCAATTCGAACCCCCATTCTTGAAATTGAACCTCTTAACCTCAAATTTTGACTTTCTTGACCTACTTTGACTTCTAAAAGTGAAACAAGACCAAAGTAGTGAAATTTGTCATTCAAATGGAATCCCTTCAATTGTTTTGGACTTTCTCTGTTCAAGTAGACATTGTTCTATTACCTCCAACTCGTCTGGACCTTCCAATTTGACAGTTCACACGATTAATTTTGAATTCAAACAAGATTGACTAATCCATGTCAAACCGCGTCCAATTTGATCTCCAATCAAAGAATTAAGACACGTTAATTGCCGAAAATTATGCACGAATGATCCTCTTATGTATTCAAACCTTAGAGACGACCAGATTCATTCTCATACAAACGAATTTACGCGTAATCACAGTTGTTCGTCGTCCTCATTAAACCCGAATCAAATCGAGTCTTTAAAACGAAATCAACCCAATCAATCTACCATCACAACTTCGCACAACCCATTACAAACTCTCTGAGCGTTCAATTGAATCGCATTATTCCTGTTTACTCCGATCGAGCATCAAGAACAACAGGTTCTTTGACTTGGCCGACAGCACTCGATACTCCACCATACAGGTAACACTTAGTTCATTCGTTTTGTAATCGAGTCCCTTTCGATAGCCCCTTATCAATTTATGTTAACAAAACCTATCGGACTCAATTTGGGTTAGGGTTCTTAACCAGTTCATACGATTTGGGAGTTTTTTGATTTCATTCGTTTATCGTATTTATTAAATTAAAATCCTTACTTAACCAGCGAAACCACCCGGTTCGACTGGTTAAGTACTTGCACAATCGTACCGAGTGGCGTGGGTTCAAAACCCATAACCCAGACCCTTTTTGCGCGAGCCTAAAATCCTGACCCGACTCCACTTCAGCAACATGTTAATCATTTCTCAACTGAGTCTGTAACAAGGTTCTTGACCTCGTCCAGTTCCCGGTTGCACACACAGGCGCCACCCGGGTTCAAGCCGGGTGGCCTGTTTATTTTTTTAAGAACCATTTTTAATGCTCCAAAAATTTGTATAAAAATTATTTTATAAACCCCACATTATTTAGATCAGAATAAAACAAATATTTGCAAATTTTAATATAAAACTTAAATCTTTACAAATTGAAGTGTTTAAATCTCATTTTAATCATTTTAAAATATATTTTAAATCAAATTAAAACTGTTAAAACAAAGTATTTAAATTCCTAATTTTCTAAATACAGTGACAAGATTTTTATAAAAAAATACGTTCTCATAAATCATTTGTCTTCTATTCAAATATGTATATTAAAGTTTAAACAAATAAAACTTTTTCTAATATATATATTAATAACTACATTCCTTATTGTTATTTTAGAACATATTACTTTAGTAATAAATAAATAAATAAACAAATTTTATTTATTAGTTATCTTTTTACATTAACAAATTTATTTAGGGTTTTAATATGTACTAATATATATATTTACCCTCTATTTTGAGGCATTATTATAAATGAATAAAAAAGATAGATTTTTTATTTTTTTTATATAATATCACATTTCTTTTAACGACACGCTATTTTAAATAAATAAAGGAAATTTATTTATTTAAACTTAAAACAATTATTATTTTCCAAACATACTTTGAACTTACATTCTCATACCAAACCATTATCAAAATACATATGTCAACATACAAACCTCCTTTTTACATGAAATGACTCAGCTCTTGTACAAATCTACACATATCAAAACCCAATTAACTTTAGATCATGACTTAGACTTTGTGCACAATATTAATACGAGTTCAACCATTTCACTCTAGGTTAACTTGTGATTTTGAGAATCACTTGTGCTACAAAATTGCTCTTGTTACCAACACAATTGATACAAGTGAATTTACATAACCCTTTTTCATTTTGTACATTTTTGAGGTGAAACATGATTACTCAACAAACACTATTTGCAATTACACACTTACAATTCTACAATATGATCATATGTGTTTATTTGTGTTTTATGCTTGAATGCTATTTGTTTAGGCTACATATATATGACACACTCGTGCAATCATTAACTCTTTACGTCAGGATAAAATTTGTGTTATGCCCTACATAAGGATAACATTTTTTGTTATGCTCTACATAAGGATAACATTTGTTGTTATGCCCTTCAGTTTCAGGGTTTGATCTATGCACCTAACTTAACTTAGATTCTCCATAAATGCTTTATAAACCATGTATCATATCAATTGTATAAAACATTTGAACTCTATTTGTGATGTCAAAACCTATGTATGCTCACCAACTACTTTTAATTGACCTCGTTTTCATCATGTTTCAGGTATGGATGATTGAGTTAAGATCAAGTAGCTTCACTTAAGATTGAGGACCTAGTATTTAAATTAAATAACTTATTTATGTAATTTTCCATTTCTGAATTGTTGGATTGATGTTTTGATCTATGAAATGAAATCGGTTATTTAAATATTATAACTTTAGTAAACCATGAGCTTATGAACAGTCTACATGTCCCGCCCCGACGTATTCCGCCGTCAGTTGGGGTGTGACATCTGCTTTCCACCATTTGCATATAATCTTCTCGATGGAAATACAAACACGCTTAGTTGATAGTCTCCACTCGAAGAGCTTGGATGTTGCGGTGCAAAATTTCGAGGCTCTCAGGTATGGCGTGTCTCATTCGTCGAGGAAAAGTGTAGAGAACAATAGGTAGCAAGTTCATTTACTTGGTGTTCCATGGAAATTGAACCTTCAACCCTTGCTGTGTTTCTAATTCTTCTTTTTATCAAGTCAAGCTTCCTACATTGAGAATATCTTAAGAATACTAAATAGAACTCTGAGAAAAAGGTTTGATATGTAAGATTACAGATAGTGTGATTACCTCTCGTATTGATACATCCATATGTATTATACAAGACCACCAAGCAAAGCTTCATCAACTAGATGTATGACCAGGTGTTCCATAGAATCAAAGAAACCGGGAGGGAATATTCTCTCCAACTTGCAGATGATTTGAACAATAGTGCGCTTCATTTTATACAAGTCATCTAGATGCAATGTTTTCGAGCATAAGACTCGGAAAAACATGCACAACTCTGTTTCAGCCTCATATATATCATTTGAAACAAACCCTTTAGTAGAAAGTGGAAGAAACCGTTGCATAAACACATGACAATCATGGCTTTTGAAAGGATAAAAACTATTATCTTTTATGTTTACACAATTCCCAATGTTTGACGCATATCCGTCTCGAAATTTAATCTCTTTTAACCATTCACAAACCTGTTTAACCTCACTTTTCTGCAGAGTGTAATCTCCCTTTTTTTGTTATCTTCCCGTCATTACCATGACTAAGGTTTATAAGTGATCGGTCGCAATAAAGCTCAATGTCTTGCCTTGCCTTCATATTATCTTTGGATTTCTTGGTACCCATAATTGTGTGAAACAGATTGTCAAATACATTCTTCTCGATATGCATCACATCTAGGTTGTGTTGGATCAACAACTTACGCCAATATGGAAGTTCCCAAAAGATGCTTTTCTTAACCCAATTATGTGTGATCCCGAAACCAGTAGGTTTTTCATTTTTTTGATTAAAGGGAGTACCTTTGTAAAAAGTATCAAAATGTTGGATAGTCCGCCATATTTCATCTCCCGTTGGCTCCGGGATAGGTTTTATGGTCTTCACCGTAATATCTTTCCGAAAGTTAATCTTATCTTTTAGGAAACTGTGTCCACGCGGAAGATGTTGTCTATGACAGTCAAACCAACATGGTTTCCTTCCAAATTGAAGCTCGAATGATCCCGATTTCTCCGAGCAATGTGGGCAAACTAACTTACCATGTGTGCTCCATCCGGACAACATGGCGTAAGCAGGGAAGTCACTAATTGTCCATAGCAATACGACCTTCATTTGGAAATTATCCATTCGATAGGCATCATAAATTTCAATGCCATTCGTGAAAAACAGTTTCAACTCGTCTACCAAGGGTTGTAGAAAAACGTCCAGATTATGTCCGGGATTTTTCAGACCAGGAATGATCAAAGGAATTTGTATGTACTCCTTTTTTAAGGCCAACCAAGGAGGTAGGTTGTAAACCATAATAAACACCGGGCAACAACAGGAATATGGGGTCCCGTTTGAATTATTTGGACTAAACCCATCAGTACACAACCCGATATGAACATTGCGTGTCTCTTCTGCGAAATCAGGAAAGGCTAGGACAAAATGGTTCCGGGCCCGACCTTCACTAGGATGACACGTCTTTTCCTCTTGTCTACAATGAACTGCGTGCCAACTCAAATGTTCGACTATCTTCTCTGAATAGAACAATCTTTGACAACTTGGTCCGATAGGATTGTAGGTCATCACCAACTTAGGCACCTTGTTCCCTATTTGCTTGTATCTATTTTCTTTACATATCATACAACGATCCAGATGAGAAATTTGTTCATTGAATAGTATGCAATAGTTTTCACATACATGAATTTGTTGTGACAGCAACTCTAATGGCTTCAACATCTTCTTGGTCTCATAGAAGTTTCTCGGTACATTCTCACTATCAGGTAGACTGTCTTTAAATATCAAAAGTAGTTTGTCAAATGACGAGTCAGGAATATTGTAATCTGATTTCCAGTTTAATAATCTGGTAGTGGTAGAGAGTGTGCTAGCTTTTTCTGAACCGACCCACAAAGGCTCATTGGGTTGCCTTAACATAGCATAGAATCTCTCGGCTGTTTGATTTGGGTGTTTTGGTCCTTGCCGATAATAAGGATGATGATTTTGGTGTATGCTTTCCATAACCATTTTGATCCCATCCGGTAAAATCACCAAGATTGACAATGTCTATGTGATGGCCCACTTGTTGCGACGGTACGGAGTTTGAACATTGACCAACGTCAGGTACTTTTGGAACACCAATAGGCATTAAATGAAATAAAAAAAACTAAGTACTATATTTTACTTTGATGTGGAAACGTAACAAAGTCTTTCTTTTTATTTATAATATTGTACTTTATCCTAATAAGATTTTATTCATAAATTATGAAAAATTGATAAAGAAAGTAAGAAAAAATAAGGGAAAATTATTACGAATCGTGTCCTCTAATGATGAACAAGTATGGGCACATTCGCTCATAAAAAATGGCATTAACTTCCCCATTGCGTATTGGTACTTATCGAGTATAAAATAAATCTGCTTCTCTTTGTTCCTACGAACAAAATTGTTCCATTATTACCAACAGAATAGAACAAATATGAACTCTTGCGTTGAAATAATCCACTAAATAGCGGGGTCCATAACATAGTCATAGTATAGTCTTTTCCAATGCAATAAAGTACTTCTAATGTCGAATCAGGATCAACTAGGACATAAATAAAGCATTGGGTCGAACTCTTCTTTGGTGTCAAGGTAATCGCGATGAATAGTCATCGACTTCGGGGAAAGGCTAGAAGAATGGGACCCATTATGGGACAGACAATGCATTACAGACGTATGATCATTACGTTTCAACCGGGTTATGATTCACCATGGCAATACCTATGTCAAATTATTATCCATAAATCCATTTTTACATAGATCATACTCAACCACCTCTCTTCTCTTGTGATATTGATTTTTGCATTTGGCACACGGACATCTAACTAAAAACACCTCCTTCCCTTCTATAATTTGTCTTTGAATGTTACTTGAGTTGGTATAAGCAAAATCCAAGAAATAAGTGACAGTGGTAAACAAGGTGGAGAATGATGTTCCGACGGTGGCAGAAGTGGTTACAGTTGCGTCAGTGGCTGCACAGGAGCGGCAGCGGCTGCAGAGGGGTGGCAGCGGCAACGGTTGCGGAGGGGGGGCAGCAGCAGCGGCCGCGTAGTGGTGGCAACCGGTGGCAGCGACTTCGGAGTTCGGAGGTCTGGTACGTGCGTGCATAAAGATGTAAATGGGAGAATGAGAAGGAACCTAGGGTTAATTTGTTTCATTCTAACTAATTTATGTTTAATAGTTATTGAAAATATGACGAAGTAATTTTGGTCTAGTGGTTAAAATCATTATTCACACCCATCTGGTTCAGTTTCGATCCATCCAATGTTTATTTTTTTACTTTTTTTTAAAATTAAATTTTAGCATTAAAATAGGTGAGCTTATTAATTTTAAAATTTTAAAATTAATCATAATACAAAATTAATAATATGTGTTTGTCAAAAAATATATAAAGGAGTATAATATAAACACTATATATGTTATAAATATAATACAATTCTACTATATAACCTTATAAGATGAATAAATAAAAATAGATATAATTTCGTGGGAAAACGGTCGGAATTTCCCACAACTTTCCCACAAAACTCAACTTTTTTGTGGGAAATTTGTCAGAAATTCCGACCGTTTTCTCACGAAAATATATATTTTTTTCGTTTTTCGACGGTTTAATGTTGACTTTTTCGCTTCATTTTTTGTTTAACTTCATTATACATTAAATTACTTGTATTTCTCCAACTTGTACTTATTATAGACATACGTACGTGCGACGTCGTGCGTATACCAAATCGATACACATAACTCAAAACAAGCTTTTATTATTATACTAGGTTAGAAACCCAGTGTATTACACGGGTTGAATAAATACAATGTTATATACTTAGTATTAAAGATTTAGACATTACATATTTATGATATATTAAATAGTTTTTTAAAATAAATTTTATGAACGTTATATAGTTATTTCTTAAAAATGTTTTATAAAAAGAATGAAAGAAATGTTTAATTTATAAAAATGTTTATGAACAAACTTATTTTTTTTTAAATAAAAAACGTTTTATAAAAAGAAATATATAAATCATTATTATTTAATAGGAAAGAGGCGATAAATAAAAAAATTATAAAAATAATTAAAGAAATTTATATAATTAATAGGAGAGAGAGGCGGGAAAAAAGGGTTTTGGATGCATAGAAGAATGACATGTGGCACCAAAAACCTTTATTTATTAGTATGTATAGATAAGTGTATATACATATATATGTTTGTAAATACAACAAGACGCACACACGCATACACAAATATATACATGTACATATACAAATACATACGGATACACACATACACGTACTTATACGCATATGCAAATAAAAAAATGTTAATAGAAGAAAATAATAAAGAAAAAAAATTAAAATAATATGTATTTGTCTGAAAATATATTAAAGAGTAAATAATAAACACTATATATGTTATAAATATAATACATTTATATTATATAACATTATAAGATGAATAAATAAAAATGTATATATTTTCATGGGAAAACGGTCGGAATTTCCGACAACTTTCCCACAAATTTAATTTTAAAAATAAAATAATATTATTAAATATACGTTTGTCGGAATTTTGTGGGAAATTTCCGACCGTTTTCCCAAAAGCGTTTTTGTTCTCGGTATTTTGTAGGAAAGTCGTTACTAATTTTAGGGTGTCGTATTTATGGGAATTTTGTGAGAATGTTGTAGAAAATTCCCACAAAAAAAATTTTGTGTAAATTTTTTGTAGGAAAACTTGGTGTTTTCTAGTACTCATCAAAGACTCCAAAGTTTGTTTTATTGGAAAGGATAGTCAAAGGCAGTCAGGGAAGCAATAAGGCATTGTCATGTGTTTCAACAAGCTAAATATGAGACAATGGCTTCTCTAGGATTACTTCAGCCCTTACCTACTTGTGTTTTTTATGACATAAGTATGGATTTTATCATTGGTCTCCCTAAGTCCAAAGGTAAAAATGTGATCTTTGTAGTAGTGGACATGTTGACTAAGTATGCACATTTCAATGGCTCAAGCCTTTCTAGAAAATGTCTATAAACTGCATGGTTGGCCTAATACCATAGTGTTTGACCGAAATTCCATTTTCTTGACTAACTTTTGGCTAGAATTTACTAGATTGCAAGGCATTTCGTGGATTTCGTTGGCTATGTCCACTGCTTACCACCACCAAACCAAACCGATGGTCAAACATAGGTAGTCAACTTTTGTTTGGAAACCTATTTGAGGTCATGGTCCTTCATTATTTCACATCTTGGGCTCATTGGTTTATCTCTGGCTGAATGGGGGTACAACACGAATTATCATACTTCCATAAAAACTACTTCTTTTCAAGCTCTCACTACAACAGTAACACACTATAGAGATGAAAAATCTCACCCTTTACCGAAGACATGTCGTCGGGATAGAGTGTTTTGACTTATACCGACGACATGTCGTCGGTACATGTTTGGTCGGTATTGCTTCGTACCAATATGTCAAGGGTGTCGTCGGTATAGGTATCGTCGGGATATGTTGACCTATACCGACGACATGGCGTCGGTATAAGGTTAATTTAAAAAATTCTAAATTAAAATCTATACCGACGACATGTCGTCGGTATAGGTGTTAAACCTATCGAAAAGCCATTTTTTCATTTTTCTAAAAACCTATCCCGACGACATGTCGTCAGTACAGGGTTAGTTCATTTTTTTTAATAATTTTGGAAAATTACCTATGTCGTCGGCATAGGGCTTTTTTGTTTTTTTTATATTTTTTAATTTTGCAATTTTTTCCAGAATTATAAAATATATAAAAATATAAACGTGAAAATTCAAGAATATAAACCATTCATGTACCTCTATGGGTTCCCACCTCCCCTTCATGTCCCTTACATTCATAGAGACACTAAAGTGGCTTTTTTGTTATATACTGTTAGGGCTAACCATTTATGGTTACGCTTGATATGGGATAATTCCTTCTCTCTTTTAGATTCTTTTCCAAAATTAAGCTTCCATTATCATTTCTATAGCTATAAAAAATTTAGTGATCCGCTTAAGAGAAAGTTAAAACTTAGTTATTAGTTAACATTTTGATGTTTGTGATTAAAAGTCTACAACATGTTTAAGTATATAGAAGTACTTATTGGAAATAATAATAAGTATACGTACAAACCCACATGTTGACGGGTTGTCAGAGAACATGTGCCTAAATGGTGTGGAAGATCTGGGTCTAATGGTTCCAAATCTAAATTATTATTGGGGTGATAAAGATACAGATTGGAAAAAAAGATAAAGATGAAAGTTAAATAAAGAGATTAGTTTGAAATTTGAATTAGTTTGCTTAGTGTTTATCAGTTTAATTTGTTTATTGGTTTAATAGTATTTCTCTATATTATTGACGCCGCATTACCCAACTGTTTCTTTTAAAAATGTAAGCTTTTGGATCATTTCAGAGTTAATCCTCACCATGTTAATTATAACTGCTCCTCTCATCCTGTAAGCCCTACCGCGGAGGATTAATCCTCACCAGTTAATGAAGCGGTTCTCTCCAATTTCAAGGGTTTCCCCCCGATTTTCTCCTCCCACGTCGCCTCATCTTCCAAATTGAAACCCTCAAATTCTCACTTTCGTTCCAAATTGAAATCCTCAAAACCAGGGGCGGACCTACCTTGTAGCCACCGGGGTCAAGTGACCCAATTGATTTTTGAAATTTTAGTAGAGCATATAACACCGAAAATTCGAGTGACCCCATAGTTTTTCTGCAGTGCCCCGTAAATATAATCTGAGTGAGAATACTAGAAATTCATAAGCTTGCCTCGATGGTTTATCCCTTGTTCACGCGTTCACCCGTTTAAAAAGATCACGTGTTCGATTCCTTGTGTTGACATTTGTTCCCTATTTTTTCTTTTTCCTTTTACTCTAAAACTAATGAACTGATTTAATTCTCAAAATCCCTAAACCTAATGTGTTTCCGAGTCTCATTTAAAGAGGGAAAAGAAGGGAAAATAAAGGATGGGAAAAGAAACTCTTGTTTGAGAGTTTTTTTTAAGGGTGGGAAATGAAGGAAATATAATGAAGGGTGTTCCGGAGGTTTTTTTTTAAGAGGGAGATGGAAGGAAATGAAAAGAAAAGAAGAGAAAGGAATCATTTCTTTTCTTTTATTCCCTTTAGTAAACTCGGGAACACAACTAAAACCCGTTTTCATCTGTCGCACACAGCAGAAAGAAGGTTTTTTTTCTTTTCCAAATTTTTTTGTTTAATCAAACTTAATCTATGAAATCTGAATCAAAAGAAGAGAAGCACCCTTAGACCTTATCATCGTCGTTCGTAGCACACAACAGATATAAAGAAGGTTTTTCTTTTTCCAAAATATTTGTTTATTCTCACAATTGTTTATATGTTTACCTTTGTTTAATACCACAATTGTTTATATGTTTGCATTTGTTTAATCACAAGCACAGAGAAAGAAGAGTTGGATTTTAATTTTCAAAATTATTCCCAAATTTTCACTGACAATAGCATCGAACTCATTAGAAGCCAACAAGCAGTGGGTTCTTTAATCAGAAATCAAAATAAATGAGAAAGAAGGTTAGTGTCATTTTTTGCCTATTCCAAATTAATATTGTTGAAACTTGATTAGTAAACTTCTGAAACTTGATTTTTTAAACATGAAACATGAATTTTATGGATTAATCCAATTATGGAACGATTTTTGAAAAAAAAATCATCAAATCTAGCTTCGAGTAGTATTCCTGATAAAGTTGAATTGGATGATCTTCCATGGAATCAGACGTACCAATTTCCTTAAATCATCCAAATCTAATGACATTTGTATTTTGTATTTTCTAATGAAGATGTATTTACATTATGTTAGCGTATGTTATTATTTTATCCACCGACCCGACAAGAGAATTTTAACTTCTAGGTTGATAGAAATTAGAGAATAAGAAAAGTGACCCAATAGTAAAAAAACTCCTGGTCCGTCACTTCTCAAAACCAAATGGCTTCCGTCTCCTGTGACATCTCCCGTTCAAAGCAGCAATCATGGCTCTTCTTAATTCTCACTTGTGTTCTGCACCCTAAACTCTCCACTATCAATCCAAATAGCATATGATCATCAGGTATATGATCAATCCCTAATTAGGCGACGATCAATTAGAAATCGAAGTGTTACCTCAATTTGTGCCATTTGTTCTTGAGTTTTGTTTTTCTGTCACATTTTGAAGAAAATTAGGTTTGGGAACCGATAGATCACTTCGAAAATCGAAGTTTCGCCATCTCCCTCTCCCTCTTGAATATTGAAGTCGTTGGCCTAAATCATCGTTCAATGTGTTCTAAAGAAAGAGTCACGAGATTGAGCAATCTGTCGTTCCGAAAAAAGGGCCACGATTTGTTCACTAGATGGTAATCGTCAAAAATCCTACTTAGCATTCATATTACTTTGATTATCGGTTTTATTGTCCGTCGGTGTTGATTATTCTGTTGTTCATTGGTGTTGATTATTCCGTTACTTTGCCCTAACTTTCTATTTGCTAATCTGTTGAATGAATTTTAATCTTTTCTTTCTTAATTTGCTAATATGCACTAATTTTTCCTAAGTTTCTGTTTAATGCAACTTTTAGCTTTTTGCATCATGAGTTTAATGTTAATATAGGGGATATTTTGGTGTTTGTGAGGGCAACGATTCTGTCATTTTTTACTTGCAGAGTATTTTGAACAAAGATGCAGTGATGCACACATTTTGGTCAAGAAGCTGCTGAAATGTGGCCAAGAAAAAAATTGAGTGGTTAATTAGTTCCGGAACTAATTAATGTGACAAGGTAATTTTATCATTATCTCTTTTCATTTTTGCAACTTATGAATGTCAACAATGAGATGCTCTACAAAGCTTTAATTGGTATTACTAACCTGCAAATTATGACTTATATTAGTAGATGAAGTGTATACTACACATTTAGATAAGTTTTAACAAATTTTACCTTAAACTTTTTAGTTTTATGGAGGAGAGCTAAAAACAAAACAAAAAAATTCGAAAAAGGGCCCCAAATTTAAAACTCGCATTAGGCCTCAAAAAATGTTGAGCCGCTCCTCTGGTTGCACGGTTATACCATTGAGGTCTCTTTCAATCACGACACTAAGAGAAGAATTTAGCAGTTTTTGTTTGAGTCACATGAACTATTTCCCTTCTTAACGGCAATTTGGATCACTGGTGGGCCACTGGCCCACCCGATCATCTCCACCCCATAGGAGGAAATACACCATAGGTGAGAAAACCCCTTGGCCCAACTTGGACCCCTTTTTTTTGTCACAAGTGAAACTTGAACTCAAGACCTCCCTATTTTGATGAAGTCTTGGTTATACACCCTTGCCACTAGACTAATCTAGTGGTTGTTAAATTTTTATATGTGGATTGCGAAAATACTTTAATTTCTATTTAATGTAATTTGACTTTCATTTACTATTTGATTGAAAGCAAAAGTTACATAATTAGATTTCAAAAATTCTTATAAGAATGTATAATTTAAAATAAATGTGTTTTATTTGTATAATTAGTGTTTTAAAAAAAATATTATTATTAAAAGATAGAAGTGTATTTAATAAAAAAAATGATAAGAATAAATATGGAGGCGACACCTGAAATGGAAAACCTTTATTTATTATATAATAGGTTAGAATCTCGTGTATTACAGGGTTGAAATGTAATGTTATATAATTATTAATAAAAAGTTTTTTGTTTTTAAAACCCTTGTAATATACGAGTTGAATAAACCTGTGTATTACACGGGTTGAATAAAATATAATGTAATCTATAAACATATACACTCATCAAAATAGAACAATGTGACTATGTAAATATATGATTAATTTTTTTTATTTGAATCATAGTTTGTTATAAAATTGTTTTCAGTTTGTAGAATTTATAAAAATATGATTAAACAAATTAATTGATGATAAACACAATTTTAAATTAAAAAATGTGTGGATAAAAATTTAAACAAATAATTAATTTTGTTACCTAAAATAGTGGAGTTGATTATTAATAAAAGAGAGATGCGATAAAATAAGAATAAGAAGGCCTACAAAATGTGACAAGTGTCATCTTAATTTACTTGTTTATTAAGTAGTATATATAGAGATATAGATTTCAAGTTGCATTGCATATAGATAAAGCAACATATAATAGAATTTAGGGTGCAAAAAAAACAATACAAACATCTTGAAAGTAGAAACATTAACAATGCTCTCGTTTAAATCATTTCATGCTAAATAATATATTTCAAAGCTCAACCTTCTTCAGCATCTTCTCGATGTCATCCTTGGACACATTTCCACTCCCAGCGATTACTATACTTCTTTTGTTACCCGTCGATAGCAACTCAGCCGAGACATCAAGAATACCACTGGCGTTTATGCTGAAGCAAACCTTCATTCCTTCTTTACCTGCAGGGGCTGGTGGAACGCCATGAAGAGTGAATTCATCAAGGAAGATGTTGTCTTTCGTTTCACCACACTCACCCTGATACACAGGAAACTGAGAGTAGTACTTGATTGTCAGAGACAGTCACATAAACATCCTCCTTTATGGTGGGTATTGGTGTGTTCCTTGGGATTAAGACATTCATATACCGTCCCTTTGTTCTAATGCCAAGGGACAAAGGAGTCACATCTAAAAGTATCATATCCTTCACAGCTTTATTGCCATTACCACTCAGATTTGCTGCCAACACTGCTGCACCGTAAGCAACAGCTTCATCCACATTAATGCTCTTACAAAGTGGTTTCCAGTCAAAAAACTCCCCTAGCATTTGTTGTATCTTCGGAATCCTAGTCGACCCACCAACAAGGACTACATCATCAACATTATTTTTGTGCATTTTCCCATCGTTTAAACAATTTTCCACATGCTCAATGCACTTCTTAAAAAACCCAGAATTTAGCTCCTCAAATTTTGCCCGGGTGACCTTCATTGAAAAATCAGCTCCGTCATACAAGCAATCAATGTCAATGGAAGTTTCAGTTGTTGAGGACAAATCTCTCTTTGCTTTCTCACAGGCAACTTTCAATCTCCCCAATGCTCTTGCATTGTTACTGACATCTTTCTTTTGTTTTTTCTTAAATTCTTTCACACAATGATCAACCATGGCCTTGTCAAAATCCTCTCCACCCAAATGAGTGTCACCCCCCACTGCTTTAACGCTTATGGTTCCTTCCCTGCTGATAGTGAGGAGTGACACATCGAATGTCCCCCCACCTAAATCAAAGACGAAGACGTTTTTCTGTTGTGGGTGGTTTGGGTCACCAAGCTTGTCTAGACCATAGGCAATTGCAGCTGCTGTTGGCTCATTGATCAAGCGCATGACGTTGAGGCCTGCCAGTGTACCAGCATCCTTTGTTGCCTGTCGTTGCTTGTCACTGAAATATGCGGGGACGGTAATCACTGCATCTTTAACTGTTGTTCCAAGGTATGCCTCAGCAGCCGCTTTCAAGTTCTTGAGAATCATACAAGATATTTCTTCAGGTGAAAATTCCTTGTTTGCACCCATGTGTTCAAGTACAATCATTGGCTTATCGCTAGATCCTTCGATTACCTTAAAAGGCTTGTATGTCTTTCTGCAGTGTCGTGTCACTGAATCTGCTCCCCATTATACGCTTAACATCTGAATTATAGCAAAAACAAAAGTACATAAAACTATTAACTAGCAGGGTGTATTTATACTAAATCAAAGGTAAATCTATAATTTTTTTGTGTGATAAATATCAAAGTTGTTCATCAAATCAACTTACCAAAAACCGTGTTAGTGGGGTTCTTTGTGATTTGGTTTTTGGCACCCTCACCTACTAAATGTCCTGTGTCGTTACAAGCCACACATGATGGGGTAATAGTGTTACCCTGTTCATTAGGAAACATCTCAACACGGTTGTGTTGATCAAACCAGGCAGCAACACACGAGTATGTTATTCCAAGATCAATACCGATTGGAATTGTTTTACTCTTGTAGACGTTTTGGAGTAGGTCACTGTAGACAAAGAATAAGGAATAAACACATCGATTAAAAAATAAATAAAGATGTAAAAATTACCAGAAACTTATAGTCTGATCTTTTTTGTTTTGTTAATTACATTGGCCGGAGACAGACATTTGCATCGATTTAATACACCAAAATAAGTTAAGTTTTCTCAATGTTACCTGACTTGATCCTTTCTGTTCGGGTGGTGTGACTTTGATGTCCACCGGAGAACCCATATATATTTATATTCAAGTGTTACTTTTAATATTGTTATCTATTAAAAATTATTATTTTCTTAATTTATAATATCCGTGGCCATAACAAGTTTCTTATTTAATTCCTTCTAAAGAGTCTTCGTCAATGGCTTTCGTTCTCTTGTAACGACTTTTCATCCGAAGACTTTAACGTTAAACTTTTTTTAAAAAGATTTTTAACATTATTAAAATGTTTTATTTTTTTTATATATTTCATAAACACCAAAAGGATTATTAAGAATAATCTTTATATCAAGGGTTTATCAAATGAAGGTTACATGAAAAGAGTTCCAAAAGCAACTACGGACATGTAGCAATATGGAAACATTAGAAAGCATTTGAACTCTACCCTATATGGTTATCACCGAATAACTTGGTAAGTATTTGAACTCTACCCTATATATATATATATATATATATATATATATATATATATATATATATATATACATACTAATAACTTTTTTATACGTCATTATTTTTTTTTTTTTAAATTTCACGTTTTTTATCTTTCCAACGAGTATGGTATTGCTATATATATATATATATATATATATATATTCTTTTAAATCGTTTTTGTTTAAATTACATTAAAGTGGGTTTTTTTTAACATGGTGTTTTACATCTGTGGTTTTTATATCTATGATGTTTTACATCTATGGTGTTTTACATCTATGGTGTTTTACATCTATGGTGTTTTTAACTAGGTATTTCTTAACATTGAGTTTTTTTTTCTAGTCATGGTGTTTTTTAACATGGAGTTTTAAAGGTCATGGTGTTTTACACCTGGGGCCAATTTGAACATGGCGTTTTAGTTTTTTTAGTCATGGTGTTTTCACAATGAAAAATTTCAACATGGTCTTTTTTGGCTTTTTTGGTCATGGTGTTTTAATGTTTTTATATTTATGGCGTTTTGCTTCAGTAATGGTGTTTTACACTTTTAGCTTAAAATTTCAACACCATAAACATAAACTTGGTTAAGGCTGTGTTCGAATTAAATTGAGTTTTTTTCAACATGGTGTTTTACATCTATGGTGTTTTTAACCGATTGTGTTTTTAACATTGAGTTTTTATAGTCACGGTGTTTTTCAACATTGAGTTTTTCTAGTCATGGTATTTTTCACCTGAGGCCAATTTGAACATGGCATTTTAGCTTTTTTGATAATGGCGCTTTCACAAAAGACAAATTTCAACATGTTCTTTTTTTTTGCTTTTTTGGTAATGGTGTTTTGACGTGTTTATGTTTATGGCGTTTTTGCTTCTGCCATGGTGTTTTACACTTTTAGCTTAAAATTTCAATACCATAAACATAAACTTGGTTAAGCCTGTGTTTGAATTAAAGTGAGTTTTCAACATGGTGTTTTACATCTATAGTATTTTCAACGGGGTGTTTTTCAACATTAAGTTTTTCTAGTCATTGTGTTTTTCAACAAAGAGTTTTTTAGTTCATGGTGTTTTACACCTAGATGCCAATTTGAACATGGCGTTTTAGTTTTTTTTTGTCATGGCGTTTTATCAATGACAAATTTCAACATGGTATTTTTTTGACTTTTTTAGTCATGTTGTTTTGATGTATTTATGTTTATGGCGTTTTATTTCTGTTATGGTGTTTTACACTTTAGCTTAAAATTTCAACACCATAAACATAAAACTCCATAAAACACCATAAAAACTCTCAATTTCAATATAAAACTTAAATCTTTACAAATTTAAGTGTTTAAATCTCATTTTAATCATTTTAAAATATATTTTAAATCAAATTAAAACTTTTAAAACAAAGTATTTAAATTCCTAATTTTCTAAATACAGTGACAAGATTTTTATAAAAAAATACATTCTCATAAATCATTTGTTTTCTATTCAAATATGTATATTAAAGTTTAAACAAATAAAACTTTTTCTAATATATATATTAATAACTACATTCCTTATTGTTATTTTAGAACATATTACTTTAGTAATAAATAAATAAACAAAATTTATTTATTAGTTATCTTTTTACATTAATAAATTTATTTAGGGTTTTAATATGTACTAATATATATATTTACCCTATATTTTGAGGCATTATTATAAATGAATAAATAAGATAGATTTATTTATTTTTTTATATAATATCACATTTCTTTTAACGACACGCTATTTTAAATAAATAAAGGAAATTTATTTATTTTAACTTAAAACAATTATTATTTTCCAAACATACTTTGAACTTATATTCTCATACCAAACCATTATCAAAATACATATGTCAACATACAAACCTCCGTTTTACATAAAATGACTCAGCTCTTGTACAAATCCACACATATCAAAACCCAATTAACTTTAGATCATGACTTAGACTTTGTGCACAATATTAATACGAGTTCATACATTTCACTCTAGGTTAACTTGTGATTTTGAGAATCACTTGTGCTACAAAATTTCTCTTGTTACCAACACAATTGATACAAGTGAATTTACATAACCCTTTTTCATTTTGTATATTTTTGGGATGAAACATGATTACTCAACAAACACTATTTGCAATTACACACTTACAATTCTACAATATGATCATAAGTGTTTATTTGTGTTTTATGCTTGAATGCTATTTGTTAAGGCTACATATATATGACACACTCGTGCAATCATTAACTCTTCACGTCAGGATAACATTTGTGTTATGCCCTACATAAGGATAACATTTTTTGTTATGCCCTACATAAGGATAACATTTGTTTTTATGCCCTTCAGTTTCAAGGTTTGATCTATGCACCTAGCTTAACTTAGATTCTCCATAAATGCTTTATAAACCATGTATCATATCAATTGTATAAAACATTTGAACTCTATTTGTGATGTCAAAACCTATGTATGCTCACCAACTATTTTTAATTGACCTCGTTTTCATCATGTTTCAGGTATGGATGACTGGGTTAAGATCAAGTAGCTTCACTTAAGATTGAGGACCTAGTATTTAAATTAAATAACTTATTTATGTAATTTTCCATTTCTGTATTGTTGGATTGATGTTTTGATCTATGAAATGAAATCAGTTATTTAAATATTATAACTTTAGTAAACCATGAGCTTATGAACAGTCTACATGTCCCGCCCCGGTGTATTCCGCCGTCAGTTGGGGTGTGACATCTGCTTTCCACCATTTGCATATAATCTTCTCGATGGAAATACAAACACGCTTAGTTGATAGTCTCCACTCGAAGAGCTTGGATGTTGCGGTGCAAAATTTCGAGGCTCTCAGGTATGGCGTGTCTCATTCGTCGAGGAAAAGTGTAGAGAACAATAGGTAGCAAGTTCATTTACTTGGTGTTCCATGGAAATTGAACCTTCAACCCTTGCTGTGTTTCTAATTCTTCTTTTTATCAAGTCAAGCTTCCTACATTAAGAATATCTTAAGAATACTAAATAGAACTCTGAGAAAAAAGTTTGATATGTAAGATTACAGATAGTGTGATTACCTCTCGTATTGATACATCCATATGTATTATACATGACCACCAAGCAAAGCTTCATCAACTAGGTGTATGACCAGGTGTTCCATAGAATCAAAGAAACCGGGAGGGAATATTCTCTCCAACTTGCAGATGATTTGAACAATAGTGCGCTTCATTTTATACAAGTCATCTAGATGCAATGTTTTCGAGCATAAGACTCGGAAAAACATGCACAACTCTGTTTCAGCCTCATATATATCATTTGAAACAAACCCTTTAGTAGCAAGTGGAAGCAACCGTTGCATAAACACATGACAATCATGGCTTCTGAAAGGATAAAAACTATTATCTTTTATGTTTACACAATTCCCAATGTTTGACGCATATCCGTCTTGAAATTTAATCTCTTTTAACCATTCACAAACCTGTTTAACCTCACTTTTCTGCAGAGTGTAATCTCCCTTTTTTGTTATCTTCCCGTCATTACCATGACTAAGGTTTATAAGTGATCGGTCGCAATAAAGCTCAATGTCTTGCCTTGCCTTCATATTATCTTTGGATTTCTTGGTACCCATAATTGTGTGAAACAGATTGTCAAATACATTCTTCTCGATATGCATCACATCTAGGTTGTGTTGGATCAACAACTTACGCCAATATGGAAGTTCCCAAAAGATGCTTTTCTTAACCCAATTTGTGTGATCCCGAAACCAGTAGGTTTTTCATTTTTTTGATTAAAGGGAGTACCTTTGTAAAAAGTATCAAAATGTTGGATAGTCCGCCATATTTCATCTCCCGTTGGCTCCGGGATAGGTTTTACGGTCTTCACCATAATATCTTTCCGAAAGTTAATCTTATCTTTTAGGAAACTGTGTCCACGCGGAAGATGTTGTCTATGACAGTCAAACCAACATGGTTTCCTTCCAAATTGAAGCTCGAATGATCCCGATTTCTCCGAGCAATGTGGGCAAACTAACTTACCATGTGTGCTCCATCCGGACAACATGGCGTAAGCAGGGAAGTCACTAGTTGTCCATAGCAATACGACCTTCATTTGGAAATTATCCATTCGATAGGCATCATAAATTTCAATGCCATTCGTGAAAAACAGTTTCAACTCGTCTACCAAGGGTTGCAGAAAAACGTCCAGATTATGTCCGGGATTTTTCGGACCAGGAATGATCAAAGGAATTTGTATGTACTCCTTTTTTAAGGCCAACCAAGGAGGTAAGTTGTAAACCGTAATAAACATCGGGCAACAGGAATATGGGGTCCCGTTTGAATTATTTGGACTAAACCCATCAGTACACAACCCGATATGAACATTGCGTGTCTCTTCTGCGAAATCAGGAAAGGCTAGGACAAAATGGTTCCGGGCCCGACCTTCACTAGGATGACACGTCTTTTCCTCTTGTCTACAATGAACTGCGTGCCAACTCAAATGTTCGACTATCTTCTCTGAATAGAACAATCTTTGACATCTTGGTCCGATAGGATTGTAGGTCATCACCAACTTAGGCACCTTGTTCCCTATTTGCTTGTATCTATTTTCTTTACATATCATACAACGATCCAGATGAGAAAATTGTTCATTGAATAGTATGCAATAGTTTTCACATACATGAATTTGTTGTGACAGCAACTCTAATGGCTTCAACATCTTCTTGGTCTCATAGAAGTTTCTCGGTACATTCTCACTATAAGGTAGACTGTCTTTAAATATCAAAAGTAGTTTGTCAAATGACGAGTCAGGAATATTGTAATCTGATTTCCAGTTTAATAATCTGGTAGTGGTAGAGAGTGTGCTAGCTTTTTCTGAACCGACCCACAAAGGCTCATTGGGTTGCCTTAACATAGCATAGAATCTCTCGGCTGTTTGATTTGGGTGTTTTGGTCCTTGCCGATAATAAGGATGATGATTTTGGTGTATGCTTTCCATAACCATTTTGATCCCATCCGGTAAAATCACCAAGATTGACAATGTCTATGTGATGGCCCACTTGTTGCGACGGTACGGAGTTTGAACATTGACCAACGTCAGATACTTTTGGAACACCAATAGGCATTAAATGAAATTAAAAAGAACTAAGTACTATATTTTACTTTGATGTGGAAACGTAACAAAGTCTTTCTTTTTATTTATAATATTGTACTTTATCCTAATAAGATTTTATTCATAAATTATGAAAAATTGATAAAGAAAGTAAGAAAAAATAAGGGAAAATTATTACGAATCGTGTCCTCTAATGATGAACAAGTATGGGCACATTCGCTCATAAAAAATGACATTAACTTCCCCATTGCGTATTGGTACTTATCGAGTATAAAATAAATCTGCTTCTCTTTGTTCCTACGAACAAAATTGTTCCATTATTACCAACAGAATAGAACAAATATGAACTCTTGCGTTGAAATAATCCACTAAATAGTGGGGTCCATAACATAGTCATAGTATAGTCTTTTCCAATGCAATAAAGTACTTCTAATGTCGAATCAGGATCAACTAGGACATAAATAAAGCATTGGGTCGAACTCTTCTTTGGTGTCAAGGTAATCGCGATGAATAGTCATCGACTTCGGGGAAAGGCTAGAAGAATGGGACCCATTATGGGACAGACAATGCATTACAGACTTATGATCATTACGCTTCAACCGGGTTATGATTCACCATGGCAATACCTATGTCAAATTATTATCCATAAATCCATTTTTACATAGATCATACTCAACCACCTCTCTTCTCTTGTGATATTGATTTTTGCATTTGGCACACGGATATCTAACTAAAAACACCTCCTTCCCTTCTATAATTTGTCTTTGAATGTTACTTGAGTTGGTATAAGCAAAATCCAAGAAATAAGTGACAGTGGTAAACAAGGTGGAGAATGATGTTCCGACGGTGGCAGAAGTGGTTACAGTTGCGTCAGTGGCTGCACAGGAGCGGCAGCGGCTGCAGAGGGGTGGCAGCGGCAACGGTTGCGGAGGGGGGGCAGCAGCAGCGGCCGCGGAGTGGTGGCAACCGGTGGCAGCGACTTCGGAGTTCGGAGGTCTGGTACGTGCGTGCATAAAGATGTAAATGGGAGAATGAGAAGGAACCTAGGGTTAATTTGTTTCATTCTAACTAATTTATGTTTAATAGTTATTGAAAATATGACGAAGTAATTTTGGTCTAGTGGTTAAAATCATTATTCACACCCATCTAGTTCAGTTTCGATCCATCCAATGTTTATTTTTTTACTTTTTTTTAAATTAAATTTTAGCATTAAAATAGGTGAGCTTATTAATTTTAAAATTTTAAAATTAATCATAATACAAAATTAATAATATGTGTTTGTCAAAAAATATATAAAGGAGTATAATATAAACACTATATATGTTATAAATAATACAATTCTACTATATAACCTTATAAGATGAATAAATAAAAATAGATATAATTTCGTGGGAAAACGGTCGGAATTTCCCACAACTTTCCCACAAAACTCAACTTTTTTGTGGGCAATTTGTCAGAAATTCCGACCGTTTTCTCACGAAAATATATATTTTTTCGTTTTTCGACGGTTTAACGTTGACTTTTTCGCTTCATTTTTTGTTTAACTTCATTATACATTAAATTACTTGTATTTCTCCAACTTGTACGTATTATAGACATACGTATGTGCGACGTCGTGCGTATACCAAATCGATACACATAACTCAAAACAAGCTTTTATTATTATACTAGGTTAGAAACCCCGTGTATTACACGGGTTGAATAAATACAATGTTATATACTTAGTATTAAAGATTTAGACATTACATATTTATGATATATTAAATAGTTTTTTAAAATAAATTTTACGAACGTTATATAGTTATTTCTTAAAAATGTTTTATAAAAAGAATGAAAGAAATGTTTAATTTATAAAAATGTTTATGAACAAACTTATTTTTTTTTAAATAAAAAACGTTTTATAAAAAGAAATATAAAAATCATTATTATTTAAAAGGAGAGAGACGATAAATAAAAAAATTATAAAAATAATTAAAGAAATTTATATAATTAATAGGAGAGAGAGGCGGGAAAAAAGGGTTTTGGATGCATAGAAGAATGACATGTGGCACCAAAAACATTTATTTATTAGTATGTATAGATAAGTGTATATACATATATATGTTTGTAAATACAACAAGACGCACACACGCATACACAAATATATACATGTACATATACAAATACATACGGATACACACATACACGTACTTATACGCATATGCAAATAAAAAAATGTTAATAGAAGAAAATAATAAAGAAAAAAATTAAAATAATATGTATTTGTCTGAAAATATATTAAAGAGTAAATAATAAACACTATATATGTTATAAATATAATACATTTATATTATATAACATTATAAGATGAATAAATAAAAATGTATATATTTTCGTGGGAAAACGGTCGGAATTTCAGACAAATTTCCCACAAATTTAATTTTAAAAATAAAATAATATTATTAAATATACGTTTGTCGGAATTTTGTGGGAAATTTCCGACCGTTTTCCCAAAAGCGTTTTTGTTCTCGGTATTTTGTGGGAAAGTCGTTACTAATTTTAGGGTTTCGTATTTATGGGAATTTTGTGAGAATGTTGTAGAAAATTCCCACAAAAAAAATTTTGTGTAAATTTTTTGTAGGAAAACTTGGTGTTTTCTAGTACTCATCAAAGACTCCAAAGTTTGTTTTATTGGAAAGGATAGTCAAAGGCAGTCAGGGAAGCAATAAGGCATTGTCATGTGTTTCAACAAGCTAAATATGAGACAATGGCTTCTCTAGGATTACTTCAGCCCTTACCTACTTGTGTTTTTTATGACATAAGTATGGATTTTATCATTGGTCTCTCTAAGTCCAAAGGTAAAAATGTGATCTTTGTAGTAGTGGACATGTTGACTAAGTATGCACATTTCAATGGCTCAAGCCTTTCTAGAAAATGTCTATAAACTGCATGGTTGGCCTAATACCATAGTGTTTGACCGAAATTCCATTTTCTTGACTAACTTTTGGCTAGAATTTACTAGATTGCAAGGCATTTCGTGGATTTCGTTGGCTATGTCCACTGCTTACCACCACCAAATCAAACCGATGGTCAAACATAGGTAGTCAACTTTTGTTTGGAAACCTAGTTGAGGTCATGGTCCTTCATTATTTCACATCTTGGGCTCATTGGTTTATCTCTGGCTGAATGGGGGTACAACACGAATTATCATACTTCCATAAAAACTACTTCTTTTCAAGCTCTCACTACAACAGTAACACACTATAGAGACGAAAAATCTCACCCTTTACCGAAGACATGTCGTCGGGATAGGGTGTTTTGACTTATACCGACGACATGTCGTCGGTACATGTTTGGTCGGTATTGCTTCGTACCAATATGTCAAGGGTGTCGTCGGTATAGGTATCGTCGGGATATGTTGACCTATACCGACAAGGTTAATTTAAAAAATTCTAAATTAAAATCTATACCGACGACATGTCGTCGGTATAGGTGTTAAACCTATCCTGACGACATGTCGTCTGGAAAAGCCATTTTTTCATTTTTCTAAAAACCTATCCCGACGACATGTCGTCAGTACAGGGTTAGTTCATTTTTTTTTAATAATTTTGGAAAATTACCTATGTCGTCGGCATAGGGCTTTTTTGTTTTTTTTATATTTTTTAATTTTGCAATTTTTTCCAGAATTATAAAATATATAAAAATATAAACCTGAAAATTCAAGAATATAAACCATTCATGTACCTCTATGGGTTTCCACCTCCCCTTCATGTCCCTTACATTCATAGAGACACTAAAGTGGCTTTTTTGTTATATACTGTTAGGGCTAACCATTTATGGTTACGCTTGATATGGGATAATTCCTTCTCTCTTTTAGATTCTTTTCCAAAATTAAGCTTCCATTATCATTTCTATAGCTATAAAAAATTTAGTGATCCGCTTAAGAGAAAGTTAAAACTTAGTTATTAGTTAACATTTTGATGTTTGTGATTAAAAGTCTACAACATGTTTTAAGTATATAGAAGTACTTATTGGAAATAATAATAAGTATACGTACAAACCCACATGTTGACGGGTTGTCAGAGAACATGTGCCTAAATGGTGTGGAAGATCTGGGTCTAATGGTTCCAAATCTAAATTATTATTGGGGTGATAAAGATACAGATTGGAAAAAAAGATAAAGATGAAAGTTAAATAAAGAGATTAGTTTGAAATTTGAATTAGTTTGCTTAGTGTTTATCAGTTTAATTTGTTTATTGGTTTAATAGTATTTCTCTATATTATTGACGCCGCATTACCCAACTGTTTCTTTTAAAAATATGAGCTTTTGGATCATTTCAGAGTTAATCCTCACCATATTAATTATAACTGCTCCTCTCATCCTGTAAGCCCTACCGCGGAGGATTAATCCTCACCGGTTAATGAAGCGGTTCTCTCCAATTTCAAGGGTTTCCCCCCGATTTTCTCCTCCCACGTCGCCTCATCTTCCAAATTGAAACCCTCAAAGTCTCACTTTCGTTCCAAATTGAAATCCTCAAAACCAGGGGCGGACCTACCTTGTAGCCACCGGGGTCAAGTGACCCCATTGATTTTTGAAATTTTAGTAGAGCATATAACACCGAAAATTCGAGTGACCTCATAGTTTTCTGCAGTGACCCCGTAAATATAATCTGAGTGAGAATACTAGAAATTCATAAGCTTGCCTCAATGGTTTATCCCTTGTTCACGCGTTCACCCGTTTAAAAAGATCACATGTTCGATTCCTTTTGTTGACATTTGTTCCCTATTTTTTCTTTTTCCTTTTACTCTAAAACTAAAGACCTGATTTAATTCTCAAAATCCCTAACCCTAATGTGTTTCCGAGTCTCATTTAAAGAGGGAAAAAAAGAGAAAATAAAGGAAGGGAAAAGAAACTCTTGTTCCAGAGTTTTTTTAAGGGTGGGAAATGAAGGAAATATAATGAAGGGTGTTCCAAAGGTTTTTCTTAAGGGGGAGATGGAAGGAAATGAAAAGAAAAGAAGACAAAGGAATCCTTTCTTTTCTTTTATTCCCTTTAGTAAACTCGGGAACACAACTAAAACCCGTTTTCATCTGTCGCACACAGCAGAAAGAAGGTTTTTTTTCTTTTCCAAATTTTTTTGTTTAATCAAACTTAATCTATGAAATCTGAATCAAAAGAAGAGAAGCTCCCTTAGACCTTATCATCGTCGTTCGTAGCACACAACAGATATAAAGAAGGTTTTTCCTTTTCCAAAATATTGTTTATTCTCACAATTGTTTATATGTTTACCTTTGTTTAATACCACAATTGTTTATATGTTTGCATTTGTTTAATCACAAGCACAGAGAAAGAAGAGTGGGATTTTAATTTTCAAAATTATTCCCAAATTTCCACTGACAATAGCATCGAACTCATTAGAAGCCAACAAGCAGTGGGTTCTTTAATCAGAAATCAAAATGAATGAGAAAGAAGGTTAGTGTCATTTTTTTCCTATTCCAAATTAATATTGTTGAAACTTGATTAGTAAACTTCTGAAACTTGATTCTTTAAACATGAAACATGAATTTTAGAGATTAATCCAATTATGGAACGATTTTTGAAAAAAAAGTCATCAAATCTAGCTTCGAGTAGTATTCCTGAGAAAGTTGAATTGGATGATCTTCCATGGAATCAGACGTACCAATTTCCTCAAATCATCCAAATCTAATGACATTTGTATTTTGTGTTTTCTAATGAAGATGTATTTACATTATGTTAGCGTATGTTATTATTTTATCCATCGACCCGACCCGAGAATTTTAACGTCTAGGTTGATAGAAATTAGAGAACAAGAAAAGTGACCCAATAGTAAAAAAACTCCTCGTCCGTCACTTCTCAAAACCAAATGGCTTCCGTGTCCTGTGACATCTCCCGTTCAAAGCAGCAATCATGGCTCTTCTTAATTCTCACTTGTGTTCTGCACCCTAAACTCTCCACTATCAATCCAAATAGCATATGATCAATCCCTAATTAGATTGTTGTTTTGACCTAATTAGGCGACGATCAATTAGAAATCGAAGTGTTACCTCAATTTGTGCCATTTGTTCTTGAGTTTTGTTTTTCTGTCACATTTTGAAGAAAATTAGGTTTGGGAACCGATAGATCACTTCGAAAATCGAAGTTTCGCCACCTCCCTCTCCCTCTTGAATATCGAAGTCGTTGGCCTAAATCATCGTTCAATGTGTTCTAAAGAAAGAGTCACGAGATTGAGCAATCTGTCGTTCCGAACAAAGGGCCACGATTTGTTCACTAGATGGTAATCGTCAAAAATCCTACTTAGCATTCATATTACTTTGATTATCGGTTTTATTGTCCGTCGGTGTTGATTATTCTGTTGTTCATTGGTGTTGATTATTCCGTTAATTTGCCCTAACTTTCTATTTGCTAATCAGTTGAATGAATTTTAATCTTTTCTTTCTTAATTTGCTAATCTGCACTAATTTTTCCTAAGTTTCTGTTTAATGCAACTTTTAGCTTTTTGCATCATGAGTTTAATGTTAATATAGGGGATATTTTGGTGTTTGTGAGGGTAACGATTCTGTCATTTTTTACTTGCAGAGTATTTTGAACAAAGATGCAGTGATGCACACATTTTGGTCAAGAAGCTGCTGAAATATGGCCAAGAAAAAAATTGAGTGGTTAATTAGTTCCGGAACTAATTAATGTGACAAGGTAATTTTATCATTATCTCTTTTCATTTTTGCAACTTATGAATGTCAACAATGAGATGCTCTACAAAGCTTTAATTGGTATTACTAACCTGCAAATTATGACTTATATTAGTAGATGAAGTGTATACTACACATTTAGATAAGTTTTAACAAATTTTACCTTAAACATTTTAGTTTTATGGAGGAGAGCTAAAAAAAAACAAAAAAATTCGAAAAAGGGCCCCAAATTTAAAACTCGCATTAGTCCTCAAAAAATGTTGAGCCGCTCCTCTGGTTGCACGGTTATACCATTGAGGTCTCTTTCAATCACGACACTAAGAGAAGAATTTAGCAGTTTTTGTTTGAGTCACATGAACTATTTCCCTTCTTAACGGCAATTTGGATCTCCACCCCATAGGAGGAAATCCACCATAGGTGAGAAAACCCCTTGACCCAACTTGGACCCCTTTTTTTTGTCACAAGTGAAACTTGAACCCAAGACCTCCCTATTTTGATGAAGTCTTGGTTATACACCCTTGCCACTAGACTAATCTAGTGGTTGTTAAATTTTTATAATTGGATTGCGAAAATACTTTAATTTCTATTTAATGTAATTTGACTTTCATTTACTATTTGATTGAAAGCAAAAGTTACATAATTAGATTTCAAAAATTTCTTATAAGAATGTATAATTTAAAATAAAGGTGTTTTATTTGTATAATTAGTGTTTTAAAAAAAATATTATTATTAAAAGATAGAAGTGTATTTAATAATAAAAATGATAAGAATAAATATGGAGGCGACACGTGAAATGTAAAACCTTTATTTATTATATAATAGGTTAGAATCTCGTGTATTACAGGGTTGAAATGTAATGTTATATAATTATTAATAAAAAGTTTTTTGTTTTTAAAACCCTTGTAATATACGAGTTGAATAAACCTGTGTATTACACGGGTTGAATAAAATATAATGTAATCTATAAACATATACACTCATCAAAATGGAACAATGTGACTATGTAAATATATGATTAATTTTTTTATTTGAATCATAGTTTGTTATAAAATTGTTTTCAGTTTGTAGAATTTATAAAAATATGATTAAACAAATTAATTGATGATAAACACAATTTTAAATTAAAAAATGTGTAGATAAAAATTGAAACAAACAATTAATTTTGTTACCTAAAATAGTGGAGTTGATTATTAATAAAAGAGAGATGCGATAAAATGAGAATAAGAAGGCCTAGAAAATGTGACAAGTGTCATCTTAATTTACTTGTTTATTAAGTAGTATATATAGAGATATAGATTTCAAGTTGCATTGCATATAGATAAAGCAACATATAATAGAATTTAGGGTGCAAAAAAAACAATACAAACATCTTGAAAGTAGAAACATTAACAATGCTCTCGTTTAAATCATTTCATGCTAAATAATATATTTCAAAGCTCAACCTTCTTCAGCATCTTCTCGATGTCATCCTTGGACACATTTCCACTCCCAGCGATTACTATACATCTTTTGTTACCCGTCGATAGCAACTCAGCCGAGACATCAAGAATACCATTGGCGTTTATGCTGAAGCAAACCTTCATTCCTTCTTTACCTGCAGGGGCTGGTGGAACGCCATGAAGAGTGAATTCATCAAGGAAGATGTTGTCTTTCGTTTCACCACACTCACCCTGATACACAGGAACTGAGAGTAGTACTTGAATGTCAGAGACAGTCACATAAACATCCTCCTTTATGGTGGGTATTGGTGTGTTCCTTGGGATTAAGACACTAATATACCGTCCCTTTGTTCTAATGCCAAGGGACAAAGGAGTCACATCTAAAAGTATCATATCCTTCACAGCTTTATTGCCATTACCACTCAGATTTGCTGCCAACACTGCTGCACCGTAAGCAATAGCTTCATCCACATTAATGCTCTTACAAAGTGGTTTCCCGTCAAAAAACTCCCCTAGCATTTGTTGTATCTTCGGAATCCTAATCGACCCACCAACAAGGACTACATCATCAACATTATTTTTGTGCATTTTCCCATCGTTTAAACAATTTTCCACATGCTCAATGCACTTCTTAAAAAACCCAGAATTTAGCTCCACAAATTTTGCCGGGTGACCTTCATTGAAAAATCAGCTCCGTCATACAAGCAATCAATGTCAATGGAAGTTTCAGTTGTTGAGGACAAATCTCTCTTTGCTTTCTCACAGGCAACTTTCAATCTCCCCAATGATCTTGCATTGTTACTGACATCTTTCTTTTGTTTTTTCTTAAATTCTTTCACACAATGATCAACCATGGCCTTGTCAAAATCCTCTCCACCCAAATGAGTGTCACCCCCACTGCTTTAACGCTTATGGTTCCTTCCCTGCTGATAGTGAGGAGTGACACATCGAATGTCCGCCCACCTAAATCAAAGACGAAGACGTTTTTCTGTTGTGGGTGGTTTGGGTCACCAAGCTTGTCTAGACCATAGGCAATTGCAGCTGCTGTTGGCTCATTGATCAAGCGCATGACGTTGAGGCCAGCCAGTGTACCAGCATCCTTTGTTGCCTGTCGTTGCTTGTCACTGAAATATGCAGGGACGGTAATCACTGCATCTTTAACTGTTGTTCCAAGGTATGCCTCAGCAGCCGCTTTCAAGTTCTTGAGAATCATACAAGATATTTCTTCAGGTGAAAATTCCTTGTTTGCACCCATGTGTTCAAGTACAATCATCGGCTTATCGCTAGATCCTTCGATTACCTTAAAAGGCTTGTATGTCTTTCTGCAGTGTCGTGTCACTGAATCTGCTCCCCATTATACGCTTAACATCTGAATTATAGCAAAAACAAAAGTACATAAAACTATTAACCAGCAGGGTGTATTTATACTTGATGAAAGGTAAATCTATAATTTTTTTGTGTGATAAATATCAAAGTTGTTCATCAAATCAACTTACCGAAAACCGTGTTAGTGGGGTTCTTTGTGATTTGGTTTTTGGCACCCTCACCTACTAAATGTCCTGTGTCGTTACAAGCCACACATGATGGGGTAATAGTGTTACCCTGTTCATTAGGAAACATCTCAACACGGTTGTGTTGATCAAACCAGGCAGCAACACACGAGTATGTTGTTCCAAGATCAATACCGATTGGAATTGTTTTAACTCTTGTAGACATTTTGGAGTAGGTCACTGTAGACAAAGAATAAGGAATAAACACATCGATTAAAAAATAAATAAAGATATAAAAATTACCAGAAACTTATAGTCTGATCTTTTTTGTTTTGTTAATTACATTGGCCGGAGACAGACATTTGCATCGACTTAATACACCAAAATAAGTTAAGTTTTCTCAATGTTACCTGACTTGATCCTTTCTGTTCGGGTGGTGTGACTTTGATGTCCACCGGAGAACCCATGTATATTTATATTCAAGTGTTACTTTTAATATTGTTATCTATTAAAAATTATTATTTTCTTAATTTATAATATCCGTGGCCATAACAAGTTTCTTATTTAATTCCTTCTAAAGAGTCTTCGTCAATGGCTTTCGTTCTCTTGTAACGACTTTTCATCCGAAGACTTTAACGTTAAACTTTTTTTAAAAAGATTTTTAACATTATTAAAATGTTTTATTTTTTTTTATATATTTCATAAACACCAAAAGGATTATTAAGAATAATCTTTATATCATGGGTTTATCAAATGAAGGTTACATGGAAAGAGTTCCAAAAGCAACTACGGACATGTAGCAATATGGAAACATTAGAAAGCATTTGAACTCTACCCTATATGGTTATTACCTAAAAACTTGGTAAGTATTTGAACTCTACCCTATATATATATATATATATATATATATATATATATATATATATATATATATATATATATATATATATACTAATAACTTTTTTATACGTCATTATTTTTATCCCGAGTATAAAATGTGTGTTTTCGGTGATAACCATATAGGGTAGAGTCGTTCTCCAGCTCCACTGACGACGTTGTCCCTGCCCTGGCCACCGGAAAAACGGGTTTGGAACCCTAGCCTGCTCCTCCCTTCACCGCTGCCGTGAACACCACCACTATAGTTGCCTAAGCAGCTCGCCACCCTCTATCGCCGCCTGAACAGGCCGTTTGGACACCGTCGGAGGGACGCCGGAATAAGGCCGGCTACCTCCTCTTTCTCTCTCTCTCGAGTTTTATGTGTGATGGTGCAAAATGAGGAAGGAGAGGGCAAAAGTTTTAATTTATATCTAGGGTTTTTGAAGAGTTGTGAGGGTGGGTGGACATTGGGTGTTAAACTGAGGTTAATGTATTTTAAAAAGTGTAAAACTTATTAAATGAATTTTCATGTATTTTTTGTTGTTTTAATTACTCTAATTTGTATAATCTTAACATGTAACAAAATGAAAAAGTTACACATACAATATCTAATTTGTATAAAAAAAATTGTTAAGATATTTATCAATATAATATTTCCCATCACTTTCCGACACAGATTTCCCACCACTTTCCGACAAACCTTTTCCCACCACTTTCCCACTAAAACATTCCCACAACATTTCCCACCACTTTCCGACAAACTTTTTCCCACCACTTTCCCACGGAAACATTTCTCACAACATTTTCCATCACTTTCCGACAAAGATTTCCCACCACTTTCCGATAAACTTTTTTCCACCACTTTCCGACAAACCTTTTCCCATCACTTTCCTACAAAAATAGACATAAATTTCCGACAGATTTCCCACAAAACCGTTTTTAACTTAAAAATATTAATAACAAAACAAAAAAAAATCCAGTTTTTTTTTCCTGTTTAAAATACAGAAAAAAAACCCAATACAAAAACAGGTTTCCAAAACCCAATACGATTACTAAACTACGCTTAGAAGTTTAACATCTCATACAATTATCCAAATATGTTTAGAAGTTTAACCAAAAAAGACAATAAACTAAACTACAGTGGAGGATTGCCTAATTGCTTGAGATACGCGGCCATTTGTTGTTGCATCTCCTCCATCATTTCTTTTTTCAACTCAATTTTTGTCGTTCCACCTCTTCTTTCACTTGTTGTTGCATCAATTCCTGCATATAAAACATATATAATATATATAAGTATTAACATGATCAAATTTGCCCTAATTTCCACTATGGCAACTAACCTATTCAAATTTAACTTTTGTTGCTACATCACACTTTGTAATTCATGAACGATCATTAGAACATAGTAAACTCAGAGTAACTGATCGAATCATCACACTAATTCACCAGCCCTAATTTCCAAAACCAAGTCCATTCCTTCAACATCGATGATCATACTTCTGCCCAAATTTAAGTAAACAGCCTCATAAGAAGTAAGTTATACATGATTAATATAATAAGCATACAATGTATGCTTGTAAAGGAACCGAACGAACACGAACGAGGCTTGCTCGTGTTCGTTCGTTTAAAAGAATTGCAAAAAAGACATAAACATCGACATTATTTAGGGGAAAATCAAATACTAATCAATTAAATTAATTAAAATTCTCAAAATTTCATACCACAGCATTAATTACAAATTCCACCGGTTAATAAAAACAATCAATCAATTCAATAGCCTATTGAAAAAAAAAAACAAATGTCAAACATGAATTAATTAGCAGTAATTTTTTTGTAGCATTACCTAAGTAATGTAAAAGGATTGCAGATTGTAATCATATCACAAAACACCTAAATTAACATCCAATTGAAGATCAGTAAAGTTAAATGAACACCTAGTCGCAACCAACAGTAAACTAGATTGAAATTAGCAAATAAGAAAAAAATTAGCGATTAAACTTTTAAAAAATTAGCAGAGTACATAACATAAAATCTAGAATCGATTAGATCAAGCGCAGATAGGAAACATGTAGTCTGGAGAAACCGATTAATAAATAATAACTTGAGAAGTAATTAGAGATCGTAAACATAAATGATAATCAAAATCGAGTTACCAGCTACAATGTAGTTCTCAGAAGCTCGCGTATAATAAAAATACACATAACAAGGATAAATATAACAAGTGAAACCGCATATAAAAAATACATATATACATACATACAAATAAACATACACGTACACATACATGACTAATGAGAGTATGGGTCAATAATGGAGTTTTGGCGTTTCAACTAAACCAAATGCTAAACTAAACTAAGTGTTGTAACATAAACATAATAGAAATATAGGAATAACACTAAGAATGCTCTAATACGCATGCGCTTGCCCAACACTAATAATAAAATAAAACTATTAATAATACCTCATGTTGCAACCCATAAAATGGTCTAAATTTCGTTTATTCATATTTATTTTAATAATACTTTGGTATTTAATAATACATATTTGTCGGGTTGGGCAGCAATAATAATAATAATAATAATTATTATTATTATTATACCCCAAATATAATAAGAAGTTATCTAATGTTACCGAATATCTTGCATCATTTTCCGACATAACATAACTAGCCCAACACGAAACCCCTAATTATTTTAAGTGATTCATAACCTAACATAAAACTTGCAGAAATTGCCAACTCCGTCGCAACGCACGGGTTCCCCACTAGTAATTTATAGTGTGTAACAAAAAACAATGTTCCTAACAATAAAGTCATTCTTCATCATCATCTGAAGAGTGGTCAAGACAAACCATTTCATCATCATCATTGGATGTATCTTCTTCCTCTTCAAACTCTTCATCTTCAAACTTTTCTTCTTCAAACTCTTCATCTTCAAAGCGGTGAGAGTAAACGATTTCATCATCATCAGTTGTATTTGTATTTGTAACTAGGCACAAGTGTTCACTCCTAGTTACGTCATTCGGTAACTCAACCCGTTCATCAATCTGAAGGACCCCATGTGCTTCTGCATTAACATCACTAGATACTTCATATATATGTCGGGATTTTGTCTTCACAACCGCCCATAAATCTTTTAGATGACTTGTAGGGTATGGTGTATAGAACACTTGTTCTGCTTGTGATGCCAAGACAAACGGGTCGTGATTCGAAGTTGAGACTTGTGTTTGACATCAACCAGTTTATTTTTGTTAACTACTACACCACGGTCGTTATCAAACTAATCACATTTGAACAATACAACAGGTGAACGCTCGTTGCCATAATAATAAAGCTCCAGTATCTCGTCCAGTAAACCATAGTAGTCAGACTCTTGGGCGTTATACGTCTCCCCTTTTACGCATATACCACAATTATAAGTCACACGTCCCTTAGCATGTTTTCACGTGTGGAACTTATAGCCATTTACAAAGTACCCTTTGTGAGAGTTAGTGTTATTCAAAGGTTTCCTTGCCAAAATATGTAAATGTTTAGCGCTTCCATCAGATGATACCTACATTGAAGAACACACACATTTTGTTGGTTAATGATGCAATGATATTAATTGGGTTTTACTTACACGGGTGGTAAACCACTGAGCAAAATATTTATCTCTAAGACCCGATTCCGGCTGACCCGGATATAGTTGTGGCGCCACTCTATCAAACTCAATGACGTAAGGGTTAACTTCTACACAATTTAATAGAACATAGGTGTGTGCCTTGTGAAGTTCATCATGAGTCGTAGGTCTTCGCTGAACATCCATAATTTTCCAATCCTATTTTAGTTTATTTTAAATTATTACAATAGTAACACTACATTAAATCATGTATTTGTTCAAACACATTATGTCACATAAATATTTATTAATATTCCTATTCAAAATTTAAACATTGCGTTATATATTAATTTCTATAACACATTTTGTGTGTGTGTGTATATATATATATGCATGATTTTTATAAAAGTATGTATGCAAATACATTTATACATTTGAATTTATTAAACCGCATGATAATATTGGGTTAGCTTTAAACAAAATATATATATTCAACATTTTTTTTAATCATCATAAAGTTTATAATATAATTATTTTTATAAAGTTTTATAGTTTTTAAACAAAAATAAATACCTATATATAAATATTTACAAACTTGTTTTGAACCCCTTTGAACACATGAACTTTCAATTCGAACCCCCATTCTTGAAATTGAACCTCTTAACCTCAAATTTCCTTGCCAGTTTCTTTAATGTGCATATCCCATTGTAAGTCAAGATCTCGTACTCGTTGGCGGAGCCGCTTGACGTCTAGTTGTATTTCAAGATCTTGGTCCCGTTGTCGGAGCCGTTTGATCTTAAGATCTCGTGGGTCGGGATAGACTCCATCGTTGCCTCGGTCGGCGGTTCTGCGAGTAGGTCGTCGATCATCTCCACGAAAGAAAATGTAACATCCCAAAACTAGTAATAAATAAATAATGACACGATCGAATTTTTATTTGTCGAAAGACGAAAGAAAAATGGATGGGCTTGGGCTCGGCTCCAATGGGCCGATGTAAGCCCAGGTATATAAGGGCAAGGGCTGCCACTATTTGTTTATTTCCACCATTTGCAAGTTCTAGAGAGAGAGAAGAGAGCACGGGTCTAGAGAGAGAAAGTGACGGATCGACTCGGGATTTCAGGAGAACGTTGCTGATGTGCTTGTGATCATCTCCTCTAAATCATAATTCCAATCCAGGTAAGCGTTCGATCATAATCTGAGTTTTTATGATTATTTTAGGATTTTCGGTTTTAGCCAAATAGATGATGATTTTACGGATGAAACTTGAAAATGAGCTTAGGTATAGCATCTAGAATGAAAACCAAACGTTTTGATCAAAGAAAATTGAGACATTGACATGATTAGATTAGCATGCAAGATTTTCGGACTTTTTGGGGAAGATGACTGTTCGACAGGCGAACTTTTCATGTTCGCCTGGTATCGTCGAGGCGAACTATCAAGTTCGCTTGACAAGTTCGTTTAAGGCATTAAGGACGAACTTATCATGTTCGCCTAAACTTAAGTTCGCCTGGCTAAGTTCGCCTGGCCAAGAGAAGCGAACTTAGGACAAGTTCGCCTATATGTTCGCCTAGGCCATAGGAAGCGAACTTAGGCATTAAAAACGTTCCTTCATTAGCTAGGAAATAAAAAGGGGCATTAATGGACGGTCGAAGCAAATGCCATATCATATGTAGAACGGTTGCAAACATGGTAGCCACGTGGGAAACGGATGCCTTAGGGCAAACGGGCGAATACGACGGACTACGACGGTAGGACGGTTAAGACGGACGGCCGAAGGTTGGCCGGACGGTTATGACGGACGGCCGGACGGTTTTAAGGCGGACGGTTTCTAGGACCGGACGAGTCAAAGGGCTACGACGGTAGCTTAATGGCGTATGTCTTTGTGACATACGTAGTAAAAGACGGGTTGATCACCCTTATGTGTATGACCAAATGAATGTAAAGGAAAGTAAAGGTGAATGCATAACAATGTAGTCACACAAGAAAGATGAAAGCAAAGTAAAAGTTATGAATACGTATTTGTTATCTTTTGTATATAATTATGTATACTATTAAAGATATAATGTTTATACCTAATCATATTAAACTAAAACTCACCAGCGTTAGCTGACTTTTAGTATGCATTTCAGGTAATAAATGAAAGGGTCGTGCGAAGGCGTGAAGGCTGCCCGGCATGAGACTGACATCCCACCTTATGTTTTTTGTTTAGACAATGGTTAATGTTTTGAATGTTAAGACTTCCGCTGTAATGTACTCAAATGTTGAATGTTTCCACTGTGTTTGAATGTGTTAAATTAAAGTTCAGTATTGATGACTTTGTTTATAAGTAAATCCAACAAGTGAGGTTACCCGGGAAATGGGGCCTTACAACAAAGTTCTTATATTTTATTCAAACTTAAAAACTATCAAAACATCAACCCTAAATCCACTATATATAATTCAACTAGACCACTAAAATAGGAAACATAATATTTAAAGAAATAGAAAAGATAATTTTGAATATTTAAATAAATTGAAAAGATAATATTGATGCTCGTGCATCATACTCTCCGTCTTTGAAAAAACTCGTCCTCTAGTTTTGCTTCCGGATCAAACCCGCCTGGATCAAAAGGAACATCAGACGACAAAATAGAAGATTGACCACCTTTGTTATCCGCGCACGTTGAAATGGGGGACCTAACGAAAATATTTGAGTTTTCTTTTAATTGTCCATTTCCAGCATCACATTTTGTAGAATCAAAATTAGGCCCCACATTTAATTCCTCATTGTAAGTGTTGGGTGGCCCATTCGGAAGCGGATCAAAAACTTTAAAATGTCCAATAAAATCCTTTAAATTAGTTGGGCCACCAAAGGCTTGTAGTTCCATGTGATGCATGGGCTCAATATTTTGATCCATGAATCCATCTTTTACATTTAAATTGGCAAGAAATTTAACCAAAGCATCCCAATATTATCAACATTTTGAAATATCAAATTAAATTGCTTGCCATGATAGTTAGTATCTATATCATACAAAAGTTTACCAACATCTTTGGCAACCCCAATATTATCAACATTTTCAATTTTCAAATGCACTATCGATCCCACCTTTTGCGCATTACCATTCAAGACTTCTGTGATACTTTCAAAACTAAGTCAGCACCTCCCCCCAATCCATCACCACCGGTAGCCACTACATTGCCACGGGTATCCACAGCAACACCACCGGTATCCACCGCAACACTACCCTCGATCACCTTTCCATGCACTCCGGCCAAAAGTTTGGTTGAAACTAGAACTCCCGATTTTAGCCCAACGATTAAAATTTTGGGTTTATGGTGAAAACTTTTGATTTTAATGGCCTCCTCTAAACTAAAACCCGTGAACACCACAACCTGTTCACAGTCATGATTATCCTCCTCCTCGTACTCATCGTACCGTGGTGGAGGGTCATAGATAGGGTTGCACCCACCGAAAGGATCCTCCTCTTCCCCAAAGCCTCTGTTCATGACGTCGATCTCCGGTTCAGTTTCCTTCTATAGTCGTGCCTCTAGCTTCCGGATGCATTCCCGCAACTGTTGGATCTTACGATCACGTGGATCGAAAATACCCCCGTCATTGCCTCTATCGGCGATTGTACGAGTTATGTCGCCCAACCGGTCTATAAAATAAACTACTAAACCTAACCTAGACTCCTAAGTAATAAAAGGAAAACCTATGAACTAAACCGCACTGACAGGCAAGTGTACCTATCGAGTGTAGCACGGCTTAACGGTAAACCGAGTTATCGAACCCTAGAGACACTACGAATAACAAAACGGACTCTGACTCGGACTAAAGATTGATTTGGTTTGGGGGTTTAACTACACTACTGATTAAGCTAATAAATGCAGAAAACTAAGGTCGAATCAGACAATCAAGAGAAATAACTAAAGAAATATCAAGAGATGGAAAGAACACTACCTAGGTCGGAATCCTACTAGCAAAGCACAACTTCTACCGGTTCTGGAAACTATGATGGATGTGGGATTCTAAGGATAACTGCTAAAGACAACCTAGTGGATCCCTAATCACTCTCAAGGTGTCACCAACTAAGCTTATCTAAAGTGTAATAACTCACCAGATTGTCAGATCACCTCTCGAGTATTTCCAACTATGACAGAGTGCCCTAATGGACAGATTACCTCTCAGCCTCACTATCCACGATACATTCAAAGAATGCACGGGGTAATCCTAGGATAACAACTATAACTTGACCTAGCAACAATCACTACACACCTATCACTAACGCCCTCTCAGACTGTTAACACTCGGATTCCTAATGACGAAGACTAGACAACTAATTCTCACCTCTCGGGTATTGAACTAGGATACACCCTCAATTCTAATCAGTAGTCAAACCACAACTCCTATGGGTACTATCTCTAGCTAACCACACACAATCACAACCCTAAGATCTATGATCAAGATATGCTAATCGAACTGGCAGACAACCACAATCAACATATGGAATTGAATTCAATCATCCAATCAGAAGTAAACATGCATATATCATCACAATTGTTAACTAAGATCGTTTACAAAGTCATCAAACCAACATTAAATCCAAAACCGATAAAAATCAGTACTTTAACAAAGTAATCATCAATTAGACCCAGGCAGATTTAGCCAAGACACATTTTTAAAACATTCAAGACAGAAGTATCAAACAAATACATGGTTCAGTCCAGCAAAACAAAGATAAAGATTGAATCTTGAAAACCGAATAAGCTACTACAACGAACCCGGGATCCAAAAGCTTCAAACTTGCACTTGATTCGACTTCCAAACACCCAAAATCGCCTCTGGAACTCATATGGACGGCTAATAATCAAACTCCTTGATTAATGGGGATCAAAATCTATTTAAAATTCGATTAGGGTTTTTTCTCGGATTACAGGTCTCTCGCGTACCGCGTGAGACTGGGCTGATATCCTCGCGTACCGTGAGGAACAAATTAGTCGGGGGCCGGTTTCAGCTTTTCCTCGTGTACCGCGAGACATTATAGAAGACTTGATTTTCCCAAAATTTCACATTTGAACCCTGGACTTTATTCTCGTGCTCGGTTTATTCGTATATTCACTTGTATTCCATACGAGCACCTGAAAACATAACAAAGACTCAAATATATACAAAACCGACTCAAAACGAATACAAAACTAATTAAAACGACATGAAATCCGAGGAATAAAGATGTGTGATTTGCACTACATCAACGATCAAGTAAGTATTCACTTCCATGTCGAGTCATTTGAGAACCAAGAGCTCTGATACCAAATGATGCAGTTGCGGAAGCAATCAAATGGCTCAAAATACTCAAGGATTACAAAAGTTTCAAACCCAAAGGTTTTTTGTAAATAAATTCAATCTCTAAAAAAAAATTCTCCAAAACTTCAAAACAAATAATACTTATCAATGTTTGACTCAATCCAACGTATGGATTGATACTAATCTCAAACAAAACGTAAAATAAAAAGATAATAATCCTTAATTTAGAAAAAAACGATAAACATTCAAATCTCCTTAAAACTTGTTATCATTATCCGTAATCAACTCTAATTAAATCCACCGGGTGCGCCAACTTCAACGGACTCTATCGGGTCGTCGGCAGGTGCGGGTTAAGGTTAAATTAAATTTGATGCTTCTGCATCACTAATGAGATATTAAAAGTCGTTGCATCCACCACTGGATATACATATCCTTATAATCAAGACTAGGTCTTTGCAAAAATTCACGTGCCACCAATTTCGCCTTATATCGATTAATTTCATCTTCATTTCATAATTTCGCATAAAATAGACCTGTTCATATTCAACATGTTTTAAAACTTCAGTTGTATGGACTACTCGTCCATTAACTTTCCTTTTAATGAGAGAATTTAATTCAGCCTTATTTGCGTCTTTACATTTTGGCCAATCATTTCTATATTTTCATTTATAGGAAGATACATTCTTGATTCTCATCATTTCATTTACTTCAAGCACTATTATATACAAAAGTATTATCGATGTCGATCTTGTTTCGATTCCATATTATTTCTAGACATTATACAATTTATCGAGATTTCATTTTTTTTCAGGTACATGAGGTTCTTTTGGAGCCATCATGTCTAATGTCTCTTTATTGCACCCTTTTACTTTGACCTCGACTTGACCATATTCATTATAACTTGCTCCATTTTTCGAGAATTTTTTTTCATTGGAATCGAATTTTCTATCACGCTTCAAACGTGCCTTAGACTTAGTACTAATATGAAGTCGTCCTTCTAAGACATTAATCTTAATTGGAGCACCAGAAGTTGGTATATGTGACTTAGCACTCTTTTAAGGTCAGTGAACATGTCTAGTAATTTATTTGCTAATCTTATGAATTATCTTTTGAACATTTGGTTCATACTTAGTTTGAGGATCAAGATAATATAGAGATAACTCATTCCAAAGTTATTTCACTTTCCAACTGCTTTTAATCTCCCCCTCGTGTTGGGAATGTTGATTCCATAAATTGAGCCATAATGTTAATGGCTCTAATAACTTAATTATAGATAGTTATTCATTTCCAACATGTACTCACAACCTCCTTTGAGGTCCAATCTTTGTGCGTTGTGGTGGAGAAATTACAACATATATCGCACAACCCAAAAAAAAACTTAGATAGGAAATACTTTGTTCCTGACCAAAAACCAATTGTAGTTGAGAGAAAATACAATAACTTGTAGGCTTGATGTGAATTACCATTGTAACATGTACATAACATGGACCCAAAAAAATAAAATAAATTGACCAATGGCAGACCTATGCTTTAGCAATGGGGGCCAGCCGCTCTCCATGAAAAAAACTTTTTAGTGTTATATACGCGCTGAAATTCCAATCGCCCCCCATAAAATTTTGTAATAGCCCCCGATCGGCCCTCACGAAATTTTTTTAGTGTTATACACGCGTTATATATCGCTACTCAATGGACCCCAAAAGTTTCCGACCCCCATGAACAAATTTTCTCGGTCCGACATTGTCATTGACTCGAGATGGCCTAACCGGTCATGCCAATAAAATAATCATGATTCATAAACTTTTGGTTTATGATCATATATCTTTTTCTCGTACTTGTTTAATACACTACATAATATACGAGATAATAGTGTATTATTATTTTCAAACACTTTTCCACATTCTCATATAATCAATCTTTTAGTGTGCCACTTCTTGTGGTTGGTTTAATTATTAACATGGTTGATCTCATTATTAATCATGAATCATGATCACCATTACAGTTTCCTTAATTATGTATATGATCATGACTTTTACAATGATTACTAGGTTAAAGCCCATGTTTTACATGGGTTGAATAAATATAACTTGTTATAAAACAGTATTTTCTATGAAGATTTTTATGTTGAATGTTATTAGTCATCTATGAAATAACAAATAATGAAGATTTAAGAATTATAAAATTATATTTTAAAATAAGATATAATTGAATCTTTCTTATGATTTAGTAATTTTTAATAAAATATTAGAATAAATTTTAGATATTTAATTATTTAACATCATCATTATTTAACAGGAGAGAAAGGAGAAAAACAAAAATCTGGATTTCGTCAGATGTCGACACGTAGCAAGTATAATTATTCCTTTATTATAATATAGGTTAGAAACACTGTATATTATACAGGGTGAATAAATGCAGTGTTATATATACTCAGTAATGAAGATCTAATATTACATAATTTTTTAATATAAATTTTAGAAACGTTATATAGTTATTTTTTAAAAATGTTTTATAAAAAGAATGAAAGAAATGTTCAAATTATAAAAATGTTTTATGAACAAAACTATTTTTTTAATTAAAAATGTTTTATAAAAATAGTTATAGAAATCATTATTATTTAATAGGAGAGAGAGACGGGAAAAAAATCCTAAGGATGAACATGGGAATGACATGTGCCACCCCAAAACCTTTATTTATTAGTATGTATAGATTATATAATCACATTCACTTCAGGGAATGTATTAGAACCACCCAACTTTCATGGTGGTTTCAAACTTTTAATAATATTGCCACTTCCGAAGGATAAATAAGTGTGATTTATGGAAATTGTATTTTTCAACCATTGCTCATAACAATATTCTTGTCACATAATATCAATTGAGAAGTGATTGTGATCGAGTTATGCTCATTATCTTTCCAAAATCTTTCAACTTTCCTATAAGTTTATTATGAGATTTAGAGAGTATGACACATGGGATGTCAATTCTTTACACTAAATTATTGCAATAAATTAGTGGATCGTTTACTATAAGCAAAACATATTTATAATCATTCAAAAATTGATAATAAAAGACGAGTTAATCTTTTATTTGCTTTATTCAGATACATTATAAGTAACTAATTTATAGCATGTGTAAGACATATACCATGAAGTATATCAAATGATTCTCAACAATACAATATGTCATCATATAAACAAGTCATATTCATTATTATAGTCTCCTTAATAAAATTGCATTCAAGATAGTTTTACAATAAAAAAAACGTTAGACATCATTTTTAATATGTTTTGTATCCATCAAAAGTTATTAATTTATCAATTATTATATAACTAGCTTTAACCCCGTGTTTTACACGTGGTAAAACGTTAAGATTATATTGATTAATATCTTAACAACTCTTTTTATACAAATTTGATATTGTATTTGTAACTTTTTTATTTTGTTACATGTTAAGATTGTATGAATGAGAGTAATTAAAACATTAAAAAATACATGAAAATTCATTTAATAAGTTGTGTACTTTTACAATACATTAAATTGCATGTCAAATGAAACCTTACAATGATTATTTACAAATTTGAAAATACTTCATTGTATGTAACATTTGACGTGGTATTGGTAATTTTTCCATGTTTACCAAATATTAATAGCTTAAGTCCATCTCTACTTTTAACCCTTGATAATATAACATACAGCTGATCATGAATAAACATTGGATCTTTCAATACAAACCAACATTTGAAAGTGATTGCTCTAAACTTTTATTCATGGTTACTACAAAAATACAACAATTGTATATTTTTTCTTTTAAGTTTTAATGAAATTCTTTTGTCTGAATATGTTAACCCAATTATAGGGACAAAAGTGTGATGATCAAAGTTGCTTCAAAATATAATTTTCGCTTCTATAACATGATTACCTTGTGATTTGACCTAAAGACTTGTTACATTACCTAAACCATTTTTTTCATTAATATTTATTAATAGCATAACTGGAACACCGACATTTAAAACTAATTTCTGGTTTGACGAACCTGATAATGTGAGTCCATTTAGAAAACTAGGAGATTATAAACTTTCATCAAAATCATCATCAAGATGCTCTGATTGACGGATACTATTTGTACTTGTATGCGGAAAATCCCTCTAAACTTTTAATATTAAATCTCTAATTAAAAAAAAAGAAGATAGAAATAAAATTTAAATTTCCACAATATCTCGTCTTTTAATTTCAAATTTTAAAACTCCAAATTTTAAAAATTTAACTCCTTAATATTTCGACACAATTAAATTTAAAATCTCAAAATTAAATATGAAAACTTTAAAACTAATAAATTAGAATTGAAATTTGTAAACATGCTTTTTGAAAAAAAAATATCGTCATTTAAAAAAAATAAAGTTTAAAATATAATACATTTTTAAAAATATGTATTTCACTACAAGAATTTTAGGCAGATTCAACGACATGTCTCAACGACATGTCGTTGAGAATTCTCCCGTCGGCAAAACTTCGTCGAGACTGTTTAAAATGTCGTAGAGAAATAGTCTTCAAGATAGATTACCCTTGTCTCAACGACATGTCGCCGATATTAGGTTGTCGGTAAAAGATTTTTACTTTTAAAAAATAAAGATAAAATAAAATTTTAAAAACTCAATCTCGACGACGTCGTCGAGACTGAGTATTTAAATTTTATTTTATCTTTATTTTTTAAAAAATCTAAAAACCTCAATCTCGACGACAGATTGGGTAATTTAAAAAAAAAAAAATTTAAAATTTTAAAAAATTCTCAGTAATTTAATACACAAACATTCAGAACCTGTCAAACCTATTATACATTAAAACATTCCAAACCAATATATTACATAAAACATCGAACAAAAGTATACAAATTGTATAAGTTATTACAAATCGTTCAAATAAAAGTTACAACCAAGTTTAATCATCTTCATCGTCGTCATTTTGGTTGCCGGATCGGTTGCGGTCATGTTGCATCTGTTTCACGGTCTCATTCAGTTGACGAATTTGTTCTTTTATTTTGTTGAATTGAGACTCGGAGAGAGCCGAAACATTAGTGGGCATGTTTCTAACTTTTCTTCCAACTCCTCGGCTCCAACCGCGTCTCTCGCCAAGGGCACGTTTTAGGACCTCTTCCTCATAAACCTCTTCGTCGGCTTGTTGCATCGGGTCAACTCTTCTTGAATTGTATTCTGTAATAAACAAAAAATAAACATATATAAAAAAAATTTAAAAATCCGACAGAATAACTACTGCAAAATTGATAGCCAACCTACTTAACAATACTTAATAAACATAATAATTCACCAAAACTCAATAAAAACCTATAATAACACCAACAATAACCAATATGATTAATATTCTACAAATTTAGGATATCTCAGATCAAAATCTTGCCATTGCTTCCCATCAACCGGATGACGCATTATAGAATCCCTTGAGCGTCCTGTTTTATGCCATGTCATGTCTTTTGCCGTGAATCTGGAACTATATATTCGTCGAAGCCGAGAAGTTAAAGGAAAGTAGCGCAACACTTTACATGACACTTTCTTGCCACTTGTGTTTGGGTTAACCCATCTGCTCTCGTTACAAATCGGGCAGTTTTCCTTTGACTCATTCTCCTTCCAAAACAGAGCACAGTCATTGATGCAAGCATGGATAGATTGATATCCTAACCCAATCTTTCTCAACTTCTTTTTAGATTCATAGTGAGATTCATGAATGTGATTCTCTTTCGGTAATGCAACTTTGAGAAGCTCTAAAAGTTGGTTAAACGAAGTATCCGTCCACTTGTTCATAAATTTAATATGCATCAATTTTGCTAAAAAGTTTAGGGAAGACATCCAACTACAACCAGGGTATAACTCCGTACGGAACTCTTCAAACAACGCATCAAATTCCGGGTCTAAACCAGCTCCACTTCCATCTTCATCAGTATTTTCTTCATGTGTATTTTGTTCCACCATAACATCATCAAGTGCATTAAACATCTCATGATCAGTTGCTGCAACACTTGTATTTGTAGCCCAAAGTGCGTCTACATCCGAAGCATTAGCATATTCCTCGCCGTGATAAAACCAAGTGTCGTATGCTTGTAGAAACCCATTAACACGTACGTGTGAATAAACCAAAGACGGAATTTGCCGATAATAGTTGGCACATTTTTTACACGGGCAATAAATCTTGCCATCTTCGTCAACATAGTTTTTGGCATTATCTATAAACTTTTGAAGACCTTTTATGAAATCCTGATGATTACGATCTCGCAGTGCAATCCAACTCTTATCAATTGCCATAACTGTTTTTTATTAACTGATAGCACATCAGATGGAATATCTACAGTGATGTATCCTAACCCACCTTTTGAATATTCTATCTCATATTTTATACATTTTAATGTGTTGACTATTCAAGAATAAATCGACAGCATTTCCCTTAACCCCCCAAGTATGCGTATGAAACGGAAACTCGAAGAGTAGGAGAAATAGCTACCAATTTACTCTTAAATAGTCAACCCGTTAAAACGTATACATATCTTAAATGAGATACAATATTCAAAAGGCAGTCCCAAACGGGGACAATCCAAAATTTAACTCTAGTAGTTAAATTTCGGACGGGTATTTTCTAAATGGTACAATCCATAATTTATCTATGTTAGTATCAAACACGAACCGTTTGTTTTTTATTTTATTTTTCAAAAAATATACTGTATATAATAAATTAAACTGATTACGTATCTTTTGCTAAAATAATAAACCAATTTTCCAAGATAAATGTGTTAACAAATGGATCGTGTTCGAGTTCGATATACTAATAAAGTGTTACATAATCTAAACAATTTTTAGTTTAGTAGTAAAGTGTTACCTTTTTAATGCAGTCAAAGTCGAGCGGAAAGATAAAGCTAAACAAGAAATCCTATATATTCGTTACAAATGTATTAGATATAAAAAATCATACAAATATAAAAAATCAAAACGGATTAAATATATACATAACATACATTCATCTATATTGATCATACAAATAATACATTTCATAAAAAATAAAAAACAACAATATATTCTTTAAATACATACAAATACCCAAAAAAATAATACATACAAGTATTTGAGTCAAAACAAGTGAAAGGTTCGTGTTCTAATTACTAACATATATACATGCACATATTCATCTATACTCATACAAACCATACATACATAACACCACCAATAATACATCTATACAAATAATACATTTCACAAATACATACAAATACCCAAATAAATAATACATACAAACTATACATTACAAAAAATAAATAACATCATACAATTCATACAAATAATATATGCATAACACCACCAATAATAGATCTATACAAACCTATAATTCACCAATTTCATAAAAAATCCATACATTTATATACTTATACATCTATATAAACCTATAATTTTCACAAATAATACATACATTTATATATATTCATCTATATTATTCAACTAAAAAACAATTAAAACCGTACAAACTCTACATCTATATAAATTAACCATCAATTTCACAACATTAACCATCAATAAAAAAACACGAACCGTACATACTATACATCTATATAAATTAACCACCAATTTCATAAAATAATACATATATTTATATATTCATCTATATTATTCAAATAAAAAACAACTAAAACAACTATACAAAACTAAATCTCTCAAATCTAAACCTATTACCAAAATATTAAACAAACATTTATAAATCTATATAAAACAACCCAAATACACCTATAAACACAAAAATATGCATATTACCTCCGGATTTTTCTTGAAACGACGAGATGTCGTCGGGAAAACCCTCAATCTAGCTTCAAATCCGTTCACTTAACCAAAAACCTCACCTACACAAGATTTATATTAAAATTTTACAATTATAAAGAAAAATTACAAAAAAAGAAGTCAAAATAGGGTCTAACCACCTGAATAAGATGAGTAATGGTGGAGGAGGAGGTAGAAAATGGCTAGATTTGTGGGTGAAAACCGAGAGAAAGGTAGAGAGAAAAAAGGGGGCAAAATGAGGAGGAAAAGGGTTTTATGCGTAACTTAACAACAGGTAGAACCGGTCTCGACGACATGTCGTCGAAATTGGGTCCTTTTATTTTAATTATTAAAAAAAAATAATTTTTTATTATACACCAGTCTCGACGACATGTCGTTGAGATTAGGTAATTTCTTTAAAAATAAAATGTTTAATATTTTACCAGGTAAAAAAAAAGAAAAAAAATTATAAATATCAATCTCGACGACATGTCGTCGAGACTAGTATTGGATAAGCGCCAAAAGTTTTCACCTTTTCCCGCTTGACCATCGCCGACGACGTATTGTCGAGAAAAGGTGGAATAAAAAAGATAATTGGTCTGAGACCATCCCGGCGACCTGTCGCCGTAACTGGTCCATCTATCTCGACGACATAAGTCGTCGAGATTGCTTCGTTGAAACTGCTTAAGTTTCTAATAGTGTTTGCAAGTTTCTTAATTTTATTAGAAACTAAGTATTAAAGTTTATAAAAAAAATTGTTTATAAATATCAAATTTAATTAAAAAACTACTAATTAAATATTAGTAAACTTTATTCTAACACATATTTATTTAAAATAAAAACGCAGTATTTTCAAATTTTATATGTAAAATTAAAAAAAAATCTTACTATTTTATAATAAAATTTAAAAAAATCACTTTTTTAATAATAAAACTTTAAAAACTCGATTTTTAAAATCTCTTGTTTTTTAATTCTTGATTTTTTTAAAGTATTAACTTTTGATCATAATTTTTAAAAAATGTGAGCTAGCGGTAATAATGATAAAAATGTTTATTTATGTAATTTAAAAAAAAAAAGAAGCTGTGAGATGAAATATGGTGATGACAAGTGACAAAACCATTTAGTTTTTTATTAAAAGAGAAATATGTTCATGTTGAAAAGTTTACCGAGAACAATGCATTTAAATTATTTGAAAAACATGTACTATAAAATCAATAAAGTGTCACACTTATGATTATAGAATATCTTAATGAATGATACTAATTAAGATTAAATTTTAATATAAGTAATCATTATTATATCTTCAACACATGTTCATGATGAAAAAATTATACATGCCTAGCTATATAATATTTATCTAGTAATGTAATTTGCCATATTCCATCTTAATGTTTCTAGATTCAAGAAAATCGAATGAAGATTAATGAAAAGTTGATTTAATTAAAACCCGCAATCGAAATTGATTCATATATCACCAAATGCTTTAGACCAATGTTTTCAGAACCGGACCGGACGCCTTAGAGGTTTACTGGTCGGACCGGATTCAAGAACCGGATGACACAATAAATAATATAAATATTCATAAAAATACATAGAAAAATATAAAAAATTCCAAATACTACATATACAACCATTTAAACAATTTTGAGTCAAGGACGAGGGTTGTAGGTTTGTAGGAATTTTGATTCTTTTGAATCTTCAATTTTGATTAGGGTTTTAGAGGACCTGGGGTAGCGTATAAGTTAAAAGGAAATAGACAAATTGGGTTAAAATTGTAAATATAAGTAAGGAGGAGGACTGTAGGATAAAAAAGATAAAAAAATAGTAAATTTAAACTACCCGGTTCGACCACCGGTTCGCGGTTCACGGTTCGACCGCTGAATCGCTTGGACCGCCCGGTTCAACCAGCAAACGTCTCAGAGCATGTAACCGGACATGTGGAGGTCACGGTTCTAGGTCCGACCGGCCTGACCAGCCGGTCCGATACGGGTTTAAAAACATTGCTTTAGACATTCAATCCCTATTATAATAAAAAACTAAATCAAGTGGACATTTGTAGGGGGTGAGCACTTAACCCGGCAAACCCGTCAAACCCGTTGGAACCGACCCGTGAGGAACCGTGAATGCTAACTAGGGTACGGTAAACGAGTCTATGATTTAGCCTCAAAAGGGTACGGGTCGGGTATGGGTCTAGAACTGAAGACAACCCGTATACCCGTCAAAATATTAAACATAATTAAATATTTAGGGTTGATCAATATGTAAATATGTGATATATTTTTTATATTTACCAAATTTAAAAGATATGTTATTTTAATAATTAAAAATATTATATAAGTGAAAATATTATATAATTCTCATTTATAATATTTACAAATATTATAAATGAAAGGAAAAACATTAAAAGTGTAGAATATGTATATAAGTTTATATTTTAATAATTATTTAGAATTTTATTATAATACCCGATGATAATAATAATAATAGAAATAATAATAATAATAATTTGAATTAATCAAAATCACGTTAACTTGCATATGATTCTTTTTCCTTAAATATATCTTGACCCTAATTGTTTTTCAATGATTTGTTGTTGAATTAACATAGTGGAAAATGTGATAATCTCATTCGTTAACTATACTACAAAAGAATGGATTTTGTTGGTGTTTCTTATAGTGAATTATTTCTTTAAAAAAACTTATGTCTTTATTCTTTTTTTCATGCTTTGTTAGTGGTTTTGGCTTTATTACCTACAAGACTCTTGAGTGCACAAAGAAGGCTATTGATGATCCACAAAAGATGTTGGGGGTAAGTGTGCATTTATATAGTTTTAGTTCGATCCAATTTTTGCATCTTATGTCAAAATTTAGCATTAAGAAAACAACATGTTCTTGAATCAATTGTTAAACTTTCATATATTGTGGGTGTTTGGATGTGCGTTCTGGATTCTGATGATGCCATACCAAGTATTATAATCCAGATAATTAGTTGTAATAGAACGCACATGTGGTAAAACATAGGAAATAGTGTGCGGATTACTTCCCGCCCCTTGAAGTCGTAATAATCAGATAATCAATTGTTGGAATGTTTAACAAATTATGATTATTTAAAGATTTGATCGTTTTAAATTTGAAATGATTAGTTGTAAAGTTTGTAGACTTTTATCATTTTTTGACTTAAATATATGTGTTTATAAGGGAAAAAATGGTGAATTACGTGTTGGATTTAGACGGTAAGCTCGCCAACAAAGCTCAATGCCGCCTTCAGTGATTTCTAGCCAGAGCATGCATTTAGGAGGATGATGAAACTAGATGAGATAGATAAAGATAAGAGAGGATGATGGGCTACTATATTTTCTTAATATGTTTATTTTTATTTAAAATAAAGATAAAGGGTATTTTTGTCAATTTACAGCTAGTTAACGGAATCTTTCTAACGGTGTTAGAGGTCTGACTTTAATTAAAACGAAAATGAAACCACAAGGACTCAGAAAGTCTAATTAAAACCTTTGGACTCAAAACGAAATTTACTCTAAATAAAAAGATTAGTTTGAAATTTGAAGTAGGTTGCTTAGTGTTTATCGGATTTGAATAGTATGGTATTATGTTACGATACAAATATGTTTAGGGGCTATATTGTAATTGTTGCTTAGTATAGGGGTTATAGTGAATATTCTAATATACAAATACACAAATCCTTGAATAAGAAGAGCAGCTATTGATTTTGAGACTTAATATCCTCCTTGTAACACCTAATTTTTCGTACCAAAAATTTTAACTTTCAAACAAGGAAAGAAGCGGAAGATGGTCCCAAAAATGTTCCAAAACAACTTTTAAAGAAGTTTCCAAAGTGACATAGAAACTATCACCACACATGAAATGTCTTGAATGACATGAAATCCAAAAACATAGTGATAACGTCATTTATCTTGCACAACATTGATTAGAGTCTTCTTAAGAAGGATTAGACAAAAGATAGTGCAAAACAAGTGATTTGTTTAAGAACAACAATCAAACAAGAAAAGAGAGATCCAAATTGAGCTTCTTGACATCACGAGGCTTAAAACGGAGCTTTACCTACACCAAAACACCCATAAAATATATTAGTAATGACCTACAATTCTTAGGAGAACCCCCAAGTGAACACCCAATAAAAATGATCAAAAACCCAAACCAACGTAAAACAGAGGTTTCAATGCGTACTGTACTCTCTGTTAGGAACAAAGCGGCGCAGCGGAACCAACACACAATGCACAAACGATTATAAAACAGAAAATACACGACACAAGAATTTTACGTGGTTCGGTCCCAGTGGGGGACCTACGTCCACGGGCTGCAACTAGAATTATATCATTAATTGGTGCACCAGATTACAATTACAACATAGGGTATATATATATAGATAAAACCTAGGGTTTCTAACTTGTTCTCCAAGTTAGGCCCAAATCATAGAGAAGAGGCCCATTAGGGCCGGCTCCTCTTATTCGAGACTCCATAACCCTAACAATCTCCCACTTGGAGGCTCGAGCAATCCTCAATCAACCATCCAAGCAAAACCCTGTAATCAGTAACTCCAGTAATCTTCAAAACAGAAATCCTCCAATTCCAAGAACAAGCTAAAACTTCAATATCAGAAGTTCTTAAGCCTCTAGCTCCTAAGAATAAGCTAAGATTTCAAATAACAGAAGTCCTCCAAGCCTTCAGTTCCCATAAACAAGCTAAGACTTCAATCTAATTCTCCTAGTTGCAGCAGCCCTCTTCTTAATTACCAGAAGAGCCGGTTGAAGCTCCCCCGAGCTCAACCCAACAGTCATCACTGACCCAGTCATGGCAAAACCCACCATTGACTCATCCTCAATCTCAACCGGCTCCCACTGATTCAAACTACCGGCTCCAGAGACTTCCAAAGGAAACACCACTCTCCAAAACCTGCAAGAAACCCAGGAGAGATTTTCCATTCGAAAATCCGGTCTTCAAAACCCAACGGTGTTTTGAACTGTACCCAGAACACGCCCCGTGCTCCCACTGTTCCCAAAACCCCTGACCTGGTTTAAACCTCCGAATGCACTCAGCTGACATCCCCGTGGCTCCGGGATTCACTCTTGCAAAATGAATCCACTTAGCTCTACCCGATGCAGCGAGCCAAGACTTTAATACTCGGAAGTTGGTTCCCTTCTTCCGGCCATACATAAACCCGTATCTTCCCGAAGTCTTCAGTAAGATTCACCAATACTTCACTACAGTGGGTAACATGAAATGAAGTATACCAGAATCTCGAACCCAAGAGGCTTCACTGCCTTCAATGAGTCCCAATGCATCAACCGAGACACATTCTCAGAAGCAGAATTTACTATCTTTGACATCGACTCTAAAGAATGTCCCACACCTCACGCAGCTCCACCAAGTCAACTATGCTCAGCTCCCACTGTCCCTGTTATCCCAACCCATGCCAAATATCGTACCACTGATCACCACCGAACAAGAAACAACTTCACAGTTCTAGACCAGCTAACCGGCAAATGGTTATAACAGCAGCAGAGCTTTCATGATGAAAGCAAACGGTACCAAGGATTCCGCGACCGTACACCCGATCGGCTAACCCTAACCGAAAAATCTTTCAATCGAGCAATATCACCTGACTTTCTTTTTATTTTCACTTATGTCGTCACCAGCACACCAGAACTGGAATACTTAAAACCCAAAGCATTCCGGACCTGCTGGTTCCATTTTCACCGGTGTTATCCCACAGTACCACACTCAAGTTCTTTTGACAAACAATAGCAAACCGTCAAACCTTTGGATAATAACCATCCCGTCTTTAGCCATAACAATAGCAAACAGAAAACATATCGAAACAGTGAAATAAACACAGTAATGTCACGGGCCTGAACTTGACAGTTATTCTACCAAACACTGTCAATAAACCGATATGCTCCTGCAATAAACCTCACAGACAAATCTAAACCCGAATACTGAATTTCACATAACCCGGTTCTCAAATAGTTGAAAATAAACAGTCAAACAGAACTAAACAAAACTCTAACCTTTACCCGACGAATCCAAGAGCTTTATTACCAAACCCTAATCGGCGGCTTCAAAGAGTTTAACCCGGTACCCGAAACAATCAAACCGTTAACCCGCAACACAAACCCGAAACACCCGACCCGACGCTTCACCTGCAAACCCGAGTGAAACCAGCAACTCCAAGAGATCCACAACAGAAACTCTAATTGGAAAATCACTCCAAATCAGTCCCAAACAGCCCTGTTTTCTCCTGAAACAACCATGTTTTCCTCCAAAACAGCCCTTCTTTCCCCTTTTGCGCAATATTGGGTTTGAAAAAACCCTAATTCCGGCGACCCAAAAAACAAGAAACCAGGCTGCGAATCAGTCCTGGAACAGCAGCAGCAGAAAAAACGAAAAAAAAAATCTGCCGATACTGTTCACCGCGCAAAAAAAAAACACTGTTCACGCCGAAACCACTGTTCGCGGCCGGTGGTGGTACTGTAGCGGCGACGGTACTGTAGCAGCTAGGGTTTTCCTTTGCGAATCGTTCTACCGTGCAATACCGTGTGTAACAACGAGCCAAAAGCTCTGATACCACTTGTTAGGAACAAAGCGGCGCAGCGGAACCAACACACAATGCACAAACGATTATAAAACAGAAAATACACGACACAAGAATTTTACGTGGTTCGGTCCCAGTGGGGGACCTACGTCCACGGGCTGCAACTAGAATTATATCATTAATTGGTGCACCAGATTACAATTACAATATAGGGTATTTATAGATTAAAACTAGGGTTCTTAACTTGTTCTCCAAGTTAGGCCCAAATCATAGAGAAGAGGCCCATTAGGGCCGGCTCCTCTTATTCGAGACTCCATAACCCTAACACTCTCCGGGCGTCCTGTACTCTAAAACCAGCGTACAGTATGCCCAGTTTAGGTCATACACTCCAAAACCCCATTTTCAACCTTTTTAACCCATTTGGTTCGATCCCGGCATATTTTAAGACATATTTGAACCTTAATAAAGTTTGTATAAGATGTTTAAAACTTAATAAGGATTGTATAACACCCATGAATCAATATCCCATTCTCACAATTGTTCTAAACTCATTCATATAACAAGTATATAAATATACGTACTTGTTTACAAAATCAACATAAGTTCCAAGGGGTTATACACCAAATGTGAAGTACGAGACTTCCATGAGAATCATGTGTCCTTCTCCACCCATGGAGTTCATGACTCCACTTAACACCTATGAATCTCATAACCTCAAAACACCCATGAGGATTATAGATTCACAAATCACCCATGAAGATCACATCCTCAAAACACCCATGAGGATTATGACTCCACATTCACCATTTGGTTTGCAAACACACACAAAACATAAATCACCAAGTACACCAATTAACACATAATTAACAACTAATCATGTGTAATGCATCATCTCAACATCATCTTCAACCAACCTCCATCGTACCGGTGCGACCACTAAAGAATTGCTTATACACTAAACAGCTGCTGCTGACATAGATGTAGATGGGGCGCTTTCAAAACCCCTTGATTAAAAGGTTGAAGGGGCCTCCGATCCTTTTTCATGTGCAACGGTTAAGAGTGGAAAACCGCTCCTCTAAGTTTAGTGGCTTGACGCTCCTATGACAGTCTTAGTTGGAACTCGTACCCCTTCGCTATCTATCGTCAGTTATTGTCCCAGGTGAGGATCTGCTTGTATCAGACCTGATTCTCGCGCAGCAAGGTCTTTCATGAGTGGGGCTTGAGGCTCATCTCACGATGTTTGTCTTGTCTGATTATGCACCAGCCAGTGTGGTGGCGAACACGTTGTGCTGTAAGCTAAGCAGTTCACCTTGTAGACGGAGGGGAGATAGAACTTACTAGCTTAGACCTTTGCGTTTCAATATCAACGATTAGAAGAGGCCACTTTACTTCTTCAATCTATTCGTTTGGATACGCGGTAAATAAGGCGAAAGAAGCGCAGCTCAATAGGGCTCCTAAAATGCCTATGAGCTATTGAGATTTCTTCTACTCTATGCCTACTAAAAGCTTAACCATGCCCTACCACCAAGAACAGATTCTCGCCATCTATTTACAGGAAGAACTTCTTCAACAAAATAAATCGCTGCTCCTAGTTCGCTTCGCACCTAGATTGGAAAAAGCAGCTATCCTGTCACTATATAGATAAAAAGCATAGCCTTGTTATTCTTCCAAAGAAGGTTCTACCTTTTCCGGGGAAAACAGCACATTATGGTCATGACCAGCTAAAGATCACCGTCATCTCACGAATTGGGTGTTACGGCAATGTCCTAATCAAACCAGGCGCAAGGTCAATGATTTCGCTCAAGGCTCAAGGCATAAAGGCTCTTATTCCTTATGCATTGGTCTCGGAGGGCCTCGCTCTAAAGGGTTGATGGCAGCTATCCTGCTCTGTCAGAGATAATTGGAATGGAATTGGTGCAAGACCTTAAAAGGAGCTGCCCTCTCTGGTTGGTTGAATCGATTGGGATACCCACTCCGGGGCATCCCTCTCTCAGGTTGATTGAATCGGAGTGCTAGCTGAGGGTTGCTAGTATAAAGACTATAGAGCACTATACGGTTTACGAGGGTCCGAAGGAGAAAGTTGTAGCTTGTGTGTTTCTGGAATCTGGATTGGCTTCGTCTTCCGAAGGGACCCTGCCCACGCATATGGGTGATCAAAGGGTCCGACCCTTCAGGAACCGGACCGACCCGACCCAGAAACGGAACCTTGAAATCGAAAAGTATAGAACCGAGGACCAACCCCTATAAGGAGGTCCGGGTAAGGGTCTAATGGGTCTAAGGGTCCGACTCTGAAGTGGGTCATTTTTCTTTTTTTGGCTTGTGTTTTATCAACGGTTCCGTCATTATCGTCACTCGAAATATTTTTTGCGTCCATTTCGTTTAACAAAAAGTATATATCACAATGTTGTATACATACAGTAGATTTTATATTTGCAATTTATACATATAGTAAGGTTTTATATTTGCAATGTATATATACAATATGTCTTATAGCTAGGTGGTGAATAATGATGACATATCATACATACAAGTATACAAGTTAAATGAGTAATCGCATGCAATGTAGGTGTCATACCCATGTTAACCATTATATATTTCTATTTGCACTGTAATCACATACATACAAAGTAGGTTTTCAGTTTTCACCCATGTTATCCATTCTATTTTCAATTGGAGATATTAAAACTAATCGCATACATACACACAAATTTAATAAAGATGAAGCGAAGATAAAGACCAATTCTTACTTGAAGATAATATGAAGTGTCGGTTATATGTTGAAGAGAGAAGATGTAGTACGACTCTTTTTCACGATTATATGAGTTGTTTGGTTGATTGGTTCCTAATCCCAACTAAATTTAGGTTTTTTTTATTCATTTAAAATCTAAAGGTTCCTAAGGTTATGACCCACGGTTCTACCCGAAACTGACCCGGACCCTTTAAAACCTGAAATCTCATAACCTTGAACCGACCCTTTTTGCTAGAAAGGTTCTAACCCACGGTTCTAAGGGTCGGGTTCGTGGTTCTTGAGGGTCCGAACCGTTTTTTGCTCACCCCTACCCACGCACGGAAAGCAAGCGCCAGTGGCGGTACGGCCTGAGCTATCTAGGCAAGAGTCGTCTGAGACAGAATCAAGCTATTTCACTCCTGTGGGATTCAAACCCACCGCATAGGCAACTTTCGAATAGCCTACTCCTAGGGCGGGAAGAAGATAAGAAAAGGCCAAGCGTTCTCTTGGTTTCCCAACCTGTTGCTTCTAAAGACTGCCCTCTCTCGGTTGGATGTTGGTCCAGCCTACTACGAGGATCGTCTCTGTTCGACCAGTCGGTCTCACAGTCAGGCATGCTTATACCATTACGCTCGCGAGCAGAATTTTAGCTTGAGCCTACCTTCGCACACCTCCGTTACTCGTTATCTTTCAAAGAGCTTATTCGAGAACAACCTATTATAAAAGCAATCTATTTGAAATTGAAAACAGCTTCTTTTAGGGATGACTATTCTGTAGCGGTAATTGCAAACAGAAAAGGAGCATCGCTTACTCAAGAACTAGTACTATTTAAGCATCCCATAGCTGATGAAAGAGTACACGCTAAGAAGGCAACTAGCCGAGGGCGAAGGGCACACTGAACTAGGGCTGTTCAAAAAGCCCGCGGCTCGTGGCTCGCTCGAAAAAAGCTCGGAAAAAGCTCGGCCTGGGAAAAGCTCGGTTTTAAACGAGCCGAGCTGAGCTGGCTCGAATTCTAAACGAGCCGAGCTCGAGCTATGGTTGGCTCGGCTCGGGCTCGGCTCGTGGCTCGGCTAGTGGACTATATATATATATATAATTTAAAAAAAAATAAAAATCCAAGAGTTACGATGACAGAAGGCTAATTCCATATTTAACTAAATTGAAAATTTGAAATAGGTAATTGACTAATTCCATATTTATTTTATTTCTCAATTCTCTTTCAACATATAAATTAATAAGTTTTAACCCTAATTGAAAATTTGAAATACGATGACAGAAGAGTTACGATGACAGAAGCCTCCAGCCCCGCCATGCTCGAGAGAGAAGTCTCTAGACTCCACTATCCAGACTCAAGAGCGTCTCTCCTTCTCCAGTCTCCCCTTCGAGTGTCCATCTATACAGCCCTACTTGAAGTCTACAGACTTTTTGGACAATGATTTCTAACTTTTTGGTTTACATATTAGAAGTCTACATATTTGGTTCTAGTCATTTTTGACTTTTTTGGTTTATATATTTGAAGTCTACAGACTTGGTTCTAGTCATTTATGACTTTTTTGTTTACATATTTGAAGTCTGCAGATTTGGTTTTAGTCATTTCTGACTTTTTTGTTTACCGTTGTCTTATTCACTACTTTATAAGTTTTGGGTTGTGTATTAATGTGTTAAAAATTATAAATTATATATTAATGTGTAAAAAAAATAAAAATAAACGAGCTAGCTCGACGAGCCACGAGCCACTCGAGCTTTTTACGAGCCCAGCTCGAGATTTCCAAGCTCGAAAAAAAAATCGAGCCGAGCCGAGCCGGCTCGTTTACAGCCCTACACTGAACATGAACCGAATTAACTGAAAGGAGAGGAGCGATAACAACTCACCAGAAAGCAACTAGCTATCGCCCTGCTTCCCTCTTCCCTCTCGATAGGGGGCTAAATCACCTACTTAACACTAACCCAATAGAACCAGGAGCTCATACCTGGCCAGCTAGCCTATTTCATTCCGTCCATCTAGGTGGTTCATCAGAGCAGCTAGAGCCTATAGAGCGAAAGAGCTGCCTGGTGATCCCTAGGTTGCAGCACGTTCGGTCGTTAACTCCTCGCGCCGCTGCCGTCGTTTCTAGGACCGAAGATAAAGCACTAAAGGTAAGCAGTTCCCAGTCGAAAGAGAAAATTCTTCTTAGCAGTTAAACAAGCGAATGGAATTTTTTTCCCCTATCGGTTGACTAGGCTTCCCCAGTGGCATCATCGACCCACTCCTGCACCATCTCATCCTTAGTGAATCAAAAAGGGTGCTTGTGCTTCTTAAGTAGCATTTACTTACCTTCTTCATTGAAGGCTTCCATTGATAAGGGACTGTTCTATCTAATGTGGCACTATCACGTATGGCAAGTGTTTCTGCCTCATCCCCACCCCGATGGCTATAGTCGAGCAGAAATGACTCTGACCTAGTCCACTCAAGGCAAGCAAACGTTTTTGAAAAGCAGATAGTTCACGGTGCTTGTTCTATAAAAAAACTTGAGAAGTAGTATGAGTATGCCCGGTTCAACCCCCCCCCCCCCAAAAAAAAAACAAATAGGAAAAGAATCATATTGAAAACGCTCCTAACCCAAGCCCTTCCTTCGTAGAGCCATGTATTGTAAGTGATCCGAACCTGCCCGGAGCGAGCCCCCCATGGAGGCAAGTGAAGTTGGTGAAAGCCTTCATAGAAGCTGAAACAGGATAAAGGATATCCTCTCTTCTCGCTCTGATCCTGAGGTGAGGGTGCGATGCCTATCGAAATCACAAAAAGTGCAAAACCGAATCCGCGTCAAATGAAAAGTGTCTTGGCATTGGCCGATTCCGTTTCCGAAAACAACTTGTTATAACGACTTTTTTTATGGGAAGACATCGCGTTACTAGTCGATTTAAGGTGAGCATGAAGCAACAGCTAGATCCTCAAAGTAGGCAGCTTAGCTGTGATTATGAAGTTAGGTGAGAAGCGTTATGCAACAGGAGAGGCTTAACTCCAGCTGAAAGATGAGACGAGACTCTTATTCTCCTCCCGCCCATATACCAGACCAAAATGATAAAAGAGCTTTCTCACGTCCATCTATCAGTCTTATTTCCTGCAGCTCCCGCTTTTGCTATTGTAGTGCCAACCAAGCAGTTGCTTTAAAAAGGCAAGCTGTAGGAGTATAGGTAGTTCATAGAGGTAGTTAAAGACTCCATCTTCTGGTGGGTATTATTCGGTGAAGTAAGAGGATGTAGGAAAAGAAGAGATACAGGAAGCGGCTAAGAAAGTCATCAGGTAGGTAAGCAGTGCCAAGCTAAAGGCAAGGATCACATCGATAAGAGAAAAGGCAAAGACGGCTTATGCCGAATATCTTGACCCATTCAAGGTGAAAAATGGGATGATGTTGGCTTAAAAGAGGGAGAGAAGAGAGCCTTGGGACAAGGACTGGTTTCTATTTAAGAGAACTCTATCAGCCTCTCGGTGTGTCCTTTCGCTAACATAGGTACCATGTTAGTGAGCCGTGTAATAGGCGACCATTTCACGCGGTTCGGGGGGCACTTGAGTCAGCCGCCGGCGCCCGACAACGTCTTGACCCCTAATTAAAATGCCTCACCTTTCTACATGAATTATTAGAAGAATTTGCTCTGGTCTCTATAAAAAAGAAGGAAAAACCCGGGTGGAAGCACCATTTTTTGGTAAAAATATCCGCAGTAATGTCTCTGTTAGATTTTCCGGTCGAAATACTGGAAAAGTCCATTAAATTCTTGATGGAAATGGAGTTTTGCGAATTCTCCCCGGAACTGGAAGATCATTTCGAGATCTTCGAACATATTTGGGGGTTCCATGTCACTATTTTAACTTCGGCCAACACACAAGATGAGACTTTACCGCCGTGGAATGGCTTTTTTCAAAAAGATGAGGGGAAAGTCAGTAAGATGTCTGAGAAGCAAAATATAGGATATCGTAAACGTAGATTGCTCACGGCTAAGTATGAATTGAACTTTATAAATGAAAATGAATGAAAAAAGAGAGAACAGACTGAGACTTTGCTCCTGTTGGAGCTTCTCGTTTTCTGCCTGCCTTTTTTCTTGCTGAATTGTTGCAAGTCTTCCGACGATATCCATAAGAGTGCCTCTTTCCTTTGTTCCGCCGACTACATTGATTGGATACCGCTGGGCCTGCCTACGTATAAAGTCTAAGGATTCTCCCATAAAGCCATTGAATTGCCTTTGGTTGTCCTACCTTAGATCTTATTCCCACCTTGTTCTATTGCTCTTTCTCGATGGGGCGCTGGAATGAAAAAAATCTGCTTTGTTCTAGTTCATTCTCTTTCCCTGTTTTATGCAGAAAAATACCTTATTTTCATTCTTTTTTAAATAGCCTTTATTTTTAGCCGAAGATGAGGGCATTCTTTCATCCTTCAGTTCAAAGCGCCAACAGGATTGGCTACGACAAACGTAAACCATTTCTTACTTCCAAACAAAGTTTTAACATTATCTAATCAAATCCCAAATCTACCCGTTTTTTTTGGAGTTTTTCATTGGGAAAGAGACTGTCATCGCTGCCGAGAATAAACATGCTGTGCCGGGTGACTGGAATCCTCTGAGGTCAGCTGAACAGGCTGACAATCGGCAGAAGATGCTGAGCAAAGCTGCTTGAAGCATGGGCTGATCTGTAACATCAACTGCAGAAGAATGCGGTTAGCGTTGATGAACAGGAGAAGGCCCTTCCAGAGATTCATGTAAAACCTGTTCTTCCCTTCACATTTCTATCTCTTAGTTAAGCGGTTTCAGAGAATCATCCGAACCCTAACAGCTCAGGCATGGCTTCAATAGCGAAAGAAGTTCTTTCTGATTTGAATCAAGACAGATAATGAATTTACGAGATCTTGATCCGTTCAGTGCCTTCACTTGTGAACAACAGGGACCCATCGTAGTTGCTCCCCCTCCCCCTTTCTTTTGCCCCGCCATGCCACTAGATCCACAATGACCGGCGAGTCAGAACTTGTATGAATATAACCACGCGGAGCGCCGTACCGGCCTATTGAAGCGTAGGTCTCGTGTTCCCACTATTGAACGAAATGCAAAAACCACATACCCACAAACTTGTCAATAAACAATTGAGCCCACCTCGGATACAGAAGGAAGGTATGGAGATGGTGCTGCTAGAACCAAGGTGCGTAGTCCCAAATCTAAGCCCTATTCTACCACGTCTGCTCTAATCGGATTGAACTTTTATTCCAAAACGGAGAGCACCCTCCATCCACTTTCCCTTTTCGGTGTGCCCAAAAGCCCGACCGCACGGTTTATGAGCCCATTTCCGATTCCGTTACCCAATCTCATGAGAAGCAAGCCCAGCAGGCCCTACCTTAAAATGTCCTGAGACAGCCAGCCCTGACCAGGCTGCTAGCATTGCTAAATGCTCCGCCACGAAGCAAGCTCTCCCGAATACGACAGATGCGGAAGGACAAGTCAAAGAGTACGCCCACTAGGTAAAACAGTACGCCCACTAGAGCCTTCATACTATTACTAAAGTACACTGAACACTCACCCAATCTTGCTTGAAAGAGGAGTGGAATCAAGAAAGTTGGCTCTCACTGACACCATCTACGAGAAGGTGAGGTCGTCTTTATTTCCAGCCGCCATACGGTTCGCCTTAAAGCCTTAAAGACGGAGAAGGGGAGGAGCAGTTATCTATGTAATTACGGTCTTTGTTGGCCGGGGCGAGCACTCTCTTTTCTTTATCAAATTCCGTCTTACCAAACAAGACTGACTTCTTACCAATCCGTGAAGGGTTGTGAGGCTGGACCAGGTACGAAGAATGAATCTATATCTGTGCATGAAAGGGAGCCTGACGAAAACGACGCCAGAGGCCTCCATAACCGTGAAGAATGGGATACAGATTGACCGGCACAAAAGCCATCTATATCAATCTACGCCCATTGAGGAGATGGCGACATAGAGAACTTTGTCACTTAAAAGTAAAGAAGAGATACAAACTTTTGAATAGAAATTTGGTGGGATCGAGGATGCAATCGAATAGCGAATGCACTTGACCGACCCGCCATCTCTTTCCTGATTCATAAACCACTCTAGCTTTATTTCAGACTTGTGTTAAGTGTTGAACAATCCACTCGACACAGGTGTGGGCTTATTCGGCTCATAAAGCCTTTCTTTCATTCCCGCGGTCTTCTCTTTTCTCTCCCAATGTGGGAAACTTTTTTCGGTTTTTTCTCTTCAGCAGAATGGCTCCTACGGGAGAGTGAGTTTGTATGCCTGTTGGGTCTTTTCCTGGCTTTCTCACTAGGCAAATTATCAAGTCGATGCTCATATAACTGCATTTTGAGGTCGGATAGCGCGATAAGGCAGTTACACTCCTCCGCCTGACATTTCAGTTTAAATACTAGTGAGGTAGACAACCTCATGTCATGCGTGAAAATAGTAAGGACCTTGCCTACGGGCTCATTGGGACACTCAAGTACGAAGGAATTCTCCACTTCATTAAGGAAGGTTTCAGAGACAGAGGATCAAAGCAAAGGGACGAGGCGTCCAGAACCAGGGGTCTTCGAGCCTGCTGCGTACGATTAAGCAGCCTTGCGGCGGCAAAAGGATTCTAAGCCCCCCATGCTACGGTTCCCTGCGGTCCGAAGCCGGTGCCGCATTAGGTTAAGGAACTGGGCGATAATAGCTCCTCCACATCCCAAAGCGCGCTGCTCTCCTAGGCGCGCAAAGTTTGAGAAAACCTGGTATTTTTGGCATAACTCCCAATCCGGCTTTTCTCATCTAGAACCTCCACTCTAGGCTGAGGAGAAAGAGAGGCATCAGATTGCTTCTTCCTTCTTGAGGGGCCCGAAAGCTTCTTGCTGAATTTCTCTTTAACTGAATTCCAAAGTTCATCTCTTCATCTTCCCAGCATACCAAAATGAACCGAAATGGAATTGGCTAATGCGAGCTTTTTCCTTCCTCACCTGTTGAGACAGATAGTTGACTTACACGCCCTATTCAATAGGGGCTTAGCGAGTGTTTGAAGCCACTTGTAGGCAAGCCCCTAGGTCAACACAAAGGAGAGGCTAGCTCTCTTTTCAGACCGGCAAGTTGAGCTTGAGCTTTCAGATGAGACTGCCTTAGTCGAGAAGTGTGCTCCTTTCACTCTCCCTCTCCCGCTTATTCATTAGGGCGAGCGGCTTTGCACCTACGGAAGAGCTAGTTAGTCTTCCTTCCTCGCCAGCTAGGTGCTTGCCGGCGATTCATTTCTAAATTTGCTGCTCATCTATGTAAAAATGATACTTTTCTCTCAGCCTATTTAATGTACAGGTTCGAATCCTGTCCCCGCCTAATCACTTGAGATCTTTTTTTGGGTGGTAAAAGTTGTGTTTCCAGCTAGCGAATGTTTGGATGGTGAACAGTTCAATATCAAGTCTATAACGAAGCTAGCACGGTTCAATGCTTGCAGAATAATAGTGAAAATTCCGGGTAACTGGATCGCCCCGGCAGGGTTGCTCTGACTCAGACGGCCTTGAGAAGCGCAGCACTCCGGTAACGGATTCTTTTGCAGGTGAAGGGGCAGAGCGTTCCCCGGTCTCTCTTGGCAATAGTTTACCTTTCTAATGTTCTGCCTTGATGAGTGGGAAGCTTGACGTGACAGAAGTTCGACTCGAACCAGACTTGCCTTCATAACAGTAGGTTCGGTCAGCAGAGGGCAAGTCAACAATACAATTAGTCATATAATAACACATATGAACTACCAAATTTCAATTACTAAGTAAGTGTAAAAACACTTACCTTTTATGCTAGACGAACCCGGTTGATCTTCAACCTTAGCACTTCGGTTACCTAAACAATTACACATATCGTTTAGTAATCTAACTCCCATAGAAACACTAATTGGGTCAAACACCCATATTATGAACTAAAGTTCATCATATATAACTCAAATGGTTTATTTAACTTAAACCAAACCTCAACCTCCCAAAAATAACCACCAAACATCAATGAATAGATGAAATCAACCCTATGACTCGTTAAGGTTTTACCCAAGTATCACCCAAAATTCCAATTTCATTACTTGTCAATTTGATTAGGGAAATTGCTAGGTTTTGTGTTCAACAACACTTACAAACCTTAAGCACATCATAAAACACCTCAATTTCAAAAACCTCCAATTAAATCTCAAGAACCCTAAAATTAAGAACTTCAAATTGATTGTTTAAATCTTGAATTTCTACCACCATTAGCTTTAGATAAGCTAGATTAACACATATCCAAGAATCATCCACCAATAATCCCCCAATTTCTGGAATTTAGGGTTTTTACCCAAAAACTCCATATGAACATAAATTGGTGATTCAAAGAAGAAGAGATGTTTACCTGATGATATGAAGGAATTGAGTATGCCAAATCTTTAATCCACCACATGTAACACTTCAATTGCCAAGTTTAAACACCAATTTCTTCTCCTCTCTTCTCTTGGTCACGCCACACATACACACAAGCACCCTCATGTGTGTGTGACCCCCTCCCCAAATAGAAATCAGATTTCTATTAATTACATTCCAGTCCCTGCAGTTTGAAAGTTGATTCCTTGCTTCCAAACTTGATAAAAACTCACTTTTGCAACAAGCCTCCAACTTTCATTATTACTTATTTACACCCTTATAATATGATTTCCATATTATAAAACAAACCTAAACGTTGGTTCGTTACACTCCTCTGTTATTTCTTCTTCTTTTATATCTTTAGCTCTTGTTCTCTTGATTACCATTTTGTATCGTAACATATTAGTATTGTGCTAGGATTAGTATTAAGTTAATATAAATACTTGGTTAATGTAAATGTTTAGGTGTGTCGAGTTGAGTTTAATATCAAAGAGTCTGCGATGATGGGTTTTGTCTCCAAATCAGTTTGTTGGTTTGGTTTGGGTCGATCATGGTTTACCAACTTAATATACTGTGTGGTATCTGGTAACCACTTCGGCCTCATGACCCTTTTTAAGGTTTTCTATTTTTACGGTTGGATCCGCTGCTCTGATGACCCGAACTGAATTTACAGATGGTGTAGCTACAGTCATAAACTATTGCACCAACTTGATTACAAAAAAACGAATTGGCGTTTTTGCAACTTCAAGAATAGTATTTACTTCAATTGCACTCAATTGATTACATTACATGTCTTTTAAATAAAACCTGGAAAAACTGAATATATTAGAATTTAGGGTGCAAAAAACAATACAAACATGTTGAAAGTAAAAAACATTAACAATGCTCTCGTTTCGATCCTTTCATGCTAAATAACAGATTTCAAAGCACAACCTTCTTCAGCATCTTCTCGATGTCATCCTTGGACACATTTCCACTACCAGCAATTACAATACTTCTTTTATTACCGGTAGATATTAACTCAGCCGAGACATCAAGAATACCATTGGCGTCTATGCTAAAGCAAACCTTCATTCCTTCTTTACCTGCAGGGCCTGGTGGAACACCATGAAGAATGAAATAATCAAGAAGGATGTTATCTTTCACTTCATCACACTCACCCTGGTATACATCCACTAGCATGGATTCTTGGTTGTTGGCAGATGTCACATACAAAGACTCCTTCATGGCAGGTATTGGTGTGTTCTTTGGGATTAGGACACTCATTAATTGTTCTTTTGTGACACTGGTACCAAGGGACAGAGGAGTCACATCTAAAAGTATCATATCCTTCACAGCTTTATTGCCATTACCACTTAAGTTTGCAGCCAACACTGCTGCACCGTAAGCAACAGCTTCATCCGCATTAATGCTCATGCAAAGAGATTTCTGGTTAAAAAATTCACTTAGCATTTGTTGCACCTTGGGAATCCTAGTCGATCCACCAACAAGGACTACATCATCAACATTTTTTTTGTGCATATTTCCATCTTTTAAACAATTTTCCACATGCTCGATGCACTTCTTAAAAAACCCAGAATTTAGCTCCTCAAATTTCGCCCGGGTGACCTTCATTGAAAAATCAGTTCCCTCATACAAGCAATCAATATCAATGGAAGTTTCAGTTGTTGAGGACAAATCTCTCTTTGCTTTCTCACACCAAACTTTTAATCTCCCCAATGCTCGTACATTGTTACTGACATCTTTCTTTTGTTTTTTCTTAAATTCTTTCACACAATGATCAACCATGGCCTTGTCAAAATCCTCTCCACCCAAATGAGTGTCACCCCCCACCGCTTTAACGCTTATGGTTCCGTCCCTACTGATAGTGAGAAGTGACACATCAAATGTCCCCCCACCTAAATCAAATACTAATACATTTTTATGTTGTGGGTGGTTTGGGTCACCAAGTTTGTCTAGACCATAGGCAATTGCAGCTGCTGTTGGCTCATTGATCAAGCGCATGACGTTGAGGCCAGCCAGTGTACCAGCATCCTTTGTTGCCTGTCGTTGCTTGTCACTGAAATATGCAGGGACGGTAATCACTGCATCTTTAACTGTTGTTCCAAGGTATGCCTCAGCAGCCGCTTTCAAGTTCTTGAGAATCATACAAGATATTTCTTCAGGTGAAAATTCCTTGTTTGCACCCATGTGTTCAAGTACAATCATCGGCTTATCGCTAGATCCTTTGATTACCTTAAAAGGCCATGATTGTATGTCTTTCTGCAGTGTCGTGTCACTGAATCTGCTCCCCATTATACGCTTAACATCTGATAGCAAAAACAAAAGTACATAAAACTATTAACCAGCAGGGTGTATTTATACTAAATCAAAGGTAAATCTATAATTTTTTTGTGTGATAAATATCAAAGTTGTTCATCAAATCAACTTACCGAAAACCGTGTTAGTGGGGTTCTTTGTGATTTGGTTTTTGGCACCCTCACCTACTAAATATCCTGTGTCGTCAAAAGCCACACATGATGGGGTAATAGTGTTACCCTGTTCATTAGGAAACATCTCAACACGGTTGTGTTGATCAAACCAGGCAGCAACACACGAGTATGTTGTTCCAAGATCAATACCGATTGGAATTGTTTTAACTCTTGTAGACATTTTGGAGTAGGTCACTGTAGACAAAGAATAAGGAATAAACACATCGATCAAAAAATAAATAAAGATGTAAAAATTACCAGAAACTTATAGTCTGATCTTTTTTGTTTTGTTAATTACATTGGTCGGAGACAGACATTTGCATCGATTTAATACACCAAAATAAGTTAAGTTTTCTCAATGTTACCTGACTTGATCCTTTCTGTTCGGGTGGTGTGACTTTGATGTCCACCGGAGAACCCATATATATTTATATTCAAGTGTTACTTTTAATATTGTTATCTATTAAAAATTATTATTTTCTTAATTTATAATATCCGACTTTTCATTCTCTTGTAACGACTTTTCATCCGAAGACTTTAACGTTAAACTTTTTTTAAAAAGATTTTTAACATTATTAAAATGTTTTATTTTTTTTATATATTTCATAAAACCTTTTTTCTAAACGTTTTTTGTTAAAGTATTTATAAACATTTTTTATCTCATTTTTTAGAAAATAAAAACAGTTAGTTATTTTCAAATACGTTGTTTTATAAACAAAAAGAATAATAAATATTAATATTATATAACTCTTATTTAAAGAGTAACTCGAGTGAATAGTGTCATCCCGTATGGGGGAGTGACGCGTGTCAATTAATTTTAATTTTTTTACATTTTTTTAATGCAACCCTTAGATATTTTAGGATAATTGAGTTTATTCGGGGCAATACCTTCAACATCCGTTGCAACCCACCTTAAAAAAACTCTAAACTTGGTAAACTCTCTAACCTGGCCACAGACCCCTTTTTTGTTGTGACCCGCATTTGAACCGGCGACCTCCCATTTGAAAGTCACCAGCGTACCGCAAGGACAAAGCCCTTTTGGTAGGTGATATTACCTTCCCATTTCTTTTAAAGCATTCACACCAGTTTATTCATCTCCATCTCTGTAATTTAAGTAAATATTATATTTTTTCAAATTTATCTTTAAATTTGTTTTAACATTTCACGTCTCATTCTTAATCTCTATTTCACTCACAACCACTAATTTTATTATTATTTTCTCTTTTATACGCACTCACAAAAAATATAGAGAATTATGAAAATGTATCTCTATAAGAAACCTCTATTTACTAAACTATAAAATTTAAATAGAGATGGAGATAGAGAAGATGATGCAATGTCAAAATAAATATAAAGATGGATATAGACACTACAAGATATGTGAGCACTAGCGGCGACATAAGCCTTTAGCGGCGACACTATCGATCCATCTGCGTGCTATTCCCACTTTTTAATATATCCATTGATAAGGAATAGGGCTAGGACAATTATCTAACTAGAGTAGTACCTCCAACAGATATGTTCACAGGTAAGAGCGGCGGGTCTAGGAGAGATTTATACACCGCTCTTTGCTAGACAAAACATTTCGTTTGTCAGATAACTACATACTAGTCAGAATGTCGCCTTCTATTTACTGTGACGTTTATATAAAAAACACACAGCGGAAGACTAAATCATAACTTCTATTAACATCAAAATATTGTTTACATCATGTTCAACAAAAGTTACATCATCTGTTCCTAACAAGGAACAAGTCAATCGGGGCTTATAGTTCCTGGCATGCCCATCATCTGGATCGTTCATCGTTTCATTCTAGTCTTGGAATGCCGTGTCTAATGACTACCTGTGATGCAGTCAAAAACATTTGATAAAACATGGGTCGGCACAAAGCTGGTGAATTCATAAACTAAAATAGTTTATTAAAATGACCCGCCAAAGTATCTTTAACACTTCCATGGGGTTCCACCCCCAAATTCATAGATAACTATGAACAATCATCAGTATATATATATATATATATATATATATATATATATATATATAACCAAAGACCGTTCCACGGGTCCTGTCCAACATGTCGTTCCACGGGTAAGTGAAATACAATAAGCGCTTAGAATACATTATATATAAACAATCAGTATAATCGTTTCAAGATACTCAAAATGTTTCATAAATCAATCATGCCAGACAAGGTCATGAAAAGGTTCATGCATCACAGTTTAAGAACTCACATGAACGGTATTTCTGCTTATTAACCAGTAATATGGCAAACACCTTGGGCAGAGTTCCTAGATAATCATAACATTACTTAATTATATAACCCTAGCTTAATGATGTATAACCAAAGCTTAATGAGAGGTCAGAACCTTACCTTTAGCATTATCTACTTCACTTTGAAGTCGAATGGTCAGGAACCGGACTCTCGTATGCGAACCAGGGCTCCGGATCGAGGTTACAAAGTGCTTGTGTGTGTAAATGAAGGTGTGAAGTGTGTAGGTGTTAAACCTATCCTGACGACATGTCGTCGGGATAGGTTTTGACGACATGTCGTCTGGAAAAGCCATTTTTCATTTTTCTAAAAAACCTATCCCGACGACATGTCGTCAGTACAGGGTTAGTTCATTTTTTTAATAATTTTGGAAAATTACCTATGCCGTCGACATGTCGTCGGCATAGGGCTTTTTGTTTTTTTTATATTTTTTAATTTTGCATTTTTTTTCAGAATTATAAAATATATAAAAATATAAACCTCAAAATTCAAGAATATAAACCATTCATGTCCCTCTATGGGTTTCCACCTCCCCTTCATGTCCCTTACATTCATAGAGACACTAAAGTGGCTGATTTGGATGTTGAAATGTGCTCTAAGGAGGAAGCCATTACTGTTTTGAGGCGCACTCTTCAAATGGCTCAAAACATACTTAAGCAACAGGCAAACAAACACCGAAGTGATCGTGTTTTTGCTGAAGTTTATTGGGTTTACTTGAAGCTTAGGCCTTATGTTCAATCTTCTCTACGAATGGGGGATACACTAAGCTTTCTCCCAGGTACTACAGACCTTTCCTCGTCACTCAAAAGATTGGTGAGGCTGCATACAAACTGGGTTTACCTCCTGCTTCCCAATTACATCCATTTTGCCATGTTTCACTTTTGAAACAGGCTTCTGGTTCACCTACTTCTCTTGTTCCAATTCCAACCACTCCTCGTTTCAGTTTTCAACCAGAGAAAGTGTTGGATCATAGATTGATATGAATCGGTCGTAAATTAAGGTGTTGCTCAAGTTCTTGTTCAATGGGTGGGTCAAACTATGTTAGAAGCTACATGGGAGAATCGACATGATTTTTTACTTGGTTTTCATACTTTTCAATTGTAATTAGTCTTGTTGTTATTGCATTTTCTCCTTGTGGTCAATGATTTGTACAGGTGGGGAGTATTGATATGTGTTAGATAGTTGAAGGGTCTAACTGTAAACTTTTAGAAGATTAGGGTTTGTAATTATTGTAAACTCTTGCTGAAACGGTTGTTATATACTGTTAGGGCTAACCATTTATGGTTACGCTTGATATGGGATAATTCCTTCTCTCTTTCAGATTCTTTTCCAAAATTAAGCTTCCATTATCATTTCTATGGCTATAAAATATTTAGTGATCCGCTTTAGAGAAAGTTAAAACTTAGTTATTAGTTAACATTTTGATGTTTGTGATTAAAAGTCTACAACATGTTTAAGTATATAGAAGTACTTATTGGAAATAATAATAAGTATACGTACAAACCCACATGTTGACGGGTTGTCAGAGAACATGTGCCTAAATGGTGTGGAAGATCTGGGTGTAATGGTTCCAAATCTAAATTATTAGAGGGGTGATAAAGATACAGATTGGAAAAAAAGATAAAGATGAAAGTTAAATAAAGAGATTAGTTTGAAATTTGAATTAGTTTGCTTAGTGTTTATCAGTTTAATTTGTTTATTGGTTTAATAGTATTTCTCTATATTATTGACGCCGCATTACCCAACTGTTTCTTTTAAAAATGTGAGCCTGGATCATTTCATTGATCCTCACCATGTTAATTATAAATGCTCCTCTCACTACAAGGAAATGACCCTGTGCCGACGTCGCCTATACCGACGACACTTGTCGTCGACATAGGTCACCCTATACCGACGACATGTCCTCGGTATAGGTCAAAACAAAAATTTTGAATGGGACACCCTATAGCGACGACATGTCGTCGCTATAGGGTTGAGGCGAATTGGAGGGAAAACTGGCGCCCAATGAATTTTTGGGGAAAACCTATAGTGACGACATGTCGTCGCTATAGGTTAATTTTGATTTTCTTTTTGTTTTTTTTATTTAATAAATTTCTGTTGGTCAAATTTTTTTTTTTTTAAATTAAAAAAAATTCTGGAAAACCATATGGCGACGACATGTCGTCGGGATAAGGTTTTTACCTTTATTGACTTGTCAACATCCTACGAACCATATACCGACGACATGTCGTCGGCATAGGGTACCTGTGCCGACGACATGTGGGCCTATGTCGACGACATGTCGTCGCCATAGGGTGCAGCGCGAACAAATAGGGAAAACAGACGGCAGACCTTCATTTCTACCCAAAATCCTTCAAAACTCCACCAAATTGTTCTCTCCGGCGATTTCACGGTTTTTGGGCTTTTTGGGAGCAACTTTCACAAAAACTCTCGGGATTTAAGGTGGGGTAACATCTGGGTTTCATATTTTAGCTACTTTTTCAAGATTTTAAAGTTTTGTTTGTTTATTTTGGTTAGGTTTTGAAGAAATTTCACCATTTTTTGGATTTCTAGCTTTGTGAAGGTAAATACTTGTTTTGATTACTAATTTGTGATAAAATTTGGTTTAGATCTAAGATTTTTATGATTTTGTATGTATGTGTTATGTATGTGTTATGTATGTGTATGTACGTATGTTTGTATGTATGAGTATGTATATTTGTATGTATGATGGAATTATTAAATTATGATTAGTTTAGGTCATTTGGTTTAGATGTGTGAGTATTTTATATAATTTAGTTTATGTAAATTAGTGTTTGTATGTATGTGTATGTATGTGTGTAATTTGTGTTTATGATGATTAGTTTGAATGTTTAGTTTGTATGTATGTGTATGTATGTGTGTAATTTGTGTTTATGATGATTAGTATGGATGATTAGTTTGTATGTATGTGTGTAATTTGTGGTTATGATGATTAGTTAATATGAATATATATATGTGTATATATGTTTGTATGTATATGTTTGTAATTATGTAATTGGACATTTATTTATGTATGTATGTTTGTAATTATGTAATTGGGCTTTTATTTATGTATGTATGTATGTAATTGTGATGTGTAGATATATAAGAGGGTATTTATTGGGAGCAACTTTCACAAAAACTCACAGGATTTAAGGTGAGGTAACATCCGGGTTTCATATTTTAGCTACTTTTTCAAGATTTTGAAGTTTTGTTTGTTTATTTTGGTTAGGTTTTGAAGAAATTTCACCTTTTTTTGGATTTCTAGCTTTGTGAAGGTAAATACTCGTTTTGATTACTAATTTTTGATTAAATTTGGTTTAGATCTAAGATTTTTATGATTTTATATGTATGTGTTATGTATGTGTATGCATGTATGTTTGTATGTATGTTTATATGTATGAGTATGTATATTTGTATGTATGATGGAATTATTAAATTATGATTAGTTTAGGTCATTTGGTTTAGATGTGTGATTATTTTATATAATTTAGTTTATGTAAATTAGTGTTTGTATGTATGTGTGTAATTTGTATTTATGATGATTAGTTTGAATGTTTAGTTTGTATGTATGTGTATGTATGTGTGTAATTTGTGTTTATGATGATTAGTTTGGATGATTAGTTTGTATGTATGTGTGTAATTTGTGTTTATGATGATTAGTTAATATGAATGTATATATGTGTATGTATGTTTGTAATTATGTAATTGGACATTTATTTATGTATGTATGTTTGTATGTATATGTTAGTAATTATGTAATTGGGCTTTTATTTATGTATGTATGTATGTAATTGTGATGTGTATGTATATAAGAGGGTATTTATTGGGAGCAACTTTCACAAAAACTCTCAGGATTTAAGGTGAGGTAACATCCGGGTTTCATATTTTAGCTACTTTTTCAAGATTTTGAAGTTTTGTTTGTTTATTTTGGTTAGGTTTTGGAGAAATTTCACAATTTTTTGGATTTCTAGCTTTGTGAAGGTAAATAATCGTTTTGATTACTAATTTGTGATAAAATTTGGTTTAGATCTAAGATTTTTATGATTTTGTATGTATGTGTTATGTATGTGTATGTATGTATGTATGAGTATGTATATTTGTATGTATGATGGAATTATAAATTATGATTAGTTTAGGTCATTTGGTTTAGATGTGTGAGTATTTTATATAATTTAGTTTATGTAAATTAGTGTTTGTATGTATGTGTATGTATGTGTGTTTATGGTGATTAGTTTGAATGTTTAGTTTGTATGTATGTGTGTAATTTGTGTTTAAGATGATTAGTTTGGATGATTAGTTTGTATGTATGTGTGTAATTTGTGTTTATGATGATCAGTTAATATGAATGTATATATGTGTATGTATGTTTGTATGTATATTTTGTAATTATGTAATTGTTGGCCGGGGCGAGCACTCTCTTTTCTTTATCAAATTCCGTCTTACCAAACAAGACTGACTTCTTACCAATCCGTGAAGGGTTGTGAGGCTGGACCAGGTACGAAGAATGAATCTATATCTGTGCATGAAAGGGAGCCTGACGAAAACGACGCCAGAGGCCTCCATAACCGTGAAGAATGGGATACAGATTGACCGGCACAAAAGCCATCTATATCAATCTACGCCCATTGAGGAGATGGCGACATAGAGAACTTTGTCACTTAAAAGTAAAGAAGAGATACAAACTTTTGAATAGAAATTTGGTGGGATCGAGGATGCAATCGAATAGCGAATGCACTTGACCGACCCGCCATCTCTTTCCTGATTCATAAACCACTCTAGCTTTATTTCAGACTTGTGTTAAGTGTTGAACAATCCACTCGACACAGGTGTGGGCTTATTCGGCTCATAAAGCCTTTCTTTCATTCCCGCGGTCTTCTCTTTTCTCTCCCAATGTGGGAAACTTTTTTCGGTTTTTTCTCTTCAGCAGAATGGCTCCTACGGGAGAGTGAGTTTGTATGCCTGTTGGGTCTTTTCCTGGCTTTCTCACTAGGCAAATTATCAAGTCGATGCTCATATAACTGCATTTTGAGGTCGGATAGCGCGATAAGGCAGTTACACTCCTCCGCCTGACATTTCAGTTTAAATACTAGTGAGGTAGACAACCTCATGTCATGCGTGAAAATAGTAAGGACCTTGCCTACGGGCTCATTGGGACACTCAAGTACGAAGGAATTCTCCACTTCATTAAGGAAGGTTTCAGAGACAGAGGATCAAAGCAAAGGGACGAGGCGTCCAGAACCAGGGGTCTTCGAGCCTGCTGCGTACGATTAAGCAGCCTTGCGACGGCAAAAGGATTCTAAGCCCCCCATGCTACGGTTCCCTGCGGTCCGAAGCCGGTGCCGCATTAGGTTAAGGAACTGGGCGATAATAGCTCCTCCACATCCCAAAGCGCGCTGCTCTCCTAGGCGCGCAAAGTTTGAGAAAACCTGGTATTTTTGGCATAACTCCCAATCCGGCTTTTCTCATCTAGAACCTCCACTCTAGGCTGAGGAGAAAGAGAGGCATCAGATTGCTTCTTCCTTCTTGAGGGGCCCGAAAGCTTCTTGCTGAATTTCTCTTTAACTGAATTCCAAAGTTCATCTCTTCATCTTCCCAGCATACCAAAATGAACCGAAATGGAATTGGCTAATGCGAGCTTTTTCCTTCCTCACCTGTTGAGACAGATAGTTGACTTACACGCCCTATTCAATAGGGGCTTAGCGAGTGTTTGAAGCCACTTGTAGGCAAGCCCCTAGGTCAACACAAAGGAGAGGCTAGCTCTCTTTTCAGACCGGCAAGTTGAGCTTGAGCTTTCAGATGAGACTGCCTTAGTCGAGAAGTGTGCTCCTTTCACTCTCCCTCTCCCGCTTATTCATTAGGGCGAGCGGCTTTGCACCTACGGAAGAGCTAGTTAGTCTTCCTTCCTCGCCAGCTAGGTGCTTGCCGGCGATTCATTTCTAAATTTGCTGCTCATCTATGTAAAAATGATACTTTTCTCTCAGCCTATTTAATGTACAGGTTCGAATCCTGTCCCCGCCTAATCACTTGAGATCTTTTTTTGGGTGGTAAAAGTTGTGTTTCCAGCTAGCGAATGTTTGGATGGTGAACAGTTCAATATCAAGTCTATAACGAAGCTAGCACGGTTCAATGCTTGCAGAATAATAGTGAAAATTCCGGGTAACTGGATCGCCCCGGCAGGGTTGCTCTGACTCAGACGGCCCTGAGAAGCGCAGCACTCCGGTAACGGATTCTTTTGCAGGGGAAGGGGCAGAGCGTTCCCCGGTCTCTCTTGGCAATAGTTTACCTTTCTAATGTTCTGCCTTGATGAGTGGGAAGCTTGACGTGACAGAAGTTCGACTCGAACCAGACTTGCCTTCATAACAGTAGGTTCGGTCAGCAGAGGGCAAGTCAACAATACAATTAGTCATATAATAACACATATGAACTACCAAATTTCAATTACTAAGTAAGTGTAAAAACACTTACCTTTTATGCTAGACGAACCCGGTTGATCTTCAACCTTAGCACTTCGGTTACCTAAACAATTACACATATCGTTTAGTAATCTAACTCCCATAGAAACACTAATTGGGTCAAACACCCATATTATGAACTAAAGTTCATCATATATAACTCAAATGGTTTATTTAACTTAAACCAAACCTCAACCTCCCAAAACTAACCACCAAACATCAATGAATAGATGAAATCAACCCTATGACTCGTTAAGGTTTTACCCAAGTATCACCCAAAATTCCAATTTCATTACTTGTCAATTTGATTAGGGAAATTGCTAGGTTTTGTGTTCAACAACACTTACAAACCTTAAGCACATCATAAAACACCTCAATTTCAAAAACCTCCAATTAAATCTCAAGAACCCTAAAATTAAGAACTTCAAATTGATTGTTTAAATCTTGAATTTCTACCACCATTAGCTTTAGATAAGCTAGATTAACACATATCCAAGAATCATCCACCAATAATCCCCCAATTTCTGGAATTTAGGGTTTTTACCCAAAAACTCCATATGAACATAAATTGGTGATTCAAAGAAGAAGAGATGTTTACCTGATGATATGAAGGAATTGAGTATGCCAAATCTTTAATCCACCACATGTAACACTTCAATTGCCAAGTTTAAACACCAATTTCTTCCCCTCTCTTCTCTTGGTCACGCCACACATACACACAAGCACCCTCATGTGTGTGTGACCCCCTCCCCAAATAGAAATCAGATTTCTATTAATTACATTCCAGTCCCTGCAGTTTGAAAGTTGATTCCTTGCTTCCAAACTTGATAAAAACTCACTTTTGCAACAAGCCTCCAACTTTCATTATTACTTATTTACACCCTTATAATATGATTTCCATATTATAAAACAAACCTAAACGTTGGTTCGTTACACTCCTCTGTTATTTCTTCTTCTTTTATATCTTTAGCTCTTGTTCTCTTGATTACCATTTTGTATCGTAACATATTAGTATTGTGCTAGGATTAGTATTAAGTTAATATAAATACTTGGTTAATGTAAATGTTTAGGTGTGTCGAGTTGAGTTTAATATCAAAGAGTCTGCGATGATGGGTTTTGTCTCCAAATCAGTTTGTTGGTTTGGTTTGGGTCGATCATGGTTTACCAACTTAATATACTGTGTGGTATCTGGTAACCACTTCGGCCTCATGACCCTTTTTAAGGTTTTCTATTTTTACGGTTGGATCCGCTGCTCTGATGACCCGAACTGAATTTACAGATGGTGTAGCTACAGTCATAAACTATTGCACCAACTTGATTACAAAAAAACGAATTGGCTTTTTTGCAACTTCAAGAATAGTATTTACTTCAATTGCACTCAATTGATTACATTACATGTCTTTTAAATAAAACCTGGAAAAACTGAATATATTAGAATTTAGGGTGCAAAAAACAATACAAACATGTTGAAAGTAAAAAACATTAACAATGCTCTCGTTTCGATCCTTTCATGCTAAATAACAGATTTCAAAGCACAACCTTCTTCAGCATCTTCTCGATGTCATCCTTGGACACATTTCCACTACCAGCAATTACAATACTTCTTTTATTACCGGTAGATATTAACTCAGCCGAGACATCAAGAATACCATTGGCGTCTATGCTAAAGCAAACCTTCATTCCTTCTTTACCTGCAGGGCCTGGTGGAACACCATGAAGAATGAAATAATCAAGAAGGATGTTATCTTTCACTTCATCACACTCACCCTGGTATACATCCACTAGCATGGATTCTTGGTTGTTGGCAGATGTCACATACAAAGACTCCTTCATGGCAGGTATTGGTGTGTTCTTTGGGATTAGGACACTCATTAATTGTTCTTTTGTGACACTGGTACCAAGGGACAGAGGAGTCACATCTAAAAGTATCATATCCTTCACAGCTTTATTGCCATTACCACTTAAGTTTGCAGCCAACACTGCTGCACCGTAAGCAACAGCTTCATCCGCATTAATGCTCATGCAAAGAGATTTCTGGTTAAAAAATTCACTTAGCATTTGTTGCACCTTGGGAATCCTAGTCGATCCACCAACAAGGACTACATCATCAACATTTTTTTTGTGCATATTTCCATCTTTTAAACAATTTTCCACATGCTCGATGCACTTCTTAAAAAACCCAGAATTTAGCTCCTCAAATTTCGCCCGGGTGACCTTCATTGAAAAATCAGTTCCCTCATACAAGCAATCAATATCAATGGAAGTTTCAGTTGTTGAGGACAAATCTCTCTTTGCTTTCTCACACCAAACTTTTAATCTCCCCAATGCTCGTACATTGTTACTGACATCTTTCTTTTGTTTTTTCTTAAATTCTTTCACACAATGATCAACCATGGCCTTGTCAAAATCCTCTCCACCCAAATGAGTGTCACCCCCCACCGCTTTAACGCTTATGGTTCCGTCCCTACTGATAGTGAGAAGTGACACATCAAATGTCCCCCCACCTAAATCAAATACTAATACATTTTTATGTTGTGGGTGGTTTGGGTCACCAAGTTTGTCTAGACCATAGGCAATTGCAGCTGCTGTTGGCTCATTGATCAAGCGCATGACGTTGAGGCCAGCCAGTGTACCAGCATCCTTTGTTGCCTGTCGTTGCTTGTCACTGAAATATGCAGGGACGGTAATCACTGCATCTTTAACTGTTGTTCCAAGGTATGCCTCAGCAGCCGCTTTCAAGTTCTTGAGAATCATACAAGATATTTCTTCAGGTGAAAATTCCTTGTTTGCACCCATGTGTTCAAGTACAATCATCGGCTTATCGCTAGATCCTTTGATTACCTTAAAAGGCCATGATTGTATGTCTTTCTGCAGTGTCGTGTCACTGAATCTGCTCCCCATTATACGCTTAACATCTGATAGCAAAAACAAAAGTACATAAAACTATTAACCAGCAGGGTGTATTTATACTAAATCAAAGGTAAATCTATAATTTTTTTGTGTGATAAATATCAAAGTTGTTCATCAAATCAACTTACCGAAAACCGTGTTAGTGGGGTTCTTTGTGATTTGGTTTTTGGCACCCTCACCTACTAAATATCCTGTGTCGTCAAAAGCCACACATGATGGGGTAATAGTGTTACCCTGTTCATTAGGAAACATCTCAACACGGTTGTGTTGATCAAACCAGGCAGCAACACACGAGTATGTTGTTCCAAGATCAATACCGATTGGAATTGTTTTAACTCTTGTAGACATTTTGGAGTAGGTCACTGTAGACAAAGAATAAGGAATAAACACATCGATCAAAAAATAAATAAAGATGTAAAAATTACCAGAAACTTATAGTCTGATCTTTTTTGTTTTGTTAATTACATTGGTCGGAGACAGACATTTGCATCGATTTAATACACCAAAATAAGTTAAGTTTTCTCAATGTTACCTGACTTGATCCTTTCTGTTCGGGTGGTGTGACTTTGATGTCCACCGGAGAACCCATATATATTTATATTCAAGTGTTACTTTTAATATTGTTATCTATTAAAAATTATTATTTTCTTAATTTATAATATCCGACTTTTCATTCTCTTGTAACGACTTTTCATCCGAAGACTTTAACGTTAAACTTTTTTTAAAAAGATTTTTAACATTATTAAAATGTTTTATTTTTTTTATATATTTCATAAAACCTTTTTTCTAAACGTTTTTTGTTAAAGTATTTATAAACATTTTTTATCTCATTTTTTAGAAAATAAAAACAGTTAGTTATTTTCAAATACGTTGTTTTATAAACAAAAAGAATAATAAATATTAATATTATATAACTCTTATTTAAAGAGTAACTCGAGTGAATAGTGTCATCCCGTATGGGGGAGTGACGCGTGTCAATTAATTTTAATTTTTTTACATTTTTTTAATGCAACCCTTAGATATTTTAGGATAATTGAGTTTATTCGGGGCAATACCTTCAACATCCGTTGCAACCCACCTTAAAAAAACTCTAAACTTGGTAAACTCTCTAACCTGGCCACAGACCCCTTTTTTGTTGTGACCCGCATTTGAACCGGCGACCTCCCATTTGAAAGTCACCAGCGTACCGCAAGGACAAAGCCCTTTTGGTAGGTGATATTACCTTCCCATTTCTTTTAAAGCATTCACACCAGTTTATTCATCTCCATCTCTGTAATTTAAGTAAATATTATATTTTTTCAAATTTATCTTTAAATTTGTTTTAACATTTCACGTCTCATTCTTAATCTCTATTTCACTCACAACCACTAATTTTATTATTATTTTCTCTTTTATACGCACTCACAAAAAATATAGAGAATTATGAAAATGTATCTCTATAAGAAACCTCTATTTACTAAACTATAAAATTTAAATAGAGATGGAGATAGAGAAGATGATGCAATGTCAAAATAAATATAAAGATGGATATAGACACTACAAGATATGTGAGCACTAGCGGCGACATAAGCCTTTAGCGGCGACACTATCGATCCATCTGCGTGCTATTCCCACTTTTTAATATATCCATTGATAAGGAATAGGGCTAGGACAATTATCTAACTAGAGTAGTACCTCCAACAGATATGTTCACAGGTAAGAGCGGCGGGTCTAGGAGAGATTTATACACCGCTCTTTGCTAGACAAAACATTTCGTTTGTCAGATAACTACATACTAGTCAGAATGTCGCCTTCTATTTACTGTGACGTTTATATAAAAAACACACAGCGGAAGACTAAATCATAACTTCTATTAACATCAAAATATTGTTTACATCATGTTCAACAAAAGTTACATCATCTGTTCCTAACAAGGAACAAGTCAATCGGGGCTTATAGTTCCTGGCATGCCCATCATCTGGATCGTTCATCGTTTCATTCTAGTCTTGGAATGCCGTGTCTAATGACTACCTGTGATGCAGTCAAAAACATTTGATAAAACATGGGTCGGCACAAAGCTGGTGAATTCATAAACTAAAATAGTTTATTAAAATGACCCGCCAAAGTATCTTTAACACTTCCATGGGGTTCCACCCCCAAATTCATAGATAACTATGAACAATCATCAGTATATATATATATATATATATATATATATATATATATATATATATATATATATATATATATATATATATATATATATATAACCAAAGACCGTTCCACGGGTCCTGTCCAACATGTCGTTCCACGGGTAAGTGAAATACAATAAGCGCTTAGAATACATTATATATAAACAATCAGTATAATCGTTTCAAGATACTCAAAATGTTTCATAAATCAATCATGCCAGACAAGGTCATGAAAAGGTTCATGCATCACAGTTTAAGAACTCACATGAACGGTATTTCTGCTTATTAACCAGTAATATGGCAAACACCTTGGGCAGAGTTCCTAGATAATCATAACATTACTTAATTATATAACCCTAGCTTAATGATGTATAACCAAAGCTTAATGAGAGGTCAGAACCTTACCTTTAGCATTATCTACTTCACTTTGAAGTCGAATGGTCAGGAACCGGACTCTCGTATGCGAACCAGGGCTCCGGATCGAGGTTACAAAGTGCTTGTGTGTGTAAATGAAGGTGTGAAGTGTGTAGGTGTTAAACCTATCCTGACGACATGTCGTCGGGATAGGTTTTGACGACATGTCGTCTGGAAAAGCCATTTTTCATTTTTCTAAAAAACCTATCCCGACGACATGTCGTCAGTACAGGGTTAGTTCATTTTTTTAATAATTTTGGAAAATTACCTATGCCGTCGACATGTCGTCGGCATAGGGCTTTTTGTTTTTTTTATATTTTTTAATTTTGCATTTTTTTTCAGAATTATAAAATATATAAAAATATAAACCTCAAAATTCAAGAATATAAACCATTCATGTCCCTCTATGGGTTTCCACCTCCCCTTCATGTCCCTTACATTCATAGAGACACTAAAGTGGCTGATTTGGATGTTGAAATGTGCTCTAAGGAGGAAGCCATTACTGTTTTGAGGCGCACTCTTCAAATGGCTCAAAACATACTTAAGCAACAGGCAAACAAACACCGAAGTGATCGTGTTTTTGCTGAAGTTTATTGGGTTTACTTGAAGCTTAGGCCTTATGTTCAATCTTCTCTACGAATGGGGGATACACTAAGCTTTCTCCCAGGTACTACAGACCTTTCCTCGTCACTCAAAAGATTGGTGAGGCTGCATACAAACTGGGTTTACCTCCTGCTTCCCAATTACATCCATTTTGCCATGTTTCACTTTTGAAACAGGCTTCTGGTTCACCTACTTCTCTTGTTCCAATTCCAACCACTCCTCGTTTCAGTTTTCAACCAGAGAAAGTGTTGGATCATAGATTGATATGAATCGGTCGTAAATTAAGGTGTTGCTCAAGTTCTTGTTCAATGGGTGGGTCAAACTATGTTAGAAGCTACATGGGAGAATCGACATGATTTTTTACTTGGTTTTCATACTTTTCAATTGTAATTAGTCTTGTTGTTATTGCATTTTCTCCTTGTGGTCAATGATTTGTACAGGTGGGGAGTATTGATATGTGTTAGATAGTTGAAGGGTCTAACTGTAAACTTTTAGAAGATTAGGGTTTGTAATTATTGTAAACTCTTGCTGAAACGGTTGTTATATACTGTTAGGGCTAACCATTTATGGTTACGCTTGATATGGGATAATTCCTTCTCTCTTTCAGATTCTTTTCCAAAATTAAGCTTCCATTATCATTTCTATGGCTATAAAATATTTAGTGATCCGCTTTAGAGAAAGTTAAAACTTAGTTATTAGTTAACATTTTGATGTTTGTGATTAAAAGTCTACAACATGTTTAAGTATATAGAAGTACTTATTGGAAATAATAATAAGTATACGTACAAACCCACATGTTGACGGGTTGTCAGAGAACATGTGCCTAAATGGTGTGGAAGATCTGGGTGTAATGGTTCCAAATCTAAATTATTAGAGGGGTGATAAAGATACAGATTGGAAAAAAAGATAAAGATGAAAGTTAAATAAAGAGATTAGTTTGAAATTTGAATTAGTTTGCTTAGTGTTTATCAGTTTAATTTGTTTATTGGTTTAATAGTATTTCTCTATATTATTGACGCCGCATTACCCAACTGTTTCTTTTAAAAATGTGAGCCTGGATCATTTCATTGATCCTCACCATGTTAATTATAAATGCTCCTCTCACTACAAGGAAATGACCCTGTGCCGACGTCGCCTATACCGACGACACTTGTCGTCGACATAGGTCACCCTATACCGACGACATGTCCTCGGTATAGGTCAAAACAAAAATTTTGAATGGGACACCCTATAGCGACGACATGTCGTCGCTATAGGGTTGAGGCGAATTGGAGGGAAAACTGGCGCCCAATGAATTTTTGGGGAAAACCTATAGTGACGACATGTCGTCGCTATAGGTTAATTTTGATTTTCTTTTTGTTTTTTTTATTTAATAAATTTCTGTTGGTCAAATTTTTTTTTTTTAAATTAAAAAAAATTCTGGAAAACCATATGGCGACGACATGTCGTCGGGATAAGGTTTTTACCTTTATTGACTTGTCAACATCCTACGAACCATATACCGACGACATGTCGTCGGCATAGGGTACCTGTGCCGACGACATGTGGGCCTATGTCGACGACATGTCGTCGCCATAGGGTGCAGCGCGAACAAATAGGGAAAACAGACGGCAGACCTTCATTTCTACCCAAAATCCTTCAAAACTCCACCAAATTGTTCTCTCCGGCGATTTCACGGTTTTTGGGCTTTTTGGGAGCAACTTTCACAAAAACTCTCGGGATTTAAGGTGGGGTAACATCTGGGTTTCATATTTTAGCTACTTTTTCAAGATTTTAAAGTTTTGTTTGTTTATTTTGGTTAGGTTTTGAAGAAATTTCACCATTTTTTGGATTTCTAGCTTTGTGAAGGTAAATACTTGTTTTGATTACTAATTTGTGATAAAATTTGGTTTAGATCTAAGATTTTTATGATTTTGTATGTATGTGTTATGTATGTGTTATGTATGTGTATGTACGTATGTTTGTATGTATGAGTATGTATATTTGTATGTATGATGGAATTATTAAATTATGATTAGTTTAGGTCATTTGGTTTAGATGTGTGAGTATTTTATATAATTTAGTTTATGTAAATTAGTGTTTGTATGTATGTGTATGTATGTGTGTAATTTGTGTTTATGATGATTAGTTTGAATGTTTAGTTTGTATGTATGTGTATGTATGTGTGTAATTTGTGTTTATGATGATTAGTATGGATGATTAGTTTGTATGTATGTGTGTAATTTGTGGTTATGATGATTAGTTAATATGAATATATATATGTGTATATATGTTTGTATGTATATGTTTGTAATTATGTAATTGGACATTTATTTATGTATGTATGTTTGTAATTATGTAATTGGGCTTTTATTTATGTATGTATGTATGTAATTGTGATGTGTAGATATATAAGAGGGTATTTATTGGGAGCAACTTTCACAAAAACTCACAGGATTTAAGGTGAGGTAACATCCGGGTTTCATATTTTAGCTACTTTTTCAAGATTTTGAAGTTTTGTTTGTTTATTTTGGTTAGGTTTTGAAGAAATTTCACCTTTTTTTGGATTTCTAGCTTTGTGAAGGTAAATACTCGTTTTGATTACTAATTTTTGATTAAATTTGGTTTAGATCTAAGATTTTTATGATTTTATATGTATGTGTTATGTATGTGTATGCATGTATGTTTGTATGTATGTTTATATGTATGAGTATGTATATTTGTATGTATGATGGAATTATTAAATTATGATTAGTTTAGGTCATTTGGTTTAGATGTGTGATTATTTTATATAATTTAGTTTATGTAAATTAGTGTTTGTATGTATGTGTGTAATTTGTATTTATGATGATTAGTTTGAATGTTTAGTTTGTATGTATGTGTATGTATGTGTGTAATTTGTGTTTATGATGATTAGTTTGGATGATTAGTTTGTATGTATGTGTGTAATTTGTGTTTATGATGATTAGTTAATATGAATGTATATATGTGTATGTATGTTTGTAATTATGTAATTGGACATTTATTTATGTATGTATGTTTGTATGTATATGTTAGTAATTATGTAATTGGGCTTTTATTTATGTATGTATGTATGTAATTGTGATGTGTATGTATATAAGAGGGTATTTATTGGGAGCAACTTTCACAAAAACTCTCAGGATTTAAGGTGAGGTAACATCCGGGTTTCATATTTTAGCTACTTTTTCAAGATTTTGAAGTTTTGTTTGTTTATTTTGGTTAGGTTTTGGAGAAATTTCACAATTTTTTGGATTTCTAGCTTTGTGAAGGTAAATAATCGTTTTGATTACTAATTTGTGATAAAATTTGGTTTAGATCTAAGATTTTTATGATTTTGTATGTATGTGTTATGTATGTGTATGTATGTATGTATGAGTATGTATATTTGTATGTATGATGGAATTATAAATTATGATTAGTTTAGGTCATTTGGTTTAGATGTGTGAGTATTTTATATAATTTAGTTTATGTAAATTAGTGTTTGTATGTATGTGTATGTATGTGTGTTTATGGTGATTAGTTTGAATGTTTAGTTTGTATGTATGTGTGTAATTTGTGTTTAAGATGATTAGTTTGGATGATTAGTTTGTATGTATGTGTGTAATTTGTGTTTATGATGATCAGTTAATATGAATGTATATATGTGTATGTATGTTTGTATGTATATTTTGTAATTATGTAATTGGACATTTATTTATGTATGTATGTATATGTTTGTAATTATGTAATTGGGCTTTTATTTATGTATGTATGTAATTGTGATGTGTAGGTATATAAGAGGGTATTTATTCATATGCTTATGTATGTTTGTAAGTAGAGGTGCACAAACCGGTTTTTTTTCGAAACCGGATCCGGTTCGGATCCGGACCGGATCCGTCAACGATGGTCAACGACCGGACACGAGGGAACCGGTTCCGGATCGGATCCGGTTTTGGGAGTGGAGAGGTGGAACCTATTGGGACCGGATATTAGGAACCGGACAGGACAAAAAAAACCGGTTCCACCGGATTTTAAAAAAAAAAAAATTATAAAATATTAACAAAAATACACTGTAAAATACATGTTTTATTTATTTTTTATATTTTTTTGAAGGGAATTAAAAGTAGTTCGTACAAAAAAATTACAAAAAACATAATGGAATCACAAAATATATATTATTTATTGTGACTCGTTATTCGTCGTCTACTCGTATTAGTCTTCGTAACTTCGGTTTTTAATCTTCTTCGCTTGAGATACGTTGGACTTCATCATAAGCTTGTTTTTCGTCCGAAAGTGGAATCGCCGCCCCTTGTTCTACTTCGAACTCGTGTATTTCTTGTTCAATGTCAAGCTCGCCTTCTAGTTTTGCAACATGTTGTACACGTTCGGCGGCATCCAAATGGTCCTTCAAGCAAATACACATCTCCATATATTCCGGTGTAAGCCTCGTTCTTCGAATAGACAAAACCCTGTCACTAAGAGAAAAAGCAGATTCCGAAGCTACCGTGGAAGCTTGGACGGTTAGTAGGTCACGGGCCATTGCGGCTAGAACGGGATATTGGGTTTCCCTTCCTTGCCACCAACTCAAGATATCAAAGTTTTCAAACTCTTCGGATCTTAGAGTTGAAATAAAATCGGTAGGTTGATATCTCCCAAGCTCGCTACTTGGTGTGCTTCCACGAGCTCGTTTAGTATTTTCGTTTCTTAAAGTATTAAATAAATTTGACATCGGGTTCCTTGAACTACTAGAACTTGAACCTGAAGTCATTGATTCACGTATATTTGATGGATCACCACTTCCACCATATTTGCGTAAATAATAATCAAACATATTATTAAAAGCCGAATTGAAATCCCCTATTGCCTTTGCTTCAAAATTTGGGTCTTCCTCGTGCATATTTAAATCGTCCGATATTGATCCAATTAATGTTTCAACACCGGTTACATTAATCGTTGGGTTTAAGGCGGTCGAACATGTAACGACGGCCGGCATTTCCGAAAAATATTTTTTAAATTTATCTTTTATAGGTATTACTATTGTTGCAAAAATAGGGCCGTGATATTCAAACTCTTTTAATTTATTACATATTAAATATAATTGTTGAAGTACTAGCGAAGACGTGGGATAATAAACTCCCGATAAACATGTAGTTGCATTTTTAAAAACCTCAAGCAAATTAGTTAGTTTCTCGATCGTATCCCAACTTATATTATCAAATTTTTTGGAACAACGTTTCTTTTGGACAAGTTCATCACGGAAATGTTTTAAAGTAACTCTTTGCCTTAAGGCCGATTCAAACATTTTCCATGTCGAGTTCCATCTAGTAGGTACGTCCCAATTCAGACCTAAAAAGATGGAATCCGTTTGTTGGCACAAGTTTCTATAGTTCATATATCTTTTTTTGCTTGTGCTAAAAACTTCTCGTAACATCACTTTAAAATTTTCTTTCACGTCTCTTATTACTTGGACGTTTAGACCGTCTTGCACAACCAAGTTAATGATGTGTGCAGCACATCGACTATGAAAGAAAACACCGTTACAAAGCGGTTCATATTTTATTTTTAATTTTTCCACCGCGTTTGTGTTATTTGAAGCGTTATCAAAAGATATTAAAAATATTTTTGGTTGAATTTTATAAGTTTGAATTACCGAGTCTAAAATATAAAATAAGTTTTCACCGGTATGTGGATATCCAAAATAATCAAACGCAATAGTACGCTTCATCATTTTCCATGACTCGGGTTGAACCCAATGTGCGGTAACGCAAAGGTACGATTCCGGTAAACCATGTGGAGCGGACCAAACGTCCGTGGTTAAGTTAATGCCGGTATTTAAATTTTCAAAACCTAAGATTAATTCTTTTTGAGCTCTTTTCCACATTTTTAAACAATCTCTTCTCAAACTAGAACGACTTACATTTCTGTAGCTCGGTTGAAGCGTCTCTTGTATCATCCTCGTCAAGCGCGGGTTATCAAAGTGATCAAAAGGCAACCCTTCTTGAACGACGAAATGTGCCATTCTCTCACGAACCCTCTCGACATTGTATTGCCAAACTCCTCCATCCATAAAAATTTGAGTTTGATCTTCACCTTGAGTGTGTTTTGCGTGACTACCAATATGTTTCCTCAAAGAGCTATTTCCGGCAGCACCCAGAATTTTACCACAACGTTTGCAACGAGCCTTTTGCGAACCGTTCGACATTTCGCATAAATCGAAATAAGCCCATATCTCTTGGTTTCGGGAGCAGGAAGTACTCTCACCACCGTGGCTTCGCTAGTAGAACCACCAATCGAATTTTGAGTGCTTGCGGAACCGGAAGCCATGGGAGTGTTTTTTTGCGTTAAAGTGAGCGTTTTTTTTGCGTTTTGAGAACGTTTTTGAGTTTTGAGAGCTAGGATGTTGTGGTGAATTAACCCATACCCCCAATACCTATTTATACTTAGTTTCTAGCCTCAAACAACCAAAAAAATACAAAAAAACGGCCATATAACGGCTATATAGCCGTTTTTTTTCCCTCCCAACGGCTAGAACCGGTTCTAACCGGTTCCAAAACGTCCGAAAAAAACCGGTTCCAAAATGTCCGATTTTTGTCCGATTTTTATCCGGTCTGTCAAAACCCACTGAACCGGTTCTGGATCCGCCGGTTCTACAAAAATCCGGACCGGTTCCAAAAAATCCGGTTCTAGCCGGATCCGGTTTCGGATAATCCATCGGATCGGATTCGGATAGGTTCTTTTGAGCACCTCTATTTGTAAGTATATGTAACTTTATTTAATTTTGTTACAAGTTCAGAACTCGTTGCGGTTGACGAGAGGAAGAACGTCGTACGCATATTCAACAAATGCTTGAAATGTAACGACAAATGGATGAAATGCGTCGAATGTGGGATCGCTGAACTAGCAACGATGATAATTAGCTTGGATTTGTTGAGCCTTTGCCTTTGTTGTTAATTTGCATATTTGTGTGTCAAATAAGTTTATGTGTTGAATGTTTGATTTGTCGGACAAGTTTGTGTGTCGAACAATTTGGATGTTTGGTTTATGTTTCGGATATTAGTTTTTATCATATTTGAATGTTTGAATGGTTTATATATATGATTTGAAGGTTTTTGTTTTTAGAAATTTAATATTTCTAGATAAAATATTAAAAATTAAAAAATATAAAAAAACAGAAAAGACCTATACCGACGACATGTCGTCGCTATAGGCCTTTTTCAAAAATTATAAAAAAAAAAACAAAAAATCCTATACCGACGACATGTCGTGGGTACAGGGTTGGACTCTATACCGACGACTGACCTATACCGACGACAATCTTGGGCTATTGAGACGAAGCAATCCCGACGACATCTATACCGACGACAAGTCGTCGCTATTGGGTAAAAAAAATCGTCGCTATAGAGTAATTGTCTCATCCTGTAAGCCCTACCGCAGAGGATTAATCCTCACCAGTTAATGAAGCGGTTCTCTCCAATTTCAAGCGTTTCTCCCCGATTTTCTCCTCCCACGTCGCCTCATGTTCAAATTGAAACCCTCAAATTCACTTTCGTTCCAAATTGAAATCCTCAAAACCAAATGGCTTCCTCCGTCTACTGTGACATCTCCCGTTCAAAGCAGCAACCATGGCTCTTCTTGATTCTCACTTGTGTTCTGCACCCTAAACTCTCCACTATCAATCCAAATAGCATATGATCATCAGGTATATGATCAATCCCTAATTAGATTGTTGTTTTGACCTAATTAGGCGACGATCAATTAGAAATCGAAGTGTTACCTCAATTTGTGCCATTTGTTCTTGAGTTTTGTTTTTCTGTCACATTTTGAAGAAAATTAGGATTGGGAACCGATAGAACACTTCGAAAATCAAAGTTACGCCATCTCCCTCTCCCTCTTGAGTATCGAAGTCGTTGGCCTAAATCATCGTTCAATGTGTTCTAAAGAAAGGGTCACGAGATTGAGCAATCTGTCGTTCCGAACAAAGGGCCACGATTTGTTCACTAGAAGGTAATCGTCAAAAATCCTACTTAGCATTCATATTACTTTGATTATTGGTTTTATTGTCCGTCGGTGTTGATTATTCTGTTGTTCATTGGTGTTGATTATTCCGTTAATTTTCCCTAACTTTCTATTTGCTAACCAGTTGAATGAATTTTCATCTTTTCTTTCTTAATTTGCTAATCTGCACTAATTTTTCCTAAGTTTCTGTTTAATGCAACTTTTAGCTTTTTGCATCATGAGTTTAATGTTAATATAGGGGATATTTTGGTGTTTGTGAGGGTAACGATTCTGTCATTTTTTACTTGCAGAGTATTTTGAACAAAGATGCAGTGATGCACACATTTTGGTCAAGAAGCTGCTGAAATGTGGCCAAGAAAAAAATTGAGTGGTTAATTAGTTCCGGAACTAATTAATGTGACAAGGTAACTTTATCATCATCTCTTTTCATTTTTGCAACTTATGAATGTCAACAATGAGATGCTCTACAAAGCTTTAATTTGTATTACTAACCTGCAAATTATGACTTGTATTAGTAGATGAAGTGTATACTACACATTTAGATAAGTTTTAACAAATTTTACCTTAAACTTTTTAGTTTTATGGAGGAGAGCTAAAAACAAAACAAAAAAGGGCCCCAAATTTAAAACTCGCATTAGGCCTCAAAAAATGTTGAGCCGCTCCTGGTTGCACGGTTATACCATTGAGGTCTCTTTCAATCACGACACTAAGAGAAGAATTTAATAGTTTTTGTTTGAGTCACATGAACTATTTCCCTTCTTAAATATGTAGTTTACATATTTATATCAACACGACAATCGAGGTGAATTGTTTGAAAAAACCTTCAATGTACTCTATTAATGTTTTAATCCCTGTGTTTCTTATCATGTGTTTTATAAATTTTAAATTATTGAATTTGTGATTGCAGATATTATAATTGATTGTGTTTATATTTCACATCAAACCGCTTTTGATCAGCGTTCCCTCAAAAATCATAAAATTCAGGTATGTGAGGTTGGATAATTTGGGGTCAAGTTTGTGTTATTCAATTGATTTCTGGAATTTAGTATATGGCCAATTGATGAACATGGTGTCTACTCATTGATATTTTGATATTGTGTGCATAAGTGGAATTTGGGTTTAATATGGAAGTTGTCTGTGGGAAGTCTGCTGCTTGTAGGAGATTTTGTCACACTTTCAAGTTGTATGAAAGGTGAATCTTATGCTAATTGCTTACAACTGTGATATTACATGTATTCTCAGCTTCTCTTTTAGAAGGTGTGTGGATGTGTGATATGGAACTGATTATCTCATTGATGCTAAATGAAGTCACAATAACGAGTTTATGTCGTTTGAGTAAATTGGTTTTGTGTATGGTTGGGATATTTAATCAGTTTTTGATTATGAGTTTCGAATCAACTCCAACAAAACACATTATTTGATAAAATTTAAAAGCACTTATTTTATGTTTCACTCTTAGTTTTACCATTTTTAAATGCTTTTCATCTGCATTTTTTGTTAGAAAAAGTTATATCATGAAAAAAAGATAAATTTAAGAACTAAAGATAATTTTAGGAGGTTAATGCATTAGAAATCCATTTTGGGTGACTTCTAACCTTGTGACATATTTGACCCGTTTCCTTTTAAGCTACTTTTTTGATCCGTTAGATATCATGTAATCCGAATCGACCCATCATGTAGTTGATTTTTTGCTGTAAAAGGCTAAGAAAACTTGACAAATTTTGTACCATTTAGAAGATGCAGTTATGCAAATACACAATATTAAAGAGTTTCCAATAATGTACCTGGTAATTGCCATCAGAACTTGGATGTGTGCAGTCACTATTACCCCAACATAATGCAGTTGTTGCAGCAAGATTTACATCCTGCCTGAGCACTACTTCAAGGAGTTGCAGATCTCTTTCACACGGTACACTCACCTCTACCGACCTCTAGTATGTTCTATGTTATTTTACTATGAGTCACAACTTCTCTTATGTGATATGTGTGTTTGTTCCATACGATTCTCGCATGATAATATGTTTTATGTATTATGTTTATCGGATATGAATCACAATATCACATGTTGTGGAAATGATTCTTTGATGCATGTGCAAATGTTAGTTCACATGTTATATATTTATATGAAAGTATGAAACAAGAGTGTTGCAACTTGCATGTCTCAACCTGTCACAATCATATGAAACAAGGCGTATTATGTGCATTGTTTTGCTCACCAGCTTCAGTTAGTGGTTGTGGCGGTTGTAAGAAAACAATTGGGTGTTGCGAGTTTATTTGAGAAGGTAGCTACTTTGATGAATGTGGTTTGTGCTTCTTGTAAAAGAAATGATATTCTTTGAGAAACCGAGAGAGAAAGAATAGAAAAAGAAATTAATTGTGGGTTAATTATAACCGAAAGTGAGTTAAATCAAAAGCTTTCTCTTACTCGGCCGGGAGATACACGGTGGAATTCTCACTACAAAACATTTATTTGCTTGGTTGATTTGTTTCCATCCATTGTTAATTTTCTTGAATATATTGTAAACGAATGCCCTAATGATTTTAGCAGAAGTCAATCTAATGGTATTTTGGAATACTTCGAATCAATTGAATTTGTGTTTTATCTGTATTTGATGTTGAACATTTTAGGCCTCACGGATTGTTTATCAAGAGGACTTCAAAAGAGAGATCAAGAGATGTTATAAGCAGTTTCTTTAGTGGAATCAACCAAAGCAGTCTGGCAAAATTTTAGAGAATCTGGATTTGATCAAATTTTAGAAAAAGTATCTACTTTTTGTAGAAATCATGATATTCAAATGGTAAGAATGACAGAAGATTATGCTCACTCAATATCTCGAAAACAAAGGAACAAAATCACTGATCAACATCATTTTAAGTTTGACTACTTTAACGCTATTGTGGATATGTTGCTTCAACGATTTGATGATTGTTTTAGTGAGGCTAACATGGAATTACTTAAAAATATGGCGGCTTTGAGTCCACGTGACTCTTTCTATCAATTCGACACATCAGAGTTACTTCAGTTGAGTAAGTTCTATCCATATGATTTTGATGATGGAGAAAAGTATAGGCTTGAGCATCAACTTCCCTTCTATCATCATAGTGTTCTAAAATACACGAATTTTGCTAACTTGAATGGTATCGCCGAACTTGCTAAAGTGATGGTGGAGACAAGGAAACATCTATCTTATCCTTTGGTTTATCGACTATTAAAGCTATCATTGGTTTTGCCTGTTGCAACCGCATCTGTGGAGAGAAGTTTTTCGGTGATGAAACGTGTAAAGTCAAGTTTACGCAATCGTATTGGTGATTATTTCTTGAACACTTGCGTAATTTGTGCGGTAGAAGTAGATGAACTTCTCAATGTTACTAATGAATATGTAACCGAGCGTTTCCAAAAGATGAAAACACGTAGGGGACAATTGTAATTGAGGTATTTTTATATTGTGTTTGAATATTTGATGAACTATATTATTTTATTGTCATTTCATTTTTTTCATCCGTTCATTTTTTACTCACCCGTATTTTGCCCCTCCTACAAAAAATTTATATATCCGCCACTGTGAATGAGGGTTTAGAGAAATAGTTCTTTTACGGTAAAAAGACCAAAATACCCTCATGTGCCTTGCACATGATCTGACTTAACGATAACATTTAACGGCCGTTAGCCTAAAGGACGTAACGTGCAAGGTTTTTTAAACATAAGGATGTTTCTGTAATTTCCTTAATTAAAGAAGTTATATTGAAATTTAGGTAATACTTAAAGTAGGTATTTTGTAATTTGCTTGTTTATTTCATAATAACTTTTTCTTTAAACTTTTTTAAAAACGTTTATAATATACAGGGTTTCTAACCTACATTATAATAAATAAAATAACTATATTTGCTACGTGACGACTTCTGATGAAATCTAGATTTTATTTTCGCTTTTCTCTCGTATTAAATAATGATGATGTTAAATAATTAAATATCTAACATATATTCTAATATTTTATTAAAAAAATACTAAATCATAAGAAAAATTCACTTATTTCTTATTTTACAGATGACTAATAACACCAAATATATAAATCTTTATAGAAAATACTGTTTTATAACAAGTTGTATTTATTCAACCTAGTATATATATATAGGTAGAGGTTAGGCTAGAAAGGGATAAAACCCTACAAAGTCTAGGAAGGAATCTAGGCCATTAGATCATGGTCATTTATGGTGGAGATTAACGCGGTGACATTTTGGTAAATAGTTGGAACTTGGAAACCACCAGGAGGGCTAGAATAGGAAGATTCAACCCCAAAGCTTGCACATACAAGTCACATGCCATTTCCCCCACTTTTTTAAAACGTCCAGAACTTTTTTATACGTCATTATTTTTTTTTTAAATTTCACCATAAAATCGAACGTTTTTTATCTTTCCAACAAGTATGGTATTGCTATATATATATATATATATATATATTATTTTAAATCATTTTTGTTTAAATTACATTAAAGTGGGTTTTTTTTCAACATGGTGTTTTATATCTATGGTGTTTTACATCTATAGTGTTTTTAACTGGGTATTTCTTAACATTGCGTTTTTTTTCTAGTAATGGTGTTTTTCAACATGGAGTTTTAAAGGTCATGGTGTTTTACACCTGGGGCCAATTTGAACATGGCGTTTTAGTTTTTTTGGTCATGGTGTTTTCACAATGGAAAATTTCAACATGGTCTTTTTTTGCTTTTTTGGTCATGGTGTTTTAACGTTTTTATGTTTATGGCGTTTTGCTTCAGTCATGGTGTTTTACACTTTTAGCTTAAAATTTCAACACCATAAACATAAACTTGGTTAAGGTTGTGTTCGAATTAAAGTGAGTTTTTTTCAACATGGTGTTTTACATCTATGGTGTTTTTAACCAGGTGTTTTTAACATTGAGTTTTTGTAGTCATGGTGTTTTTCAATATTGAGTTTTTCTAGTCATGGTATTTTTCACCTTGGGGCCAATTTGAACATGGCATTTTAGTTTTTTGGTAATGGCGTTTTCATAAAAGACAAATTTCAACATGTTCTTTTTTTTTGCTTTTTTGGTCATGGTGTTTTGACGTGTTTATGTTTATGGCGTTTTTGCTTATGCCATGGTGTTTTACACTTTTAGCTTAAAATTTCAATACCATAAACATAAACTTGGTTAAGCCTGTGTTTGAATTAAAGTGAGTTTTCAACATGGTGTTTTACATCTATGGTATTTTCAACTGGTTGTTTTTCAACATTAAGTTTTTCTAGTCATTGTGTTTTTTAACAAACAGTTTTTGGGTCATGGTGTTTTACACCTAGTTGCCAATTTGAATATGGCGTTTCAGTTTTTTTTTGTCATGGCGTTTTCACAATGACAAATTTCAACATGGTATTTTTTGGCTTTTTTAGTCATGTTGTTTGGCGTGTTTATGTTTATGGCGTTTTATTTCTGTTATGGTGTTTTACACTTTAGCATAAAATTTCAACACCATAAACATAAAACTCCATAAAACACCATAAAAACTCCCAATTTCAAACAACACACATCTATGATGTTTTCAACCGGGTGTTTTTCAACATTGAGTTTTTCTAGTCATTGTGTTTTTCAACAAAGAGTTTTTTTGGTCATGGTGTTTTACACTGTCACACCCCCAAATTTATTCATATAATAAATAAATAAATAAATCAAGGTTGCAACGATTGGCAACATTACACAACATCGGAAGCTAAATAAAAACTTTTAAAATATTGAACACCATTACAAGAACTAAAATGAGCTACTACATTGTCCTAGAACCATATAGGTCAAGCCGTCTTGAGGTTTGACAATCACACTTCTTCAGCTTCTAGGGTTTAATCCAAGTGGCTAATCTATTCCAACCGTGCCATAGCTATGTGTTACCTGAAAAACATACTTAAAAGTGTCAACACAAAGGTTGGTGAGTTCACAGGTTTAATTGTCTCTGTGTAAAATAGTTTTCCTTGAAAACATTGATAAAGTGCATGCGGCCATAATATGAAACGTTCTTCCTCGAAAACATTTAAAATGCGTACACGGCCATAATATGAACCAGTTTTTCTTGATAACATTGACTAAAGCATTTGTACATGAATAAATGGCAAAGCCATTTATATGTAAACAATTGGCAAAACCAATTTACATAAAAATGATCTCAAGTTTCAAGTATTCAAGTTTCAAGAATCCAAGTTTCAAGTATCCAAGTTTTAAGTATTCAAGTTTTCCTGTGCAAAAAAAAAACGATTTCAAGTATACGTTAAACGAAACTAAGTAACCTTTTCAAGTTGACCCATCATAGCTAGCTAGGCATACGAAGTTTACTTTACATGAGTGTTAACCAAACCAAGCACAGGTGTTTCGCCCTTTGCCCATTCCCCACGGGCTCAAGAGTTAAGACAATGTGCAGTCATCGGGCCATATGGACCCTTGGTTAGCGCGACTAACCATGACTAGGAGTGTCAATCCCAATAGTACTATTCACAATATCCCGGCTATACGAGTTAATGGTTAATAAATTGTTCAAGTAGGGGACTTTACGAGCTCTTCCACGATTGTCTCATGTAAACATAAATGGTCGGTCATGATTCCTTGTTTCTACGTATAAAGCAAATATGTTTTATGTTTTCTCAAATGTATCACGTAATGATGTTCTCAAATGTATCAAACAATGATGTTTTCAAATATATCAGATGATGATATTTCATGTTTTCCAAATGTGTTAAGCAAGTATGTTTCTCCCCCGATGTTTCTAAAACATTTAAAGGTAAAAAGGGGTAGTGAAACTCGCCTGGTGACGTGTCAGGAAGACTAATGTCCTTCTGATAGTAATAGAAACCAATGTTCACGGGTTATGTTCTGTTCGAGTCCTACGATACCTGTAGACACTTAATGAGCTTTATAGGCTAACCCTAATAGTGTAAAGAGAGTCTAAACTCGTATTAAGTTATCACGCGTGCGGTTGAGCCATATTGTCGACTTAATGGTTGGTGATAATTGTTATTTAGGTTGAGTCGGGATTCTCAACTTATTTATGTTCCGACGGTCACGTTCAAACCTAATAGTTTATCGAGCTCACGATTGTGCATAACCATATGCATTTATGCTTAATAATCAACAATTATCGTTCGTATGACTCTTAACAGAATGTGTACAACTCTACGTTTTATAATATACACATGTTGATATATAAATATACATGTATGTGTATATATAAATATAAAACTTTAAACTATATCTGTAACAAAAAGTGTATCTCGCTAGTAAACGTTAGGGTTCATGTAGGACATACTTAGATTCATATGTCGACGTTAGTATATATATACTTATATATATTTTTGTGTATGTTTTTACAACTAAATATCGTATTGTACAACATATAATGTTTATAGAAGATACACAAATAATTATTTACCTATAAATATCATTGTATGAACATGACAACACACTTGTTCAAGTTTATAAAAGAATGAGTTTTTCTATTTATTCAATACGTATTCGTTAAGATTCCAATCATCCGTGCCATATAAATAACAATCTTAATAGTATAAACATATATATACTTTTTATATTTGTGCATAAAACATACCTATAAATATTTGATTCTATGTATCGTGTTACAAAACAATCGTTTGATTTTAATAAGACGTGTATTTACGTACTTATATATATATATATATATGTGTGTGTGTGTGTGTATACATATGTATTCATTTATGAAAAATACATTCGTATCGACACTCGTTATTAGTCAAATCATAGATTAGCCCGTCGAGTTTTAACTTTGATTGCCGTTCAACGTCATAAATACACTTATATACGTTTCTATAAAATACTCGAAGCTAAAATCATCCTCATCGTATTTATGTTGTATAGACCACGTCGTAACACAAATATAATATAATTTTTTTCACGTTCAAGTATCAACATTTACTAATTGTATGTGTCGTTAGTTGATCGTGTTTAAGGTCCTCATTTAATCGATTACCATTTACAAATACGCTTACTTGTAATAATAATAATTATGCACTTAATATTAACCGAGGTTAAACATACACGTTTACGGACCGTTAATATTAATTGTTAGTTTAATATTTATTTTTGTTGTTGACGAATCGTTTAGGGCTCAACGCGTTTAACCGTACAAGCACGTTTAACTTTTATAATAAATAAATATAATCGTTTTTAGCGTGCGTTTATACCTTTCGTAGGTCTCGTTTACGAGCCGACACGTTCTAACTCTCATGGCTCACGCATTGACCATGTTTGACCGACGTTGACCATGGCTCGAGATATCGTCATGTGTCCAAAAACACACATTTTATACTCGGGAATGAAACCTGGCCACCACAAACGCTAAATCTACAACGTATAATTACGGATCTAAACGGAAAATAACCCGTTCACCAAAAGTTACACTTCAACTCAAGGCTAACCTCCAAAATTTGTAGATCGGGACCTTTGAACAACAATAACACGGATCCGGTAGAGTGGGGCCCACCGGTGTCGCCGAAAAACGCCTCTGTTCACCGGAATCATTCCAAAGAGGAGTTTATCGTTAAGAGCGTGTAGATCTAGACTTGAACCACTGAAAAGACAAGAAAGAAACTTACCGGGAACCTCCTGCCTTGTCGGAACACTAGTTATTTTGCCGAAAAAATGCGGATTTCGACGGAACCGTCTTCTGTTCGTTGGACCAACACCACCTACGCCGGATCCGGGAATACTGTAGTCTGCGACGGCCCTTGACTCGTCGATCTCGTACTAGCCGCCATCAACAGAACCTCCGCCTTATGCCGGAAATTCGGGTTTAACAAAAAAAAAACCTAGCCACCGTTGAGCAGCTGCACAGTCGCCGCCGTTTGTACCACCCCTAACGTCGCCGCCAGCGCCTGTTCTAATCACCGTCGCTTGCGGGTCTTCTAGCCACCATCCAAGTCGTTCTCCAGCTCCACTGACGACGTTGTCCCTGCCCTGGCCACCGGAAAAAACGGGTTTGGAACCCTAGACGGCTCCTCCCTTCACCGCTGCCGTGAACACCACCACTATAGTCGCCTAAGCAGCTCGCCACCCTCTGTCGCCGCCTGAACAGCCTGTTTGGCCACCGTCGGAGGGACGCCGGAATAGGAAACTATGGAACCTAAAGATGTAATAAACTCACCGGTTCTGGAAACTATGATGGATCTGGGTTTCTAAGGAAACTATGATGGATCTGGGTTTCTAAGGAAACAACTCTAGAAAACCTAGTGGATCCCTAATCACTCTCAGGGTGTCACCAACTAAGGAACCTAAAGATGTAATAAACTCACAAGATAGTGGATTACCTTTTCAGAGCTAAAGTTCTGTTCACCGGAATCATTCCAAAGAGGAGTTTATCGTTAAGAGCGTGTAGATATAGACTTGAACCACTGAAAAGACAAGAAAGAAACTTACCGGTAACCTCCTGCCTTGTCGGAACACTAGTTATTTTGCCGGAAAATCGCGGATTTTGATGGAACCGTCTTCTGTTCGTCGGACCAACACCACCTACGCCGGATCCGGGAACACTGTAGTCTGCGACGGCCCTTGACTCGTTGATCTCGTACTAGCCGCCATCAACAGAACCTCCGCCTTATGCCGGAAATTCGGGTTTAACAAAAAAAAACCTAGCCGCCGTTGAGCAGCTGCACAGCCGCCGCCGTTTGTACCACCCCTAACGTCGCCGCCAGCGCCTGTTCTCATCAACGTCGCTTGCGGGTCTTCTAGCCACCATCCAAGTCGTTCTCCAGCTCCACTGACGACGTTGTCCCTGCCCTGGCCACTGGAAAAACGGTTTGGAACCCAAGCCGGCTCCTCCATTCACCGCTGCCGTGAACACCACCACTATAGTCGCCTAAGCAGCTCGCTACCCTCTGTCGCCGCCTGAACAGCCCGTTTGGCCACCGTCGGAGGGACGCCGGAATAGGGCCGGCTACCTCCTCACTCTCTCTCTCTCTCTAGAGTTTTGTGTGTGATGGTGCAAAATGAGGAAGGACAGGGCAAAAGTTTTAATTTATATCTAGGGTTTTTGACTAGTTGTGAGGGTGGGTGGACACCGGGTGTTAAACTGAGGTGTCATCACCTTCTCGTTCCCGATAAATTATTTCAAAATTCTTAAAAAATCATGTAACGTTAATATTGATGTTATTTAAAATATTTAATTTTCGAGATATTTGCTCCAGGCCGGTACGTGCCAGTATCGCGTGCCTAGTGCGTTTGAATGTTTCACGGTCTATTAAAATAATTATTTCTTGAATAATAATAATAATGGTAATCCGATAAAAATGACACAATGTAAATAATCATCTATATCGTGTAATTACATCGAGTAACAGATAACCAGATAAAGTTTACATCGTATAACTCACGCGTAAATCCCTAAATAGTCGTTCGAAGTAAATTATAATAATGGTTATTAATATTTAATATTAGCAGTCAAGGAACATGTTGTGTGCCGGTTACCCACCATGTACGCGTTAATTCATTTAATCGTAAGTTGTGAGGCTATGTATACATTATGTATTAATAATACGTTATCTCGAATCATCTAGTGATTTGTCAGTTAAGGCTACATGTCAAGTTCACGTATTGGGCCTACAACGGGGTCGTTAATGGGCCGAGGCCGTTTATGGCGAATTAACTATCAAAGATTATTGACCCTAATTCAGGGTTGTCACATACACCTAGATGCCAATTTGAATATGGCGTTTTAGTTTTTTTTTTGTCATGGCGTTTTCACAATGACAAATTTCAAAATGGTATTTTTTGGCTTTTTTTAGTCATGTTGTTTTGACGTGTTTATGTTTATGGCGTTTTGCTTCTGTTATGGTATTTTACACTTTAGCTTAAAATTTCAACACCATAAACATAAAAGTTTATAAAACACCATAAAAACTCTCAATTTCAAACAACACCCGGTTGGTCTTTTTTTTTTTTTGAAATATAGCAATACCATACTCGTTGGAAAGATAAAAAGACGCTCGATTTTATGGTGAAATTTTTTTAAAAAAAAATTACGTATAAAAAAGTTATGGACGTTTTAAAAAAATGGGGGAAATGGCATGTGACTTGCATGTGCAGATTTCTTCCTTCGTTTAAAACATTTTGACGCAATTGCTCTTTCCCTCATTTTCCCCCATTGTACACGTGTCGTGTTGTGGTTCCTTCCTACACTTTGTAGAGTTTTAACCCTTTGTAGCCTAACCCTCCTCTCTCTCTCTATCTATATATATATATATATATATATATATATATATATATATATATAAATATATATATATATACACTAGGTTAATGAACACGGGTGAAAAATCAAAACTCAAACATGTAAAATATGTAAAATGATTTATCAAAAATCAATCCAATTTATTTTACATGAAAATAAATGTGTGAAGAAACATGATGAGAAGAGAACAATAATTCTCATTTTCTTGAATTTATGTTGCATGCTAACATGATTAATTCCCAAAATCTATTTGTAAATTTTAAATGAAACTTGTTGATTCGCATTTGATAGAATATGGAGATGAAAAGCAGATGTTAAAAAATTGAATCAACAAACCTTAGAGATTGTGTGAAAAAAATCTTTAAAAATGTAAAAGCATAAGTAAGAAATTAGGAAGAGGGGATAGAGTAGTTTATATAACAAATTTAGAATTATTAGGACATTAATGGAAACTTCGTAACAGTTATAATATTTAAATTTGTGATCATTTAGAAATGTAATAACTAGGATAAGTAATTAGTATTAATTCATGAAACCACGACTTCCTATATTTTCCGAAAGGTATTATTAATGATTAGTAATAAAAATAATAGTAAACATCAGCACATTAATGAAAAATTTTATGCATCTAATTCATTGCAACAGTTTAACGTTTCTTAAATGATTTTAGGCAAATTTAACTATTAAAATTACGGTTACATTGAGTAGTAATACAGTAATTGGGTATTTAAAAATTATTTTTTGTAAACTTTATGACATAAATATGAAACTGTTTAATCAAAAAATTGGAATACGTAAAATTCAAATGTTTAATTTAAAATTTAAATTTTAAAATATCAAATTACAAAAATATGTTGATATCAACAGATATCTAAATTGATTAGTTTTAATTTTTAAATTTGTGATCATTTAGAAATGTAATAATTAGGAGAACTAATTAGTATTAATTCAGGAAACCATGACTTCCTGTATTTTTTGAAAGTTATTAGTATTGATTAGTAATATAAATAATAGTAAACATCAGCATATTAATGAAAAATTATGGTTCAACAACCGTTGAGTAATTAGTATTAGTAACTAACTTCGTATAATTTATATTATTGATTAGTAATTGGTATCGTTATTCTAATAAATGATTCCAATGAAATGCCATGTGTCATCACCATATTTTTTCTCATTAAAATCTTTTAATTTTCCCTATTTTAAGTAACTTTGAAATTTAATTATCTTAATGTTTTTATTTTTCAGAAAAATAATATATAAAATTTAAATTCTATTTATTACTTAATTTAGGAATCAAAGAATTTTATTTTTTGTTTTACACATTATTTTAATTTTTTTTAAACATTATTGTATTTTTATTTTTTTTATTAAACAACCACATGTAATACATTGATATATAACCTAGTTAGTAATAATTATAATTAGTATTATTATTAGTAATTAGTATTAGTATTAGTATTAGTATTAGTATTAATATTAATTTAATTTTAATAACATAATACTTGATAGAAGATTTGGAGGGAAAAATCACTGAGGATGCATTGAGAACTTGCCAAGTGTCAACAACAAGTATTCTTTTATTAAAAGATTAAAAGATATATATATATATATATATAGGTGAGGGATAAAGTTAGGCGAAAACCATAAAATTAGGCAAAAACCGAGAAAACCACTAAAACTATGTGTAATACTATAGGTTACGTATACGTAACATCAATTTTTTTGTTTTCTGTTTACGTATACGTAACACTATGGGTTACGTATACGTAAGCCAATATTTTAATGATTTTTTTGGTAAAAATGTGTAATATTACATTGATACTCTTATAAAAAAATATATAAAATAAAATAAATAATAAATATTATTATATTATTGGTTTTTTAAGTGGTTTTCTTGGTTTTCGCCTAACTATGTGTTTTCTCTGGAACCCTCCCATATATATATATATATATATATATATATATATATATATATATATATATATATATATATATATGAGTAAATTACACATATTGTCCTTTAATTATACTAGAAATTACACTATCTGTCTTTTGAATTCAATAAGTACAACACAAGTCCTTTTATTACATACTTTTGCACACCCTATGTCCTTTACACTAACTAGTATTAAGTTTTTTTTGTTAAGTCTAGACATGTTCATTGCACGTGAGGGTATATTGGTATTTTATCCAAAAAAGACAAATTATCTCATTTATTTAAAACCATAAAACCCCCTCTCTCTCATCTCTTTCATCCCCTTGATTTCTGACCATCATCGAAAACCAACCCTTCAACCTCCATCAACTCCGGCCACCACCCAAACCACCTCCCCCTACAACCATCACCAACTCCGGCACAGCCACCAACTCAGTTGAAGTGAAGCATCACCATTCTCTCATTATTACGTATGCAATTAACCAATTTGACAAACAAATCTGGATTCATTAACCGAATATATCCAAATTACATTCACGAACAAAATAAATAAATATATACCCATCAAACCACTCTAAAATGGTGGAGAAGAAACAATGAATCAAATCTTGATTAATAAAATCTTTACTTCTGCGCCGATCACGAAGGCGGAGCGAATCGGGTAGAAAAACTCCGAGGCAACAAATCATCATCGTCGTGATTACCACCATCGTTAAAATTAAGAGTATTGCTTTTCGGATCATACTGAAACGACTTATTAGCGTTAGATCTGGTTTTCGTCTTTATACTAAACCTTCTAATGAAGTTCTTCCACTTCGGTCATGCAACCAATTCTGAATATTCCTTCACGTTCTTCGCTCGTCTCATAAGCCACGTGCCTTGGTTGATCAGATCGTCAGATTGCTGCCGGTATAAGAGTCCTGCCGTTTCTCCGTCATGGTGGTTGTCGAAGCAAGAGAAGAGGTGGAAGCAGCCACCGGAAGGTATGGTGTCGTCGTCGTAGTAGGTGTCTTTGCCTTCTTGATCATGCTCCATGATGATCGGTGTGGTGTAGATGTTGAAGAGAGATGATCAGGCAGCGATAATGGAAAGTGGGTACATGATGAGTATGGGAACATTGGATTTGTAAAAAAAATGCCTTTTTATGATTTGGGTTTGATTTTTAATAAATTACATAAATTGTCCTTTTTGGGTAAAATGACCAATATACTCTGATGTGCAAGACACATGTCTAGACTTAACAGAATAACTTAACACCAGTTAGCGTAAAGGACAGAGGGTGTGTAAAAGTATGTAATAAAAGGACTTATGGTGTACTTATTGAAGTTAAAGGACAAAGAGTGTAATTTCTAGTATAATTAAAGGATAGTATGTTAAATTTACTCTATAATATATATATATAAGGGGATATTCATTTCAAACCCCACTACTCACTTGCATATATTATTCTTATGTTCTGGATGTTATATGTTTGATCAATAAAATTTTGTTCATATATGTTCTGTATGTTATATGTTTGAATCGGAACTTTTTGAGCACGATTATTAAGCGGACAGGAATTCCGATGAGAGATTTGAGAATTCTTGGCCCTGTGTTCTCCAACTCCTCCAATATTCTTGGTAATTGTTTTGATTTAACTTTTTGCAACTTCTTTTAGGGTTACTTTAAGTTAATTAGACAAATGATAATATATGATGCTACATGTATTATTATTTTTGTATGTTTTTTTGATATTGTCATTTTATGATTTATTAATTTTGGTAAGCTGATGAATGTTATGTTATTTGTTTGTGATTTATTAATGATCTCAGGTATATTTTATAAGCTTCACATTTTCTTGATTGTTGTGTATATTTTTGACATGATTTTTCGTAGCGCTAGTTTTTGTTGTTTTTGTTCGTGACACCAATGTAACTAGGTTATTACATCAATGTAATCATTTGTTACAATGGTGTAATTACGAAGTCCTATATTTGTAATTAGAGTATTAATCCATACCCCAATGTAACGATTTGTAATTAGAGTATTAAACCAATGTAAATAGTTTTTGTGGTGCAAACATTACTTTTGATGTATTTCTTACATTGATGTATTACACTAATGTAACTATAGTAGTAAACCATTGTAACTAAAGTATTACACCAATGTAACGATCTGTTACATAGGAAATGTTTCGTTACATTGATGTAAATACTGCTGTTCCTAAATTTTTTTAGATATTATAACCAAATTAAAGATAAAAATATGATCTATTTAATAGTGTATTTTTTTTATAAAAAAAATTGAGTATAAAAAAGTTATAAATGTTTTACAAATATGGGGGGAATCTTTTTATAAAAAAAAAGTAAAAGTTTGATGGATAAGAAGGTGACACATGTCACCTTCTTGTTGAATCTGATTTTTGTATTGAGTAAAATGACTCTTTTGCTGTTTTCATATAAAACAAATTGAGGGATACATGGCATGATCTTATTTAATCTAGCTTTTTTCAACCATTAGATGTAGGTTTTTGGGTTTTTACACCAAACATGAGTTTTGATTGAAACACAACCCTATATATATATATAGGGGAGGGTTTCAGAGAAAACTCTCTTTTACGTGAAAACCAAGAAAACCACTTAGCCCTTGATTTATTTGATCTATGGTTAAGATTGATTAGTGTCATGATTATAATTAAATTAATAATTTGTGCATTTTCTTAGGCTTTGAAGGGTAAGATGGAAAAAAAAAAGATATTAATTTAGAAACTGTCATCTTTAATTAACTATATTTCCTAAGTTGATTACATCTCTCCTCTCTCTTCCCTCACCAATTATTATCAAACAAATCAATAAAAAAACTCATTTACGTATAGTTTTGATATAACGATTTACGTATATTTAAATAGTTCTACATATATATATGCTTACGTATATGTAAACAGGTTAACATATCTGTTTACGTATATGTAATCAGGTTACGTGTGGAGATAATGTGGATGTTAAGAGTTTAGATGATGTGGATGTTACTAATTACGTATACGTAGCTCAAAGAATGGGTCAACATAAACACAAAAATGGGAAAAAGAACCGAGTTACGTATACGTAGCTCAGAGAATGGTCAACATAACACAAAAATAGGAAAAAGAGCCGAGTTAAGTATACGTAGCTCTTACGAGTTACGTATATGTAGTTCATACGAAAAAAGAATGAAAATGAACATGATAAACACCATCTAAAGTTGTTCCACATAGTATATAACTTGAAAATCACAATTCAAATAAAAACCATGATTTCAAGCACCCACAAATAAAGAAATCAAAATCAATCAATTTCTTTCTACATTTGTCTCATATTCGAATACCCTACCCATCAACCCCAATTAGTTTGCATCTAATAAAATGTAGGAACCATAATATTGATGAATATCGAAGAAAATAAAATACTTCTGAACCACATCCAATACTATGTTCTAGAAAATCAATTGTAAAATACATATATAAATAACTTCAGTGTGTTAAACCATCACAGTAACTAGAAAATAAAATTGTTATGAACTAATACTATCAATCCAACTCAAAAAACACAAAGAAACCCTAACAGATCTTGAAACATTAATGATGTAACTGATGATCCGGCGGCAGTCTCGCCGTGACAGAAGTTTCCGGCGCGCGGAGAAAAAGGACAGCAAGAAGAAGATCCAGGAGAAGGCGGCGCGGTTGACGTCATGGCCACCAAACAACATTCGCTCCAGGTTCGTCTGACCGGATAGGAGACTTTAGGAGGTAGAGCGGGAGAGAAATGATGCTCACCGGATTTATAAATAGTGCAGGTGCAATTCCGGTGGTACGCCCTCCTGGAAATATCGATGTCATCTTAGGAAATGCATCCGCCGAATATGAAATCTCCGGACGCCACCATTGATGAAGTTGAAGGTGGTGTTTGTGTTTCTCTCGAGATCTAGAAAAGATGTGGAGGAGAAAAATAAATGGAGGTGGGAAGTTAAAGGTAGTGTTAGAGTTTACTAAATTAAGATATTGAATTTTAATAAATATCCACCAACCTAAAATAAGAGGTTAGTGTTTACTAATTACCCTTTTGACAAATAAAAAAATAAATAATCTTAAAATTATCTAATTGGTTTTCGTCTAATTTTATGGTTTTCTCTTTATCATTCTCATATATATATATATATATATATACTAGCTTACACGGGGTGAAAAATATTAATACATAAATTTCTCAAATTTTATTTATGTATTTTACAGGTATAAAAATGTATTACTATACATATATATTAAGGATAGAAAACAAAATTCAAAATATGTAAAAAAATAATATATAGTTTCAAAAATACGTCAATTACTATTTAATGTATTTTGACTTTCATTTACTATTGGATTGAAAATAAAAATTATATAATTAGGTTTCAAAGTTTTTTATAATAAAAGATAATTTAAAATAAATGTGTTTTATTAGTGTAATTAGTAATTTAGTAAAAGATATGTGTGCATTTAATAAGAGAGAGAGGCGGGAAAAAAATTATGAGATTGAATATGGTGGTGACACGTGACATGCAAAAACCTTTCTTTATTATATAGTATAGATATATATATATATAGGGTTGAGTTCATGAGAAAACCATATTTTAATGAGAGAACTAAATAACTCTTCATTAAAAGGAAAAAAAAAATATAACTCAAAAACTAAAAAAGTGGTTCGGAGACCATGTTTCCCACGTCGTTGATGTCGTCCAGACGGTCTATAAAATAACTGACAAAACCTAACCTATACTCCTAAGTAATAAATGAAAAACATATGAACTAAACCGCACTGACAGGCAAGTGGACCTATCGAGTGTAACACAACTTAATGGTAAACCGGAATATCGAACCCTAGAGACACTACGAATAACAAAACTGACTCTGACTCGGACTAAAGAATGATGATTGGGGGTTGACTACACTACTGAATTAACTAAAGAATGCAGAAAACAAGGTCGACTCAACTATCAAGATAAGAACTAAGGAAGATATCACGAATAGGAAGAATACTACCTAGGACAGAATCCTACTAGCAAAGCACAACTTCTACCGGTTGTGGAAACTAAGATGGATCTGGGTTTCTAAGGATGACAGCTATAGATTACCTAGTGGATCCCTAATCACTCTCAGGGTGTCACAAACTAGACTACCTAAAGTGTACTAACTCACCGGATGGTCGGATCACTTCTCAGGTATTTCCAACTATGATAATGTACCCTAATGAACAAATTACCTCTCAGTTTCACCGTCCACAATACATTCAAGGAATGCATGGAGTAATCCTAAGATAACAACTATGATTCAGAATAGCAACAGATCACTAGACACCTAATACCAACTTCCTCTTAGACAGCTGATACTCGGATTCCTAATGACGAAGACTAACCGACTAATTCTCACCTCCCGGGTATTGAACTAGGACACACATTCACTTCTAATCAGGGATCAACTAACGTTCTTATGGATCACTACGTCTAGCAAACCACTTAGGTCACCAACAACAAGCAAACAACCTAAACATGTATCTATTTATGAAAGACATTCAACAAGATAACATGAAGAACATTAATCAACTCACAACCAGAATTAAACATGCATATTCATCACAATTGTTAACTCAAGATCTTTTACAAAATCATAAACCCATTAATTGAATCCAAAACCGATAAAAATCGTAACTTTAACAAGCAATCATCATAAGACCCCGGTAGTATTAAAGTTTTAGCCTAGAATCATGTCAATAACAACTAGAACAGAAGTAAAATCCAGAAACATGGTCTCAAATATAACAATCAACGATAAAGATTCAAACTTTAAACCCGGAATCCAAAAGGCTTGATCTTGAACTTTAATTGAACTTCTTCCTCCTGAAATCGCCTCTGGACTCCCCTTAGACGGCAAAGATACGAACTTTTTGAATAATTACATTCAAAATCTATTTAAAAGTCGATTAGGGTTTTTTCACGGAAAATAGGTCTCCCGCGTACCGCGAGAGATATGATGAAGGAAAATATTGTCGCGCCCGGATTTTGGTTTTCTCGCGTACCGCGAAAGTTGGGACCTTCTCTTTCGCGTACCGCGAGGGAAGTAATTTCCACATTTTTCTTATTAATTTCTTGGAATTCATTCTCGTGCTCGGTTTCTTCGGGGTTTCACTCATTATTACCTCGAGCACCTGTAAACACATAGTAGACTCAATACATAACAAAAATGACTCAAATAGATAATAAAACTCATTAAAACGACACTAAAACCTAGGAATAAAGATGTGTGCTTTGCACTACATCAGTCGTCCTCGGTCAAAAAAATATATAATAAAAAAATAACGTAGTACTGCATATGTGTAGTACCACCTAAAAAACCTAACTCACCCTCAAAAATCTAAACCCCACACCCCACCCACCCCCAAAAACTTAACCCCACCCCACCCACCTGCCAAAAACCTAAACCCCCCATCCACCCCTCTACAAAAACCTAACCTAAAAGGTAATCTAAACCCAAAAAACTAAACCCTAAAGCTAAACCGAATATTTTTTCGAATTTTATTTTTGAACGAGAACGACGTGGGAAACAATGTCTCCGAACCACTTTATTAGTTTCTGATTTATATATTGAGTTATGATTTTTTTATTGTTTTTTTTTTGCCTTTAATGGGGAATTCTTTAGTTCTGTACCTAAATATTACTTTTCTTAGAGCATTCACAGCAGTTTCCTTTTATATTTGTGAGTGGGTTTTTCCCATATTTTAGGGAGTGCTTTAAAGTGGTTGTGAGTGAAGGAGAGAAAATGTATAAATTTTATGTATATTTGGGGAAAACGCTGTTCACCTACATAAATTTTTTAATATTTTTTGAAAATGTTATGAGTGGAGGAGAGAGAAAATGTAATGATAAATGTATAAAAAAATATTATTTAATTAAAAAAGAGAGAGAAAATGTAGTGATTTTTAGTGAAATTATAGAGATGGGGATAGGAAAACTGATGGGAATGCTCTTATGAACTTCACTATATATATATATATATATATATATACATATATATATATAGGGGAAGGTTCCGCTAAGAAGTGGTTTTTCGCTAAGAAACGCTAAGAAGTGGGTCAAACGAACTCCGATTGAGCTCATTCAAGCGGCGTTGTAACCGTCTCATCGAACTCTAATCCGGACCAAAAAACCTAAACCCCCCTCCATCCACACCCCCAAAAACCTAAACCCCCCCCTCCAACCCCACCCCGAAAAGCCTAAACCCACCACCCCCACCCCCCAAAAACCTAAACCCCCCACCCCACCCCCCTAAAAACCTAAACCCACCCCCACCCACCCCCAAAAACCTAAACCCCCACCCCCACCCCCCAAAAAAAACCTAAACCCTAAAAGCTAAACCCTAAGGCTAAAATCCTAAAATTCAACGCTAAGATCTAAACCCTAAAAGCTAAACCCTAAAAACTAAAATGGTAGAGTTCGACGATACGGTTCCAACGCCGCTGGAATGAGCTCAATCCGAGTTCGTTTGATATCATTTCTTAATGTTTTTGTCACTTCTTAGATTTCTTAGCCGAAAACAACTTCTTATTTGATCCTCCCCCTATATATATATATATATATATATATATATATATATGTATAATATATATATATATATATATATATATATATATATATATATATATATATATATATATATATATATATATATATATATATATATATATATATATGGAGGAGGGTTAGCCTAGAAAGGGAGAAAAGTCTAAAATAGAAAAGAAGGGAAAGGGTACTTGTGTCAAAACACAAGATCCTTGAATCAGCACATGCACATGCAAGTCACATGTCATTTCCCTCCAACTTTTTAAACGTTCATAACTTTTTTATACGTCATTATTTTAAAAAAAAAATTATATCATAAAATCGAGCGTTTTTTTATCTTTCCAACGAGTATGGTATTGCTATAATAAAAAAATAAAAAAAAACCCCACCAACTGGGTGTTGTTTGAACTTGTGAGTTTTTATGGTGTTTATGATGTTTTATGGAGTTTACACATGGTTTTTGAAATTATGCATTTTACACATGGTCCAATTAAACCTAATTCCATTTTATACAACAATCAATCAACCTATGTGACTCACACTTAGAAGCTACAACTCTACCTAATCCCGTCTCACGGTCATGTTTAGGCACGGATTAAACCATATAGATTTGCCCACCACGTTAAACTAAGATTTACAGGTTTTTAGAAATCAATGGATTATGGAATGAATTGATGGAACTGAGCATTAATTTAAGCATAAGAACTTTCGTTTAGAGGCGTCTCAACCAAGTCACTATCCCGGAAGCTAACACATAGACTAGATTCTAACGTTTAAGCACAAAATCTCACTTAGGGGTGTATCCTCCAAGACGCCATCCCAGAGGGAAACACATAAGCAAGACTCAGTTTCTAATTAAATAAGCTCATGAGTATGGAATTATGGAATGGGCGCCACCGAAACTCGGATTTATTCTCATAAAAAGAGAGTGGTGTGCCATGAAAATTTTTAAAAACCTCTAAATTTTAACTTAACGTGGTACCTATCACCCTATGTTGACAGTTTCAGTATTACCGACACCCTAAGATGAGTACCCACAAGATTTCATGATTTTATTACGTGATTAATCCTAAGTAACACTTACATTCTATTTAAGCTATTCAAGTCGGATGGGTCTACCAAAACATCACTAATTAGACGCGTTTTCTATTATTTAAATCATTTAAACTCAAACAAGTAGATCCAGTTGTACTATCATTTCTCATTTTGTTATGCAAAACTAATGCTTTCAAAGGACATTTTTCAAAATTGTTAATTTTTTTGTATTTTTGATTTTTTATAAAAGACACAAACTTGACTTAAATACTCACATCCCCACACTTTGAAAGACACATTGTCCTCAATGTGAAGCAAGACACACTGAAAAAAATATAAATGCAAAAATAAACAAAAAGCGACTTAGCTGGTAGTGAATGTGCAAACAAATGTATACAGTTTCGTTCTTCCTTGTGTGCACCGTATAGCATTTCAGTCGCGATTGCACACACTGCTGGGTTGCCTTTACAAAGTGATGGAAGCAATCGTCCCGCCCGAATGGAGATTGAGTACGGACAGGAAGAACAATACCTGCAAAATAAACCTCACAACAAACCCGCATCATTAAACTGACACAAATAAAAGACTCAAACTGACTCACTAAGACTCTGGATAGAATGCAAGGATACGTACCCGATGGGTGGCAAACACATAGACATGAAAGCCACATCAAGGTGGATTATCAGATCGAAACGGGTTCCCAAGTTTCCCATTGTCATGGTGTAGTCGGTGAATGATAATGGATAATGTGATAGATGATAGATGGATGTTGACGATGTGGTGAATGAAGGATAATGTGGATAGTGGATGATGGTAATGATGATGTGGATGGTGGTGGTGACGGGTGTGGAAGACCATGGGAAAAAAAGGAGGGAAGGCAAAACCAGGAGTGTCTCGCGTACCGCGAAGGCCAGGCTGCCACTCTACGCGTACCGCGAGGAGTGGATGTTTAGGCCGGCTCGACTGTTTTGTCTCTCGCATACCGCGAGAGACTTGGATCTGTTCTTCGCGTACCACGAGGGAGTGTCCAAGACAGAAAGTTAAGAAAATTTTTCCTTTTTATACTTGGAATATTTTTAACCCTTCAAAATTTTTTCTTTTCCCAAATTCATTAAAACCCTGTCCTAAGCATAAAAACATATGTAAACCTACCTGGAACTTTGTTCCCGATGATTTTTCCGTGTCGAATCAAGCGCGAATCCCTGCAAGACATGACACAAACAAAACACACAATACCGAAAAAACACATAAAAGACACGGACTCACATCAAAGAAGCATACAAACTCTACATCCCGGGCACTTACCCGAGATTTAAACAAGCTTATTAGGGCGCTTCTCTTTGATCCTAACCGGTACCGCCTTCATCCTGTGCGGTCTCTCGTTCCTCCACAACCTCAACACCTTGTTACTCCAAGCAAACACTGAACTCATATCACATTTTGCACTCAAATCCTTCCACCACAACTTATATCTACTCGGTCCGAATGTAATATGCATATAACCAAGTAATTTGTCACCCTTAAACATCTCCACACTTGGGGTTTTCACACTCTATAAGTCAGATAGATCTACCATAGGACGGGTTCTCTTACAGGGTGGCCTAGACCTAGGAGCACTGAAACTAGGGGTTGGCTCGGTATCTCTCCCCTCAGAATGGATAACAATGATGGACAAGGGCTCGGGTATGGGTGTTTCTAATGGTGTGGACTCTACAACCTCACTCGGACCTTCGGGGTCGTCTACACTCTCCACCAACTTCCCCACACTTGGGGTTTTGCCTATGATTTCATCAAACTCTGCCATCATCTCCAGCAGATCATCAGGCACCTCATCGCCGTATTCATCCGGCTCATCTAACAGCTTCTCCAACTCCAACGCCCAATCAGATGGTTCTTCTAAATTCGGAGCGAGCTCACCAACTTCTAACACTGGATCAGAGTCCTGATGGTAGTCCATGAAGGCATCAAGCATTCACACGGAGTGGCTTTACTCGCCAACATCCTCCACAGACTTTGTAGCATCAAATATAACCGACTCATCCCCCACACGAAGTGTGAGTTTCCCGTCAAAGACATTGATTAATGCCTTGGTGGTGCGCAAGAATAGGCGCCCGAGGATGAGTGGGACTCTGTCATCCACTTCCATGTCTAGAATAACGAAATCAAGGGGAAAACGAACTTGCCTACTTTCACTAGAAGATTTTCCACAATTCCCCATGGATACTTGACTGAACGGTCAGCCAAGGATATGCTCATGCGTGTCGGCTGTGGTTCACCAAGGTCTAGCTGTTTGTATAAAGAATAGGGCATCAGATTGATGCTAGCACCTAGGTCGGCCAACGCGTGGTGCAAGGAAAAACTGCCTAGGAGACATGGAATCGTGAAACTCCCTGAATCTCCCAACTTCTCGGGCAGCTTGTTCTGCACCACCGCAGAGCATTGCTCATTGAGTGAGACTTTAGAGACTTCCTCGAGCTTCTTCTTGTTGGAAAGAAGATCTTTTAGGAACTTGCCATACCTTGGCATGCGTTGGAGGGTCTCTATCAGCGGAAGATTGACCTTGAATTGTTTGAACATGTCAAGGAAGTGACCATGTTCCCTGGCTTGCTTAAATGGCAGCAAGCGTGCTGGGTAGGGAACAGGAGTCAGGTCAATCTCGGGTGTCTGCATCTCCGCCCCTTTCTTCTTCTCCTCTGCCTTCATGGCAGGTATCACAACTACTCTCTCCTCGGCCATCTTGGCATCGATCTCAGCAAATCGAGCCCTCCGGTCAATCTTCTTGACCTCCTCAGGTGACGGAATATTGTACGCACTGGAGTGGGGGTCATCCTCAACAACCTCTTTCTCCCCCACACTCCTAACTGACACGGCCATCACTGAAGCGTTGGAGCTTGAATATGGACCTCCCTGTCGATCTTTCAAGCTCTTAGCGATGTCCTCAACCATGCGTTTCAGATCATGGAATGCCGACTGTTGATTCTTCAATAGAGTGTCGTGGTTATCCAATATCTGCCTAACATCCCTGTCCTGCTGGACTAAGTGGGCAAGCAGATGTTTCTGAGTCTCAAGCAACTCCTTTATCGTAGTCGTGTCGACACTGCTTCCCGTGCTAGGTCCCGTATCTTCTCTTTCATGTTGCTGCTGCTGACGACCGTTAAACCCTGGTGGGTTTTTTAAAGTTCTCCATCCCGAGCCAAAAGACTTATAGTTGTTATATCCTCGGTTCTGGTATTGGTTGCCAGCAAAACTCACCTGCTCTTGATTATTTACTGGGCAATCACGGGTGTCGTGGCCTCCCCTGCACACTTGACACCTCTGAGCGCTGAGTTTCAACTCTTTGATTTCATTAGCCATTGAGGTGAGGGAAGCAGCCACGCTAGAATCAGGAGTGACCTGATGCACACCTCTATGAGATGTGGTGGATGATCTAGCACTAGGAATAGAATTCCTAGAAGATGGGTACTGCTGTTCGGCTTGAGCGAAGATCTCGAACATCTCCTCGCACTCAACAGGCTCAAATCTTTTCATGATGTGGCCTCCCGCAGCTGTATTAAACATTTGCTGCTTCTCGAAGGTGAGGCCATTATAGAACTTCTCCACTATCGCCCAGTCAGAAAGACCGTGCTGGGGACATCGGCTCAACAGCGCGTTGAACAGCTCCCAGGCCATGTGATAGGGCTCGTCAGGATCCATCCGGAAGGAGTGGATTTGATCCCTAAGGCGAGCAGCCCTGAAAGGTGGATAGTACTTTTTGAAGAACTTGGATTCGAGATCCTCCCAAGTGGTGACTGAGTTGTCTGGGAGGGTGTCGAGCAAAGTAGATGCACGCCCAGAGAGGGAGAATAGGAAGAGGCGCAAGTAGATTGTGTCCTTAGATACACCCGTGATATTGAAAGTATCACATATGCGCGCAAAGCGGGACACGTGTCCGGGTGCATCCTCATTCTCAAGGCCATGGAACTGAGTTGCATGAGTGATCGTACTCATGACATGTGATGGGATCTGCCAGGAATTGATATTTGGAATGGCGGGGCGGGTGATCGAAGATCTCGCCCTAGTGACCCCATCACTAGTACGCCTCGCTGGCGGATTAGCGTCACCCATAGTAGGAAATGGGATAGGGCTAATAGGACGTACGTTGTTGCATAACTGCTTCAAACGCTCCCGGAAATCGCGGGTGTGCTCGTGTAGCTCTCACTCGGGCTTTAAGAAAGCTGAATATGGTGGTGATCCCTGCGAACGAGTATGGTGCATACAAAGAAAGACTCAATAGGAAAAAAAATAGAGGAGCTCAAAGAATAAAAAGACACCAACTCAAATTAGACACAATTACACACGTAGGACAAGCACGCAAGACAGACTAAAATAAAACCAAATAAACCAAAAATCAAACAAAAACCTCGTCAGAGTTAATATTGCTATTGCCGATGTCCACGGCAAAGGCCCCAAAAACTTGATGTCGTCCGGACGGTCTATAAAATAACTGATAAAACCTAACCTAGACTCCTAAGTAATAAATGGAAAACCTATGAACTAAACCGCACTGACAGGCAAGTGGAGCTATCGAGTGTAACACAACTTAATGGTAAACCGGAATATCGAACCCTAGAGACACTACGAATAACAAAATAACTGATTGGGGGTTAACTACACTACTGAATTAACTAAAGAATGCAGAAAACAAGGTCGACTCAACTATCAAGACAAGAACTAAGGAAGATATAACGAATAGGAAGAATACTACCTAGGTCAGAATCCTACTAGCAAAGCACAACTTCTACCGGTTCTGGAAACTAAGATGGATCTGGGTTTCTAAGGATGACAGCTATAGATTACCTAGTGGATCCCTAATCACTCTCAGGGTGTCACCAACTAGACTACCTAAAGTGTACTAACTCACCGGATGGTCGGATTACTTCTCAGGTATTTCCAACTATGATAATGTACCCTAATGAACAAATTACCTCTCAGTCTCACCGTTCACAATACATTCAAGGAATGCACGGGGTAATCCTAAGATAACAACTATGATTCAGAATAGCAACAGATCACTAGACACCTAATACCAACTTCCTCTTAGACAGCTGTTACTCGGATTCCTAATGACGAAGACTAGCCGACTAATTCTCACCTCCCGGGTATTGAACTAGGACACACATTCACTTCTAATCAGGGATCAACTAACGTTCTTATGGATCACTACGTCTAGCAAACCACTTAGGTCACCAACAACAAGCAAACAACCTAAACATGTATCTATTTATGAAAGACATTCAACAAGATAATATGAAGAACATTAATCAACTCACAACCAGAATTAAACATGCATATTCATCACAATTGTTAACTCAAGATCTTTTACAAAATCATAAAACCATTACTTGAATCCGAAACCGATAAAAATCATAACTTTAACAAGCAATCATCATAAGACCCCGGTACTATTATAGTTTTAGCCTAGAATCATGTCAATAACAACTAGAACAGAAGCAAAAGACAGAAACATGGTCTCAAATATAACAATCAACGATAAAGATTCAAACTTTAATCCCGAAATCCAAAAGGCTTGATCTTGAACTTTAATTGAACTTCTTCCTCCTGAAATCGCCTCTGGACTCCCCTTAGACGGCAAAGATACGAAATTTTGAATAATTACATTCAAAATCTATTTAAAAGTCGATTAGGGTTTTTTCTCGGAAAATAGGTCTCCCGCATACCGCGAGAGATATGCTCGCGAAGGACAATATAGTCACGCCCGGATTTTGGTTTTCTCGCGTACCGCGAAAGTTGGGACCTTCTCTTTCGCGTACCGCGTGGGAAGTAATTTCCACATTTTTCTCTTTTATTTCTTGGACTTCATTCTCGTGCTCGGTTTCTTCGGGGTTTCACTCATTATTACCTCGAGCACCTGTAAACACATAGTAGACTCAATACATAACAAAAACGACTCAAAACGATAATAAATCTCATTAAAACGACACTAAAACCTAGGAATAAAGATGTGTGCTTTGCACTACATCAGTCGTCTTCGGCCAAAAAAAAATATAAAATATAAAATAAAAAAATAAAAAAATAACATAGTACTGCATATGTGTAGTACCACCTAAAAAACCTAAGTCACCCTCAAAAATCTAAACCCCACACCCCACCCACCCCCAAAAACCTAACCCCACCCCACCCACCTGCCAAAAACCTAAACCCCCACCCACCCCCTTCAAAAACCTAACCTAAAAGGTAATCTAAACCCAAAAAACTAAACCTTAAAGCTAAACCGACTATTTTTTTGAATTTTATTTTTGAACGAGAACGACGTGGGAAACAATTTCTCCGAACCACTTTTTTAGTTTCTGATTTATATATTGAGCTATGATTTTTTTTAATGTTTTTTTCCTTTAATGGGGAATTCTTTAGTTATGTACCTAAATGTTACTTTTCTTAGAGCATTCACAGCAGTTTCCTCTTATATTTGTGAGTGGTTTTTCCCATATTGTAGGGAGTGTTTTAAAGTGGTTGTGAGTGGAGGAGAGAAAATGTATAAATTTTCTGTATATTTGGGGAAAACACTGTTCACATACATAAATTTTTTAATGTTTTTTGAAAATGTTATGAGTGGAGAGAGAAAGGGTAATGATAAATGTATAAAAAAATATTATTTAATTGAAAAACAGAGAGAAAATGTTGTAATTTTTAGTGAAATTATAGAGATGGGGATAGGGAAACTGACGGGAATGCTCTTATGAACTTCACCATATATATATATATATATATATATATATATATATATATATATATGTATGTATGTATGTATATATATGTATGTATATGGAGGAGGGTTAGGCTAGAAAGGGAGAAAAGCCTAAAAAGAGGGTTAGGCTAGAAAGGGATAAAAACCTAAAAAGTGTAGGAAGGATTCTCAGCTCGACACGTGTCCAAGAATAGAAAAGAAGGGAAAGGGTACTTGTGTCAAAACACAAGATTCTTGAATCAGCACACGCACATACAAGTCACATGTCATTTCCCTCCCATTTTTTAAACGTGTATAACTTTTTTATACGTCATTATTTTAAAAAAAAAATATATCATAAAATCGAGCATTTTTTATCTTTCCAACGAGTATGGTATTGCTATATTAAAAAAAACCTCACTAACTGGGTGTTGTTTGAACTTGTGAGTTTTTATGGTGTTTATGATGTTTTATGAAGTTTACACATGGTTTTTGAAATTATGCATTTTACACATGGTGTTTTATATTTTAACATCTATATACATGTATTTTATGATATTTATGTTTATGGCGTTTTTGTTTTGTCATGGTGTTTTACACTTTTGGCGTAAAATTTCAATCGACGATTAGTTTTTCATTGTGTTTTATACTTTAACTTCCATATACATGGTGTTTTGCCATGTTTATGTTTATGGTGTTTTACCTTTTTTTTAAACGTCTAGTTCAACATAAATTATACGTCACAGTTGTAAAACACAATGATAAACTAAATCGCCATGTGAAAACACCATGAACAAAAACACCATGTGGAAATTTGACGTTTAATTTGTCATTGTGATTCTGAAAACACATGTTGAAACTAAAACGCCATGTTGAAAGAGTTTATAAAGAAACTAAAACATCATGTTGGATCATAATTTGTCATTGTGATTTATCATCAAAGAGTTTATAAAGAAACTAAAACACCATGACCAAAAACACCATGTTGAAATCTGTCATTTTGAAAACACCATGACCAAAAAAGCTAAACACCATGTTGAATTTGGCCTCTAGGTGTAAAACACAATGACTAGAAAGATTCTATGTTGAAAAACACCATAATCTAAAAAACTCTATGTTGAAAAAACACCATAGATTTAAAACACAATGTTGAAAAAAAAACTCACTTTCAATGTTATTTAAATAAAAACGATTTAAAAGAATATATATATATATATAATAAAAAAAATAATTGTAATGTTGAAAACACCGTGACCAAAAAAGTTAAAACGACATGTTCAAAATGGCCACATGTGTAAAACACCATGACCAGAAAAGCTTTATATTGAAAAACATCCAGTTAAAAACACCATAGCTTTAAAACACCATAAATATAAAACACCATGCTTGGTAAAACCCACTTTAATATTATTTAAAAAAACGATTTAAATATATATATATATATATATATATATATATATAATAAAAAACTAATCGTAATGTTGAAAACACCATAACCAAAAAAGCTAAAACGGCATGTTGAAAATGGCCCACATATGTAAAACACCATAACTACAAAAACACACAGTTGAAAACACCATAGATCTAAAACACCATATGTAACATCCCAAAATAAATAAAAACCCAAATAAAAAAAAAAAAGAAGGTGGGCTTGGCTAGGGGCCGGCCCATGGGCCCGAAAAACTGAAAAGAACCCTTCTAATCAGCAGTCATTCCTCCATTTCCTTCATTTCTTCCTGCGCAAGAACTTTAGAGAGAGAGAGAGAGATCGTCTAGAGAGAGAAAGCTCGGATCAAGCTCAAAGTCTCGAGGATTGTTGCTCAACATCTCTGGAGCATAAAGGAACGAGAAGGAAGCTGTAACAGGTAATTATTATGCCTAAATCTGAGTTTTTGTAACTTTCGGGTTTCGGGTTAATAATCGAGTAAAGGTTTAGATTTTTACGTGTGAAACTGGAAACAAACCACGGGTTTGGGTTCATGGGGGAAAATGGAACATTTCGAACGTAAAAAGTTCAAAGCTTGATCGATTAGAACAAAGGGACCAGATCTAGGGTTCTGCTTGGGGAAGAAGACTGCACGGTCGAAACTACTAGTTTCGATATGGACGCATCTATCGAAACTACCTAGTTTCGACAGGGGCAGACCCATCGAAACTACCATAGTTTCGATATAAACCCTAGACCTTAACTAAAGAATTTATATAAGTCATACGACTCGAAACTACATAGTTTCGAGTAGAAGCTAGGACTCGAAACTACTTAGTTTCGATAAGAAGTAGTGACTCGAAACTACTTAGTTTCGATAAGAAGCAGTGACTCGAAACTACTAAGTTTCGATAAGAAGCAGTGACTCGAAACTACTAAGTTTCGATGAGAAGCAGGGACTCGAAACTACCTAGTTTCGATAATGAAACCATGACCCGAAACTACTAAGTCAAGCATAGTAATGTCTAAGTATCCCCTAAGGGCACAGCCTTATATCTATGACTTGATTATACAGATTGTGAGAGATCGTAGTGACAGTCAGGAACCGACTAGGTGTAAACATAAACGATTCATCTGGTGAGTTCTTATTGCCCTTTTTCCTAATGGTTTTGGGCTGGCATGCATACTGGTATAGTATTTTATAAAAATGTTATTTTTATAAAATGAAAGGCAAAGTATAGTATTTTATAAAAATGTTATTTTTATAAAATGAAAGGCAAAGTATAGTATTTTATAAAAATGTTATTTTTATAAAATGAAAGGCAAAGTATAGTATTTTATAAAAATATGATTTTTATAAAATGAAAGATAAAGAACAAAAGAGCATAGTATTATCTTTTAAACAAGTTTTTTTAAAGATAACAATGAGCTAAAGAAAGAACGATAAAGGAGCCGTACTTCGGTACAGCTCGACAGTGACAGTGACAGTGGCAAATACCATGTTATATGCTTATGTGTTAATATGTGTTATTTGTCTATATGAAAGTTATGTGATTGCATTTCTATTTGTGTAATAGTGTAATTGCATTGCATAGTAGTTGCATAGTAGAAAGTCCTGCAGGCATGCTAAAGTAGAAGTCTCACCCTGAGGTGTGAGCAATGCTAAAGGAGTCTTACACTTCGGTGTAAGCAATGCTAAAGGAGTCTTCACTTCGGTGTAAGCGAGAAAGTCTCACCCTGAGGTGTGAGCAATGCTAAAGGAGTCTTGCACTAACGTGCAAGCGAGAAAGAAAGTCCCACCCTGAGGTGTGGGCAGCGCTAAAGTAAAAGTCTTACCCTGAGGTGTAAGCAAGATAGGGATCTGGTCCTCGGACCACGATCCATATGTGATAGTTAAAGTATGATAAAGTCACTTGTCAAGTATAAGTGAAATGAGAGACAGAGTACAGTGGGATACCCTAACGGGTTTCCTTAAAGATAAAGTTTTAATGACAGATAGTAACGTAACAGTTTTATAATTGTAACGTTGTAAAGTTTTAAAGTAATAGTTAAAAGTTTATTTCAAAGAAAGGGAAAGTAAAGCTTATTTTATTTTAATAAAACTAAGCTACCAAAGATAAAGTTTACAGTTTAAAGTAAAAAGAGAACTCACCAGCGTTAGCTGACTTTTAGTATGCATGACAGGTAGAAAGGGTAAAGCGAAAGAAAAGTGAAAGAGCCGTGGGGCTGGATAGTATGGACTTCGGGCTGCAGCACTGAAGACTGACATATCCGATCCTGATAGTCCATGTTATACACAATGTTTATGTTATAATTTGATGAATGATTTGAATTAAAAGACTTCCGCTGTAATAGATTCTGATTTCTGGTTTAAGAACTATGTTTGTTATGTTTTGTGCCAACTATGAGATGTACCCGGTTTGGGGCGTTTCAAGTTGGTATCAGAGCCATAGTTTGAGAGATTCAGACATTTGCGATAATGTCTGAACTTAAACTGAGAATGGGACAAAGGAAAGGAATGTCAGTCCGAGCAGCCCGTCCATGGAAAGATAGTAGACAGAAGGTAGTCAATGTCCTTACGTAGAACATAGACAATAATGCCTTAGTACAGATAGTAGACAGAAGGTAGTCAATGTCCTTACATAGAACATAGACAATAATGCCTTAGTACAGATAGTAGACAGAAGGTAGTCAATGTCATTACATAGAACATAGACAGTAATGCCTTAGTACAGATAGCAGAAAGTGGGTGCTTTAGCATAAATAGTACATAGTACATGCCTTAGCACAGATAGTAGATAGCACGTGCCTTATAGTAGAAACTCTGAACTTGGATGTAAATGTTACTCGGAAAGGAAATGTTCAGAACCCGAGTAGTAAAGTAAATCAGTAATTTCATACCGGTCTCTGTAATTAGTAATTTACATTACTCGAGGTGTTCTAAATTATTACCTATCATGATAACACGAGCCATCTTTGTTCACAGTAGACACTAAATGGCTAGAGCAAAGAGAGGAGGTCGCACTGGGGGTCGTACTGGTCGTCGAGGCCGACCTCCAGGTAATCGAAACCGTCCTGAAGAAAGTGAGCACTCCCGCAACGAAGCTGAATCGGTGCATGTGGAGCATAATGATAGTGGGAACCATGTGTCGGCTCCTAACGATGCCCCTAATGAGGCGCTTGAGTTGGAACCGATTGTGAAAGAAGCTATAGCGGCAGAGGTTACTTCAGTCTTGAAGAAAGTTCTACCAGAAGCATTGGGCGAGGCCCTTAAAGAGTTTAATATAGGGAAGAAAGAAACGAAAGAGGAAAGCAGCAAGAGACTTGGAGTCACTGACAGTGATGATTCTGATTATGAAATGGCAACCCGGGGTTGCAACTATAAGTCCTTTCGGGGGTGTGACCCGCCGAAGTATGATGGACGGAAAGATGCTGTTGCCACTTTTGAGTGGATAGAGAGAATGAATGGGGTGATCAACATTAGTGAGTGCCGTGATGATCAAGCGGTCAAGTTTGCCGCTCACTCATTCACTAATGAGGCATTAAGCTGGTGGAGATCGATCGAAAGAATCAAGTCTTCTGCTGAGATGAAAAAGATGAAATGGGACGACATGAAAAAGCTGCTAATCACTAAGTTCTGCCCGCAGAACGAGATTGACAGAGTTGAGAGGGAATTTCTGGGGCTCTGTGCTGGTAGTATGACTCATCGCCAGTACACCTCCAAATATCAAGAGTTGGCTCAGCTGGTTCCACATCTGGTGGACACTGAGGAAAAGAGGATTAAGTACTACATCAAGGGACTACCACAGAAAGTCCGTGTGCACGTGAAAGCTAATGCTCCCACGAGTTTTGAATCTGTGGTATCACTTGCTGGGATAGTTTATGATGACTTCGAATCCGCGGACCCACTGCCTACTGAGAAGAAAGTGGCCAATGCCGTTAAACGGCCAGCTAAAGAGTGGGCGGGGCCGGAGACGAAGAAACTGAGGGTTGAAGATGGGGTTGAATGTGCTAAGTGTGGCAGGAAGCACTCGGGCGAGTGCCGAGTTGGGCTAAATATGTGCTATAGGTGCGGAAAGACCGGACACTACTCTCGAGAGTGTCCCGGGGCACAGTCTTGTTATAACTGTGGGATACCTGGCCACATGGCCAAAGACTGTCGGAAACCCAAGGCTACTGGCACCGAGAAGGGTAAAGAACCTGAGAAGCCGAAGGCAAGGACCCGGGCGTATGCACTGACACAGGAGGAGGCTAGGGGAGACCCAGATGTTGTGTCAGGTACGTTCATCCTTGACCACACTTACGTTTCAGTGTTATTTGATTCGGGTGCCAGTAGGAGTTTTATATCATCTTCTATGTGTAAAAGAATGAAATGCAAAGTTACTAGAGTAGAGCAGGCCTTTAATGTGGAAACCGCAGTGGGCAAGACCACGATAGTAAGTGAATTGGTAGATAATTGCACGATAAAGATTCATGGCCATAGATTCCCAGTTAGGTTGTGTGTTATGACCTTAGGAGGATTCGATATAGTTTTGGGTATGGATTGGTTAGCTGCCAACGAAGCCCGGATAATATGTAGACGAAAGATAGTTCAGCTCAAAGCTCCAGACGGTGGCGAGATTTTGGTGTACGGGGATCGCGACGGTTCATTAACGAACGTCATATCGATGATAAAGGCAGAGAAGTATATAGGGCGCGGATGCGAGGCCTACCTGGCCTATGTGATAGACAATGATGTAAAGGTGAGAGAGTTAAAAGACGTACCAGTTGTACGTAATTTTCCGGGGGTGTTTCCTGAGGAGTTGCCTGGGTTACCACCTGACCGGGAGACAGAGTTCCAGATAGACTTAGTGCCAGGTGCCCAGCCCGTGGCTAAAGCACCGTACCGACTTGCACCTCTGGAGATGAAAGAGCTGATGTTACAGTTGGAAGAACTTTTGGATAGAGGATTTATCAGACCAAGCATTTCTCCATGGGGTGCTCCGGTTCTGTTCGTAAAGAAGAAAGATGGTGCCATGAGAATGTGCATCGACTACAGAGAGTTGAACAAGCGTACAGTAAAGAATAAATATCCGCTACCAAGGATCGATGATCTGTTCGACCAACTACAGGGCGCCAGATGGTTCTCCAAGATCGATCTGCGGTCGGGATATCATCAATTAAAGGTAAGGGAAGAGGACATACCTAAGACAGCGTTTCGCACGCGTTATGGGCATTACGAGTTTCGCGTGATGTCTTTTGGCCTGACGAATGCTCCGGCAGCATTCATGAGTATGATGAACCAGGTGTGTAGACCGATGCTAGATAGGTCGGTGATAGTGTTTATAGACGACATACTCATTTATTCGAAAAGTGAAGGTGATCATGCTTGTCATCTTCGAGAAGTACTAGAGACGCTACAAAAAGAAAAGTTGTATGCCAAGTTCTCCAAATGCGCGTTCTGGCTTAAGGAAGTCCAATTCTTAGGTCACGTTATCAACGCAGACGGCATTATGGTTGACCCGGCTAAGATAGAGGCAGTACAGGAATGGGAGACCCCGAAGACGCCAACCGAGATTCGGAGTTTTCTGGGATTGGCAGGTTACTATCGAAGGTTCATTCAGGACTTCTCGAGAATAGCTTCACCACTGACAAAGTTGACACGTAAAGAAGTAAAGTACGAATGGGGTCAGGCTCAGTCCAAAGCATTTGAAGAGTTAAAGAAGAAGTTGACCCAAGCCCCAGTGTTAGCACTACCCGACGGTAACGAGGACCTGGTGGTATATTCTGACGCATCGGGACAAGGGTTAGGGTGTGTTTTGATGCAGAGGGGAAAGGTGATCGCGTATGCGTCACGACAGCTAAAGATCCACGAAATTAACTACCCGACTCACGATTTAGAGCTCGCGGCAGTTGTTTTTGCGTTAAAGATTTGGAGGCATTACCTCTACGGGGTGAAATGCACGATTTATTCGGATCACAAGAGCTTGAAGTATTTCTTCGAGCAGAAAGACCTGAATATGCGGCAAAGGCGGTGGTTAGAATTGCTGAAAGACTATGACTGTGAGATCCTATACCACCCGGGAAAGGCGAATGTGGTCGCTGATGCCCTAAGTCGTAAGGAGAATCATTCTCCTATTAGGGTAAAAGCGTACCAGTTAGTGATAACCCCAGATTTTATGACAGAGCTAGAAGCAGCACAGAAGGAAGCACTAAAGGAAGAGAACATAAAGAAAGAAAGAATGGTCGGTCAACAGACAAAGTTAGAGTTAAACACTCATGGAGTGAGGACCAGGTGTGGTCGCATGTGGGTACCGAAGGGCGGAGAGCTTAGGGCCAAAGTACTTGACGAGGCCCATAAGTCTCGATATTCCATCCACCCAGGAACCACGAAAATGTACCAGGATTTGAAGAAAGAGTATTGGTGGCCTAACATGAAGAATGATGTGACCGGATATGTAAGCAAGTGTCTGACGTGCTCACAAGTTAAAGCAGAGCATCAGAAACCGTACGGGAAGATCCAGCCTCTGGAAATACCCGAATGGAAGTGGGAGCGTATCACCATGGACTTTATTACAAAGCTGCCCCGCACAGCAAAAGGCCATGATACGATTTGGGTTATAGTGGATCGTCTGACAAAGAGTGCACATTTCTTGCCTATTCGCGAAACGTATTCATCTGAGAAGTTGGCAGAAGTATTTATCAATGAAATTGTCTCTCGACATGGCGTACCGTTATCAATTGTATCTGACCGGGACACCCGATTTACATCGAGGTTCTGGAAAAGATTTCACGAGTCAATGGGTACAAGACTGAACACCAGCACGGCTTATCATCCACAGACGGATGGTCAATCAGAAAGGACCATCCAGACGTTAGAGGATATGCTCCGCGCATGCATTATAGACTTCGGTGGCAGTTGGGATAGTCACCTACCGTTGGCAGAATTCTCCTACAACAACAGTTACCACACCACGATTGGTATGCCGCCCTACGAAATGTTGTATGGTAGAAGATGCCGAACCCCGGTCTGTTGGGGCGAGGTAGGACAGAAAGAGTTGGGGAGTTTAGAGGTAGTCACAACAACCTCTGAAAAGATTGACCAGATCAAGGCCAGAATGAAAGCTGCACAGGATCGTCAAAAGTCCTACGCGGATAAAAGGCGAAGACCAATCGAATTCAAGATCGGGGATCAAGTACTATTGAAAGTATCTCCCTGGAAGGGGATCATACGATTCAGAAAGAGAGGGAAGTTAAGCCCAAGATTCGTCGGGCCTTTCAAAATACTAGCACGGGTTGGTGAAGTCGCTTACCGGTTAGAATTACCTGATGAGCTGAGTGGAATTCACCCAACCTTCCACGTGTCGCACTTGCGCAAGTGCCTGGCCGACGAATCGGCACACGTGACACTTGACGACATCGAGATAGATAATAGCCTCAATTACATCGAGGAACCCGTCGCCATACTAGACAGGAAAGAAAAGCGGTTACGGAATAAAGCGATACAGTTAGTCAAAGTACAATGGAAGCATCGTAAAGGGTCGGAAGCTACATGGGAAACCGAGACAGAAATGAAAGAGTCGTACCCGCACCTGTTTGACTTATAACAGGTTTCGAGGACGAAACCTTTCGTAAGAGGGGTAGACTTGTAACATCCCAAAATAAATAAAAACCCAAATAAAAAAAAAAAGAAGGTGGGCTTGGCTAGGGGCCGGCCCATGGGCCCGAAAAACTGAAAAGAACCCTTCTAATCAGCAGTCATTCCTCCATTTCCTTCATTTCTTCCTGCGCAAGAACTTTAGAGAGAGAGAGAGAGATCGTCTAGAGAGAGAAAGCTCGGATCAAGCTCAAAGTCTCGAGGATTGTTGCTCAACATCTCTGGAGCATAAAGGAACGAGAAGGAAGCTGTAACAGGTAATTATTATGCCTAAATCTGAGTTTTTGTAACTTTCGGGTTTCGGGTTAATAATCGAGTAAAGGTTTAGATTTTTACGTGTGAAACTGGAAACAAACCACGGGTTTGGGTTCATGGGGGAAAATGGAACATTTCGAACGTAAAAAGTTCAAAGCTTGATCGATTAGAACAAAGGGACCAGATCTAGGGTTCTGCTTGGGGAAGAAGACTGCACGGTCGAAACTACTAGTTTCGATATGGACGCATCTATCGAAACTACCTAGTTTCGACAGGGGCAGACCCATCGAAACTACCATAGTTTCGATATAAACCCTAGACCTTAACTAAAGAATTTATATAAGTCATACGACTCGAAACTACATAGTTTCGAGTAGAAGCTAGGACTCGAAACTACTTAGTTTCGATAAGAAGTAGTGACTCGAAACTACTTAGTTTCGATAAGAAGCAGTGACTCGAAACTACTAAGTTTCGATAAGAAGCAGTGACTCGAAACTACTAAGTTTCGATGAGAAGCAGGGACTCGAAACTACCTAGTTTCGATAATGAAACCATGACCCGAAACTACTAAGTCAAGCATAGTAATGTCTAAGTATCCCCTAAGGGCACAGCCTTATATCTATGACTTGATTATACAGATTGTGAGAGATCGTAGTGACAGTCAGGAACCGACTAGGTGTAAACATAAACGATTCATCTGGTGAGTTCTTATTGCCCTTTTTCCTAATGGTTTTGGGCTGGCATGCATACTGGTATAGTATTTTATAAAAATGTTATTTTTATAAAATGAAAGGCAAAGTATAGTATTTTATAAAAATGTTATTTTTATAAAATGAAAGGCAAAGTATAGTATTTTATAAAAATGTTATTTTTATAAAATGAAAGGCAAAGTATAGTATTTTATAAAAATATGATTTTTATAAAATGAAAGATAAAGAACAAAAGAGCATAGTATTATCTTTTAAACAAGTTTTTTTAAAGATAACAATGAGCTAAAGAAAGAACGATAAAGGAGCCGTACTTCGGTACAGCTCGACAGTGACAGTGACAGTGGCAAATACCATGTTATATGCTTATGTGTTAATATGTGTTATTTGTCTATATGAAAGTTATGTGATTGCATTTCTATTTGTGTAATAGTGTAATTGCATTGCATAGTAGTTGCATAGTAGAAAGTCCTGCAGGCATGCTAAAGTAGAAGTCTCACCCTGAGGTGTGAGCAATGCTAAAGGAGTCTTACACTTCGGTGTAAGCAATGCTAAAGGAGTCTTCACTTCGGTGTAAGCGAGAAAGTCTCACCCTGAGGTGTGAGCAATGCTAAAGGAGTCTTGCACTAACGTGCAAGCGAGAAAGAAAGTCCCACCCTGAGGTGTGGGCAGCGCTAAAGTAAAAGTCTTACCCTGAGGTGTAAGCAAGATAGGGATCTGGTCCTCGGACCACGATCCATATGTGATAGTTAAAGTATGATAAAGTCACTTGTCAAGTATAAGTGAAATGAGAGACAGAGTACAGTGGGATACCCTAACGGGTTTCCTTAAAGATAAAGTTTTAATGACAGATAGTAACGTAACAGTTTTATAATTGTAACGTTGTAAAGTTTTAAAGTAATAGTTAAAAGTTTATTTCAAAGAAAGGGAAAGTAAAGCTTATTTTATTTTAATAAAACTAAGCTACCAAAGATAAAGTTTACAGTTTAAAGTAAAAAGAGAACTCACCAGCGTTAGCTGACTTTTAGTATGCATGACAGGTAGAAAGGGTAAAGCGAAAGAAAAGTGAAAGAGCCGTGGGGCTGGATAGTATGGACTTCGGGCTGCAGCACTGAAGACTGACATATCCGATCCTGATAGTCCATGTTATACACAATGTTTATGTTATAATTTGATGAATGATTTGAATTAAAAGACTTCCGCTGTAATAGATTCTGATTTCTGGTTTAAGAACTATGTTTGTTATGTTTTGTGCCAACTATGAGATGTACCCGGTTTGGGGCGTTTCAAGTTGGTATCAGAGCAACACCATACTCGTTGGAAAAAAACCCACTTTAATGTAATCTAAACAAAAACGATTTAAAAGATTATATAAATATAGCAATACCATACTCGTTGGAAAGATAAAAAAAACGCTAGATTTTATGGTGAAATTTTTTCAAAAAGAGTGTATATATATATATAATAAAAAAAACTAATTGTAATGTTGAAAACACCATGACAAAAAAGCTAAAACGGCATGTTCAAAATGGCCACATGTGTAAAACAACATGACCAGAAAAGCTTTATATTGAAAAACACTCAGTTAAAAACACCATAGCTTTAAAACACCATAAATATGAAACACCATGTTTGGTAAAACCCACTTTAATGTTATTTAAAAAATTGATTTATATATATATATATATATATATATAATAAAAAACTAAACGTAATGTTGAAAACACCATAACCAAAAAAGCTAAAACGACATGTTGAAAATGGCCCACATATGTAAAACACCATAACTAGAAAAACACACAATTGAAAACACCATAGATCTAAAACACTATGTACAAAAAAACCCGCTTTAATGTCATCTAAACAAAAACGACTTAAAAGAGTATATAAGTATAGAAATACCATACTCGTTGGAAAGATAAAAAACGCACGATTTTATGGTGAAATTTTTTTAAAAAAATAATGACGTATAAAAAAAGTTATGGAAGTTTAAAAAAAATGGAGAAAATGGCATGTGACTTACATGTGCACTTTTTTGACTTGGCTCTTCCCTTAATACCCTTCCTGGTGCTTTTCCACTTGCTATTATTTACAAAAATGCCACCGCGTGAATCTCAGCCACAAATCACAAAGATCTTGTGGCTGAGATTCCTTCCTACACTTTTTAGAGTTTTGAGCATTTGTAACAGAACCTCTACCTATATATATATATATATAGGGGTGAGTTTCAGAGAAAACCACATAATTAGGCGAAAACCACTAAAAAAACCAATTTTAACCAATAATTTAATAATATTTATATTTTTTTTATTTTATTTTATTTTTTTATAAGAGTATCAATATAATATTACACATTTTTACCAAAAAATCATTTAAATATTGGCTTACGTATACGTAACCCATAGTGTTATGTATACGCAAACAGAAAACAAAAAAATTACGGTTACGTATACGTAACCCATAGTATTACACATTGTTTTAGTGGTTTTCTTGGTTTTCGCCTAACTTTGTGATTTTCTTTTGATCCTTCCCCTATATATATATATATATATATATATATTTGTTTTGGCTACTACTAAATAAGAATGAAAATAATTATTTACATAATATCAATTATAAAAATAATTAATAAATTATTTAATTGAACTAATAAAATTTATTCTCAAATAATATTTATATTAACAATTAATCTATAAATAATAATATTTATGATCTCAATAATAATTAATCATTATTTAAGGATTATAACTCCTAAATTGGATTCATTTAAACATCAAACTCATTTAAACGTGTTAGCGTTTACGTTATTCGATGTATGACCCTAAATGATTAACTTCATTAACAATATTGATTTATATCGATACCTAAGCATACCATATCCAACACGGCTTTATAATAACTACAACGACCATTACAGTCAGAGGCCATTTTTTTAATATTGTTTTGATTGAACTTGTTGGTTTAATTAAAAATGAAGTTGTTATGAAAAATAGGTGTTAAAGACAGAAATACTCATAAGGTTATTGTGAATAAAGAAAAATCTGGTCCGTTGAAGGCTTTAGAAAAGTCTAGAAAGGTATTTAAGCAGGTTATTAAGATACCACGGGCAGGAATCGATCTTTAACGAAATGTACGTTTATCATTATGATGAATAACTAGTGCCGGTCCTGAGAATCCTTAAAACGTTATGTGCCCGGGACATGTAAAAAAAAAAGAGGGCCCTATGATATAAACTTAATAAACATGTATAAAAAAAACATAATACGGGCTTATATATATAGATTTTTTTAAAAACAATTAGGCTTATATGCATATATTTTATTTATTTATTGGTTTTCAGTTCAAATTTATAAATAATTGGGCTTATAAATATAGATTTAAAAAAAAAACACATTTCAAAGTGGGAATTTTTAATTTCTAAGTGGGTTAATAGAATAAATTGATAATACAAGTTGGGTCTTTTATAAATATATAAAATATATATAAAAATTTTTAAAATACGGACCTCTTAGGAGACCGTGCCCCGGACGGTCGCCCTTCCCGCCCCCTAAGGGCCGCTCCTGTGAATAACTATATCTTGGAACTTTTTCTTTGAATCTGACAAAGATATAAATGAAAATTATAAACTAAAGATTAAAAAGAAAAGCTTTGTGAATAGTAAAGTTTTGGTTCTTTTCATTTTGACCACCAAACTTTTTTAGTTTTATTATTATTATTATTTTTTTACTTTTTCAACATTTTCATTTTCAACCCTTATACTATATAATATACGCTTTTAGACCGTTTCATTTTCTATTAATTTCGTTTTTCTTTAATAACTTTCGTTCGTTAACTTTTTTCAAAATACGGAGGGCGCGACTGTTTTTAGTTTTTTTTGTCAATGTTCAGATATAATTTTTTTTCATTTTCAACCCTTATACTATATAATATACGCTTTTAGCCCGTTTCATTTTCTATTAATTTCGTTTTCCTTTAATAACTTTCGTTCGTTAACTTTTTTCAAAATACGGAGGGCGCGACTGTTTTTAGTTTCTATTTGTCAACGTTCCGATATAATTTTTTTAGACGGACTTGTATTCAAAATCTAAGGTTTTTTTTATCGTTACCTATAGCGAGAGCCGTTACCGTTGTCGTACCGTGACGAGCCGAACCCGTTATGAGCGAACAACATCATTTTCGGTATTGATATTATCGGAAACCGTATCGGTATTCGCTTTTATGGTTTTCGACGACCCGATCCATTAATTTTTTATTTCTTTTTCTATTATTTAGTTTTATGTTTCTCTTTGATTAATATTAATTTTATCGTTGCACTTACGTTTTACTTACGTTTTAAAATTGCCAACGTTCTGCTTTAAATTTTATTAAAAACGGAGTTGTATTCAAATTCGAGTGTTTTTTTCGTAGCATACACTATAACGAGTCTACGATTCGATTTAAGTTTTATCCGAGCAAACGAGTCAAACCAATAACGACCAGGCTCCCGCCGCGAAGAGCAGGAGTTAAAAACTAGTTATGTTAATTAACAGTGAAAACACCTTAACCAGTCAAAGTTATGTTAAAAATCATCTGCTTGAGGTGTTAGAATTGATGGTAGTGTGAGATTAAAATTGATGGTGTGGGTATATGGCATCACCCTTGTTTAATTATCCTCTTATTTAAATTGATATCATTATTATTGATTGTTTTTTATAATATTCTTATATATTAAATATCATTATTTTCTTAATTTATAATATTTTTGACCATAACAAACACAATATAGTTTATTATCTAATTCCTTCGTCTATGGGCTTTGTTCTCATGTGACAACTTTTCATTCGAAGACTTCCCATCAAGATTCTCGTCCATGCAATGAAACGTATTAAAATGGGAATTTGATTATGGTATCCAGATTTTTTAATATTAATAATGTATGGATATTTCATCAGTATTTAATTATGAAATTTTACATTGTTATTATAAAAATAGTAAAAAAAAATCATGTTTTTAGTTTTATAATTTAAAATACCTGATTTTTAAATTTGGTTTTAGTTTCATAATTTAATATACCTAATTTTGAAATTAATTTGATTTTAGTTTTAAAATTTTGTATACATAATTTTGAAATTTGATTTGTGAATCCGAATTTGTTTAGACTCCTCTAACGTTGTGTTCCTGAGTCTCATTTAATGAGTGAAAAGAAAGGGAAAAAAGAAAGGGGAAATAAACCCTTGTTGCAGAGTTTTTTTAAAGAGGGGAAAAGAAATGAAAAGAAATAAATAGTGTTCCAGAGTTTTTTTTAAGGAAGGAATTGAAACGAAAAGACTTCTTATTTACATCCTTCTAAATTGGAGAGATTTGAAGAGAAAGGAAAAGAGAGGAAAACAAGGAAAAATAAAAGAAAGAAAAGAAATCCTTTCTTTTCTTTTCCTCACTTTAGTAAACTCGGAAACACAGCGTAACTTTTAAATATGATTTTAAAGGTTAGTCCGGAAAGTATAGAGGAGAACTCTAATTTTTAAATATGATTTTAAAGGTTAGTCATGAAACTAGAAACTGAGATATTTTACAAAGTTTAGTTCCACACTTGAAACGTACTAGCAAATGATGAAAATATTGTAAATTAATTATATAAATTATTATAAACCGGTTGAAAGGGTAAAAATGATTCAAATGAAAAAAAAAATTGGAGACCGGCTCAAGGAGAGCCGGAAACAAGAAAATTACATCCCAAGGAGAGGTTTTGGAGCCACTCTACCCAACCAAAATTCACTTTACGGTTCTATTAGCGAACCATAAAAAGAAGTAATGAATAATAGAATAAAAAATCATGTCGTTCATAATATCCTACGGGTTGAAGATACATTTGTTTATGAACCTCCATAAGACCAACCAATTAGTAAAAGCACTCGCCTCAAGTAAGCCCTTTTTAGAGACCGAGAGCCGAGAAGTATGCCGTGCACCACGTGTGCCTCTTCATGCATGCACCACGAGAACCACACTTTAATTTCCTAAAACGCATCCTTCGGTATCTCAAGGGCACCAATAAATCACGACCTATACATCACTCCCTCCAAGTCCACAAAGATAACGGCTTACTCTGATGTTGATTGGGGGGATGTCCTGACACGAGACGCTCTACATATGGGTATTGTATTTTTCTTGGTGACAATCTCGTCTCATTAAAACGTCAGCATGTCATCTCTCGCTCTATTGCTGAAGCTGAATACCGGGGCGTCGCAAACGCCGTTGCTGAAACAAAGGCTTTGTAATCTTCTACTTGAGCTCAATCTTAAAACAAAACAGGCTTCCGTTGTTTTCTGTGATAATATTTCAGCAGTTTATTTAGCTGAAAACCCGGTCCATCATCAACGAACCAAGCACATAGAGATTGACATCCATTTTGCGCGAGAAAAGGTCCGCATTGGTACTGTTCGAGTCTTACACATACATGTCGATTACCAATATGCGGATATCTTCACTAAAGGTTTCCCGAGACAGCTCTTTCTATGCTTCAAATCCAGCTTGAGCATCCGTCCATCTACTACTCCAACTGCGGGGACCTATTAGCGTATATATATTATTTGTATAAAAGATTTTGTATTTATAGTAGTGTACAACTGTATCCCTTAATTATCCCTCAATTAGTTTGATAGTCCCGTACATGATTTCAGTCAATGGAAAAGACATTCAGTCATTACCATTTACAGGTACCACCACGGTAACCGCACGTAATATAGGCCACGATAGCAAAAAAAACTCGATATTTGAATAAAACTCTGTTTAAAAAAAATTATATTTAAACTTTGACAAAAAAACTAAAAACTATCGTACACTCGTTTTTTTGAAAAACGTTAACGAACTACTGTTATTAAAGAAAAACTAAATTATTAGATAAATAAACGGGTGTAAAACGTATTTTATATATATTATAGGGGGTGAAAATGAAAAAAATATAAAAAAAATAACATATGTCCGGTAAGTAAGAAAACAGTATATATACAGGTGGAGGATAATGCAGTGATTAAATCTTTTTAGTAAATAAACTGCTCTTTAAAGGGTTCGAGGACCCGTGTGCCCTTCTCACCTAACTAAACAGAAAATCAAAACAATTTTGTTGAATTAATGGGATGAAAATTTTACATATTTCATCTCTGGTTCGGAGGTTGTTAAAAAACAGAGAATGAACGGACTACACAAACAGCCAATTAAATGAACTACACGCAGGTCTGTGCCACTATTGAACATCACTTTACTTTAATCTAATCTAACTTATTATAATAAAAGTAGAAACATTAACGTTAATGCCCTCTTTTAATCCTCACATTCTAAATAATAAAAGGTTCTATAGCTCAACCTTTTTCAGCATCTTCTCAATTTCAGCTTAGATAAATAATCCCACTCCGAGCAATTACTAAATTTTTTCTATTACCGATAGATAACAACTCAGCCCATACCACAAAAATACCATTGGCCTTAATGCTAAAAGCAAACCTTCATTTTTGTTTATTCTGGTAATCAATATTCTTAAATTTTTATATTTATTGTCATGGCTTGCAATCTCACACTGAATTATTATCCATATTGACGAAGACTTGAATGTGAACATTGAACAAGTCAACATTTTATCATCTCCATACTGGTTGATGTCCTTAATAAATTAACACAACTAACAACTTCATCTCACTTCAGCAAGCACAAAGATTCCTTCATCTTATCACGTGAAACACTTAACAAGGTATTCCTCCCTGGTTCTAACATTAATTAGATGACTTTTTAGTTAGTTTGTTAGAAGTTTATCTTATGTTTACTCATGATATGCTCTCAGGATCATGGAGATATCTCATTCCAGCCATCACCACAAACTTGTACTAAAATATGCCAACTGCCCTTACTACTGTGGGGGATGTGACCAACTAGGTTTCGGATTAAGTTACATATGCAGCAACGGCTGCAACTTCTTTCTTCACAAACAATGTGGGAAGCCAGAAACCCTAATCAAATACCCTTTTTCCGACAAATGTGTTCTCACATTTCGGAACGGAGGATCTGGGCTGGTTGACTCCACGTGTGATGCATGTGGAAAGAAAATAAAGGGGCTTCACTACAGATGTACGTGTACATTTCTGAAACGTAATCTGCACCCGGGTTGTGTCGGTTATGAAACAACCTTAGAAGCTGCATATGGCCTTACTTACGTTGCACCTTCAGAAGACAGCTGCGTCAAAGTGTTTGCACTGTGATACTAAAGATCTTTCTTATAAGGTTTGTGGATGGGCTTATGTATCTTCATGTGGGAGTTACAGCTATCATGTTTCATGTGTGAAGGAAATCATTAATAAGAACTGGAGGCATGGGTTTTTCACTGGCAAAAATGATCCTTTTCTGACCATTAAACAAAATTTTGCGGAAGATAAGGATAGGATGCATCATCTAGTTGTAGCAGAGAAGGTCAGGAACAGAAAGAAGTACGCGAAAGCTTCTCTTAGCATCATATTTCACACGTTAACCGGAAACCATTTGGGTCTTGTTGGTGCTGCTAAGTCATTTTTCAGTGGTTAATTGCATCCTTATTACTTGTGTGAGCTCATTTTGGTCCAAGCTATTCAACACCACCACCATATGTATATTTTGATTGTGTTTAATTACTGTTTTGTTATTTCAAATCTTATTTATGCAAGAAATTAAGAAAGCCATATTTTTATTGCTGCTCCGCCATCAACATGGGATTTATAGATCATACATGTTTTTAATTTTGTATATCGAAAGAATTTGAGTTCATCAGCTTCAAAATATTACAATTCAGAAGATGGGTCCAAACACCATCAAAGATAATGTTTGATGTTAATGTTAGGTTAATTGTTTGTTCATGGGTAAGTGGGTCAAGGGTCAACGGGTTAGTGTTGGGCCATTAATTATTCACCTAAAAGAGAAAGGCTCTGGTTTGCATGAGAGATCAATCATGTTACATTAAGTTAACATAAATCTAGTTTTAAAGTTTATTTCGGTTTACAAGTTATGTCTTTGGTTTGGATGAGCATCTTTGGAGAGTTTAATAAAAAACAATTCTTACCTATGATTTCCTTTTGGTTGTGCTTGATCCACTTGAATCCTTCATTTTGTATCAGAGTGGGTTTGAAGATCGGAGGCAGCCTACACCGGCTAGTGTATTGGTCGGTGGAGAGCAGATGTCAAAGAGGAAAATGGAACACATGTCTGGTTGAACATTAGCAGCAAGTCGGCAACAATAGAAGGGTCCGATCAACAAGTGGGTCGGCAACTGGTCTTGCCACGAGATGGTGTGGGTCGCAACGAGAATACTAACAACAGCAGAAGACAAAGAGGGTAAGGTGTTTCAGGTCAACCGTTTTCGTGAGCAATTGTCATTTGGGACGACGGTGGTGACAAGTGATGAACATCCGTGATCCGTGGCTGTTAGTGGTTATTACACTTGATTAGGACTGAATTGGCTCATCAATATCATTTACTTATGGTTAACGTTTTTCCATAATTAATTTGAGTTATTACACACGAATTCAATGATTTGGAGTTGGAATTGTGAAGGTTCTTGTCCCTGTTTGACTTTTGGAAGTCAAAGGCGACGGAGGGGGATCAGGAAAATTGGGATTTTGCACATTGGTCACTGAGGTTTCAATAGTTAATATTTCATGCATAATCCTAGGTTTAAAGTGGAAGTAGAGTTTCAGGAATTACTAATCTAACCCTAAACTTTTTATAAATTGTAAAATCCTTACATTTTTATAGGTTTTTTTTTATTATAAAATCTAATGTATCTAAATATTATATTAAATGTTTATAAACATAAAAAAAATGTAATTTACAAAATAGAAATAATTTTATTTCTGTTATAAATCATTGTCTTTAAGATGGTATTCATGAATCCTAATTTTTATTTATAGTATTTAGCTCTTATAAATATATATATAAATACCTATATGTATAGTTATATGAGAATGGATTATTTGATAACTCTTAAATATCTTGATAAACTCTGATAACTCCTATCAATGGTTTGTATTTTTTAAATTTTGTAGTTTTTATATATTGTCGTGTATGTTTATGTATATAAAAAACAATCAAACTAATTTTTACATATGTTTTTACATTTTTAAATTTTTACCTACATATGTTTACTCATGTGTAGGTTTTACTACCTACACATGTATAAGTAAAAGTTTAAAAATATAAAAACATATGAAAATATTAGTTTGATTATTTTTTTATGTACATAAACACACATGACAATATATAAAAAAAATACAAAATTCAAAAAATTTAAACTATTGATAGGAGTTCTCAAGATATTTAGAGTTGTCAAATGATCCTAACCCATAGTTATATAGGTTTAGTGGTAAACTAACATACATTTATTTTTAAGCTTTAAACAATTACTTAATATCCTCAAAATCATGTGTAGATAATTACACATTCATTTAAAAATAAGTACATGTATATATAAGGAAATTGTGGGTGCATGCTTTGAACTCAAAAGTTTCATATTATCATCTTTTATAAAGCTAAAGTTACATGTATGATTTATTTAGTATAATACAATATACCTATATATATATATAGGGAACAGTTATTGTACAAAGTGATTTTAGCGTACGAAGGCACCGACATGCGACACATGTTCAGTGGGCGAGAGGTAAATGCGTCCGCGTAATAATAACGCAATAATATTTGTATAATCACGTAATCACTCTCAGCACATCAAAAAAATTTGTATAATCACGTAATCACGCATGTTGTATAATAACACATTTTCATAAATTAATCACATAATCACATTATCACGTAATCACTCACAGCACATGAACATATCAAAAAACAAAGTCGATTTAAAAAAAAAAATTTAGCAAAAGTGTACTCAAATTAAAGAGAATAAAATGCTTGATTTTATGATGTATTTTTTTTTAAATAATGTCGTATAAAAAAGTTATACGTGTTTTAAAAAAATAGGGGAATTAGAAAAAAATTCAACAAATGTAGGCTATACCCATTTTACCTTTTCAGACTCTTTTCACGCTTAAAACAAGCTGACTAGGCACGTTCTTGATCTTAACCCTTGAATTCTTAGATCAATGGTCTATAATCACTTCGTACCTTCGTACCATAAAAGCCATTTGTATTTTAAAGTTTCTATATATATATATATACATATATATAATTAAATTCATGCATGGGTCATGTACATTTGAGGAACACTATGTAATTGCAAAGTTAAAAATTTGGGTTAATACGTGTTAAAGTAATAATTGATGTGGCACAATATGAGGCTAGTACCGGGTTTGAATGTAATGTTATTATTGTATAAAATAAAATAAATAAAGTAAAAATTATGGCCAAAAAAATCCTGGATGTTACAGTATCCTCAAGTTGAGGGAATTTCATCCCGAAATTCAACTGTGGAGATTACTGAATCAAAAAAAAGATGTGAGTTTATATTCTCAACGAGTTTTGACTGCCGGTTTGGGGAGTACAATTGATGACGAGGTTCGGGTTTTATACTCAAGGTCAGGTTATTGTGTCAGGCATGGACGATGGTAGTGAATTTAGTTTGGAGAGAATTAAAGAGAAAATTACCCTATAATAAATTTTGGATTCCAAGGATGAGATGCATCATTTGCAAGGAGAGCGATGAGAATGTGATGATTAAAATTTGTATAGCGATGAGAATGTGATGATTAAAATTTGCATGGACGATGGTAGTGAATTTAGTTTGGAGAGAATTAAAGAGAAAATTACCCTATAATAAATTTTGGATTCCAAGGATGAGATGCATCATTTGCAAGGAGAGCGATGAGAATGTGATGATTAAAATTTGTATAGGTTATCGTCTAGTATGTTCAAAAGGTATCATTGGGTAAAGGTTTCTCGGACATTGGTCAAGGTCAAAGTAATAGAAAACCTTTCGTGACACGAACAACGCTACTACTGACAATATGACAAGAATACTTATATATAAGAAGTACTAGCGGCGTATTCGCCATGTCCTTATTATATCACATTAGTTTCATTACTGTATATCACTATAGGTTTTATGTCATCACACACGACAGAATTCACTATATTTTCCATGCGCTGACTTTTATAATTACATGTGCACCCGTAATTACCCAATTCATCGTATGGTCTGTATAGGTCATCACATTGTGTGTGGGTCAAAACAGGACACAAAAACATTTAGTTCATAACTGTGGTTTTCATATATGAGTTGCAAATAAGTAACTATGTCTCTAGATGGTAAAGTCAATCAGGAAATAAAGAGTAACAATGTGGCACAACAACCCCATATATGGGTGTCCTAAGTAGATAGCATAACCCTCCAGATTACCTAACAAGTTTATAGCTCTCTCGGGTTTGAACAAGAATGCGTCAAACCCCGAGTAATTCAAGGTTTATAGCTTCCTCGTGTTTGAACAAGATTACGTCAAACCCCGAGTAGCTCAAAGTCTATAGCTATCAACTTTCATGGATAAAGTAAATGATCATGCCTCATGTATATAGTGGACAATTAATTGCAAACAATGTAAATAGTTTAGTTTCGTATGTAATGTAAACACTCAAGTTTCATGTATAACGTATATAATCTAGTATCATGCATATGGCAATCAACCAAGTATCATATATCATATAAAAAATTTAGTATCATGTATATTGCAAGCAATCAAGTTTCGTCTATAATGTGAACAATCTAGTATCATGTATACTACAAACAACCAAGTATAATGTATATTGTGAGTGTTCATATGAAAATTATTGAATCTCACGAGTAACGTATACTATCGGATTTTGTAGATGATCAAGTTTTGCGGACGTGCGTGTTGCTTGACGTTCATGTATCATGTAGGTAGTTGGGTTTTAAGTTCTCAATTTTGTTGTGGTTTATATGGGTGGTTAACGCCTACTTGACATTTTTCATCTCCTTGAAGTGACTAGTAAGATCATACATTTCCAAAGGTGCAAGATGATGAAAAGGTTTTGTAGGAAATCAGAATAATGTGTACGGCCCAGTACGGCGCCAGGAAGACTTGATTGTAAATCTTGGCACCCGCATAGACATGATGGAAGGAGACCAGGAAATACTTGATGCATGTACGGAAATAGCAAGAGTTGAAGACCGATTTGCAATAGGAATAACCATAACGATATTCGTCTTGGTGCTCATCTGCTTCCTAGTGGAAAACTACCTGAGATGTTAGCCGGATATTCTATTTCTCATTTTCTTAAAAAATTAAATTGAAACCCATATCCTGTACCCCAAATATAAATGTTATTAGTTTTGGCTCGCCTTAATGGTTGACATCTAAACCTTCTTTGTAAAATAATTATTTTGTTATTACTCGATTTAACTAATATAGTTATTTTGTTCAAACAAAACCTTTATCAAACCCGTGGGTTATAGATTTTATCCAGATTATAAATTATTTACCAACCCCTTTACCTTGTAAAGAAACTTATAATCGCCTTGTACAAAATGTTTTATAAAAACAATATATATATATATATATATATATATATATTTCGTTCTTTAATTCAATAATGACTTGATTAATTATTTCCTTATTGTAGGTCCCGAACAGACCTGTAACACAGATCTGCAGAGAAATCTTCAAACAGTCTGGATCAAGAGGCGGAATCTCTAGATCCGGTATCACTCTCGAATCAAAAAAAGGGTAGAGACGGGTGTGGGAATCACATACACAAACATAAATATATGAACAGACCTGTAAACACATATCTGCAGAGAAATCTTCAAACAGTCCGGATCACGAGGCGGAATCTCTAGAAACGATATCACTCTCGAATCATAAAAAGGGTAGAGACGGGTGCGGGAATCACATACACGAACAGAAATATATAAAAGTGAAAAAGAAAAGATAATTGAAAGCATAAAACGTATGATTTCTTTCATTGATATGAAAATGATAAAGCTCCTCACACACTCACAATTATTCTCAACCCAGGGTGAGCTCCCCCTCGGGTGGTGATTCCCTTTACAGACACACACTCCTCCTATGAGATAATCTTCTATTTATAGGAGGCCAAACACATATGTGTTATTCTCCAAGCCACCTGCCAAACAGGCCTGGAAAACAGGTATCGAAACTAGTTAGTTTTGATTGAACAAATGTTCAACCGAAACTACTAGTTTCGATACTGTAGTTTCGATTGAAAACATCAGTCTCAAAATTATACCTAACACTTATGACTTTTTATTTTGTTAAACTAATTATTATTTAAATCTTCGCTAAATTACTAAATGATAAGGCCATTATTTTCTTTTGAAACGTCTTCTTTATGATAATTAAATTAAATAAATAAAAGGTTTTTATTTATTTATCTAATTATCCATCCACTTAATTTATTATTTTCACTTATTTATTAATTTACAAACAAGAGTAAAAATTCAATTACTTGTTTATTTACAACATAAAGCACAAATTAGTTATTCATGTACACATTATTCTGATTTCCTACAAAACCTTCTCATTGTCTTGCACCTTTGAAAGTGTATGAGCTTACTAGTCACTTCAAGGAGATGAATCATTTCGTGTAGGCGTTAACTACCCATATAAACCTCAACAAAATTGAAAAACTTAAAACCCAACTACCTACATGATACATGAACGTCAAGCAACACGCTTGTCTTCAAAATTCGATCACCTATGAAATTCGATAGTTTACGTTACCCATGAGATTCAATTATTTACATATGAACGTTCACAATATACATGAAATTAAATTGTTTACATTGTACACAAAACAAGGTTGTTCACATTATACATGAAACTTGGTGGTTTTGCAGAATACATGATACTAGATTTTTCACGATAATACATGAAACTTGGTAGTATTCAATATACGTGATACTAAATTATTTACACTATACATGAAACTTGGGTATTTTCATTATACGCGAAACTAGATTGTTTACATTGTTGCAATTGATTATCCACATTATACATAAGGCATGATTATTCACTTTGTCGATGAAAGTTGATAGCTATAAACTTTGAGCTACTCGGGGTTTGACGTATTTTGGTTCAAACACGAGGAAACTATAAGATTTGAGTTACTCGGGGTTTGACGTATTATTGTTCAAACATGAAGGAGCTATAAACTTTGTGGGTAAACATGAGAATTATGCCACCCGTTTGGGATAACCATGAGGTTGTGCCACACTGTTATTCATTGATTGATTACATTATCTATGGACATAGCAAATTGTTAACAACACCTAAGTGAAAACAATATTTATGAATTTAGTGATCTTGTGTCTAGGTCATGGGTGTCTAATAACCTAATTCCCTATAATTGTAAGGCCCCTTTCCTGGGTAACCTCACTTATTGGATTTACTCATAAACATAGTCATAATACTGAATTTAATTTAAAAGCATTCAAGAGTAGCGAAAGCAAACATCATTCGAATACATAACATAACAGCGGAAGTCTTAACAATTAAAAACATAACATTGTCTTTACATATATAAAAGTGGGACAGTCACATGCCGGGTAACCATCACGCCTTAGCACGACCCTTCCTTTTGTCACCTGAAATGTATACTAAAAGTCAGCTAACGCTGGTGAGTTCTAGTTTAAAAACAATCAGACATAGTCTTTATCTTAACATTAAGCATTATATATATATATATATATATATATATATATAATACGTACATTTGCATATTCTTTGCTTTACCGTTCTCACATCACATTCATATCGTCGTATTCCGTTCATTCGTCCGTCTGCCCTAAGGCATCCGTTTCCCACGCGGCTATTATTTGAGAAACCGTTCTACATATAATAAGGCAATTTCTTAGACCGTCCATTAATGCCTTTCATACGTCCTAGCTGATGAAGGAACGTATTTGTCCCGGTTGCAAAATAGTCACGTGGTCGTCCGTCTACCGAAGTTCGTCCCTTGTTTCCATAAGCGAACTTACCAGGCGAACATAACCAAGTTCCCCCCCCCCCCTAAGTTCGCCTACTTCATGCTCAAAGCGAACTTGTCAAGCGAACTTGATAAGTTAGCCCCAACCTTGCTAGGCGAACTTGATAAGTTCGCCTGTCGGGCTGTCTTCTTCCCCAAAAATCCGAAGTTCTTGCATGCGAATCTAATCGTGTCAATATCTCAACTTTCTTTGTTCAAAACGTTCGGTTTTCCTTCTAGATGCTAGACCTAAGCTTATTTTCAAGTTTCATTCGTAAAAACGTTACCTTTTTAGCCAAAACCCGAAAATCCCAAAGTAAACAAAAACTCAGTTTTAGGCCGAACCGTTACCTGAATCGGGCTTCTGATTTGGAGGTCTTGCTCACAAGCTCTGTAGTAACACGCTCCTTCAAATCCCGGGTCGATCCGTCAACTTTCTCTCTCAACGGTTTCTCTCTCTAAAGTGTGGAAATGAAGGAGTTGAGGGAGAGTGAGGCTACCTTGATACTTATATACATGGGCTTCCCTCGGCCCGTTGGAGCCGAGCCCAAGCCCATCCATTTTCCTTTCATTCATTTCTTCTTTCGTTTTTTGACGATTAAATCTCGCTCGCGTTATTATTTATTTATTTACTATTTTTGGGATGTTACAAGTCTACCCTCCTTAAAGAGGTTTCGTCATCAAAACCAATTATACGTTAAACAGTTGAGGGTATAGTCCCCTCATTTCATCTTCTTTCTCCCATGTACCTTCTGACTCTTTTCTGTGCTTCCATTGTACTTTGACTAAAGGAATCGACTTATTGCGTAGTCGTTTCTCAGCTCGGTCAAGAATGGCTATTGGTTCCTCTACATAATTTAGACTATCATCTACCTCAATCTCGTCATAGGGTATGTGAGCCGTATCATCAGCAAGGCACTTGCGTAAGTGCGACACGTGGAATGTAGGGTGAATTCCACTAAGCGCATCGGGTACGTCGAGTTTGTAGGCAACTGGCCAACTCTTGCTAAAATATTGAAGGGTCCGACAAACCTTGGACTTAGTTTTCCACGTTTTCTTAATCGGATGATCCCTTTCCATGGCGATACTTTTAGTAGTACCATGTCTCCTACTTGAAACTCTAAATCTCTTCTTCTCTTATCCGCGTATGATTTCTGTCTGTCTTTTGCGGATTTCATTCGAGCTTTGATTTGATCAAATTTCTCGGAAGTAGCTTTGACCACTTCGAGACTTGCTAAATCCTTCTGTCCAATTTTCCCCCAACAAACCGGGGTCCTACATCTCCTTCCATACAACATTTCAAATGGAGGCATGCCAATAGTTGAGTGATAGCTGTTGTTATATGAAAATTCTGCCAATGCTAGATGGCTGTCCCAGCTCCCACCAAAGTCAATGATACAGGCCCGGAGCATGTCCTCCAAGGTCTGAATGGTCCTTTCAGATTGACCATCAGTTTGAGGGTGGTAAGCGGTGCTGATGTTCAGTCTAGTGCCCATCGCTTCATTGAATTTCTTCCAAAACCTTGACGTGAATCTAGTATCCCTGTCAGACACAATCGACAGCGGCATACCATGTCTGCTCACAATTTCCTTGATAAATAATTCTGCTAGTTTTTCAGACGAAGAAGTCTCACGTATTGGCAAGAAGTGAGCACTTTTCGTCAAGCGGTCGACGATCACCCAAATGGTATCATTGCCTTTAGCTGTTCGCGGTAGCTTGGTAATGAAGTCCATCATGATCTCCTCCCACTTCCATTCTGGTATTGGTAAATGTTGCATTTTACCGCATGGTTTCTGGTGCTCGGCCTTAACTAGTGAACACGTTAGGCACTTGTTCACGTACTCAGTCACATCATTCTTCATGCCTAGCCACCAGTACTCTTTCTTCAAGTCTTGATACATTTTGTTTATCCCTGGGTGGATAGAATAGCGAGACTTATGGGCCTCATCGAGGATTTTGGCTCTAAGCTCGCCAATCTTAGGTATCCACATCCGACCAAACCTAGTTCGTACACCGTATGCATTTGCATCCAAATTCCCTTATTGTCCTACTATTCTTTCTCGTTTTATATTTCTTTCCAATAGTGCTTCATCTTGTGCCTTTGATATTTCACTCATCAAATCTGGCATTATAATCAGCTGACACGCTTTGATCCGGATAGGTGCCGATTCTTCTTTTCTGCTTAAAGCGTCAGCCACTACGTTTGCCTTGCCTGGATGGTACAATATCTCACAATCATAGTCTTTCTGTAGCTCTTACCACCTCCTTTGTCTCATGTTTAATTCCTTTTGTTCGAAAAAGTACTTCAGGCTTTTGTGATCGGAGTAAATGGTGCATTTAACGCCATACAGATAGTGCCTCTATATTTTTAATGCGAAAACTACTGCCGCTAACTCTAGATCGTGAGTTGGGTACTTAACCTCGTGAATCTTTAGTTATAGCGAGGCGTAAGCAATTACCTTTCCTCGTTGCATAAGTACACAGCCTAAACCCTGACCCGAAGCGTCAGAGTAGACTACCAAGTCATCATTTCCCTCAGGTAGCGTCAAGACTAGAGCTTGGGTTAATCGTGTCTTAAGTTACTCAAACACGTTGTTTTAGGTTGGACCCCATTCATATTTTACTTCCTTCCATGTCAGTTTAGTTAGTGGCGAGGCTATTCTCGAGAAATCTTGAATGAACCTCCGATAGTAGCCTGCCAATCCCAGAAAACTTCGTATCTCGGGTGGTGTCTTTAGGACGTTCCATTCCTTTACTGTCTCGATCTTTGCAGGATCTACCATGATGCCATTTGGGTTTATCACATGACCTAGGAATTGGACTTCCCTAAGCCAGAACGCGCATTTGGAGAATTTTGTGTACAACTTTTCCTGCTTTAGCACCTCTAAAACCTCTCTTAGGTGACCGTGGTGATCACCCTCGTTTTTTGAATAAATCAGAATGTCGTCTATAAAAACTATCACTGACCGATCCAACATTGGTCGACATATTCTATTCATTAAATCCATGAACGCTGCTGGTGCGTTAGTCAATCCGAAGGACATCACGAGAAACTCATAATGCCTATAACGTGTGTGAAACGCGATCTTTGGTACGTCTTCTTCTCTTACTTTCAACTGATGGTAACCCGATCTAAGATCGATCTTTGAGAACCAACTCGCACCTTGCAGTTGATCAAAAAGGTCGTCTATTCTAGGCAGTGGGTATTTGTTCTTTACTGTCCTCTTGTTCAGTTCGCGGTAGTCAATGCACATGAGCATGCTGCCGTCCTTCTTCTATATAAATAGTATCGGAGCGCCCCATGGTGAAATGCTCGGTCTGATAAATCCTTTTTCTGTTAATTCCTCTAGTTGAGACATTAATTCTTTCATTTCTGACGTAGCCAATCGGTAGGGGGCTTTGGCAATGGGCTCAACTCCTGGCAGTAAGTCAATCTGAAATTCTATTTCCCGATCGGGTGGCAACCCAGGTAGATCCTCAGGGAACACTTCCGGAAAGTTGCACACCACGGGTACAATCTTGAGTTCCTTCGTTTTCATTCTATCGTCAAAAACATACGCCAGATAAGCTTCGCAACCACGCCTCATGTAACTTTCGGCCTTGATCATCAAGATGACGTTCGGCATCGTGCAATTCCAATCCCCGTAAACCGTAATTGGACTGCCGCTAGGAGCTTTGAGGTGTATCCTCTTACGTTTACATATGATTTGGGCTTCGTTGGCAGCTAGCCAATCCATACCCAATACTATATCGAATCCTCCTAAGGTGAGAAGGATTAATCTAGAAGGAAACTTATGGCCCTCTATTTCTATGATGCAATCCTCTGTTACTTGGAATACTGCCGAATTTTTACCAATGACAGTTTGTACGCTAAAGGCCCTTACTATGGTGTTGATAATGCAATCTAGTTTACGACTAAATGCATTTGATATAAAGCTTTTACTAGCACCAGAGTCAAATAAAATAGCAGCAAATTCATCATTAACTAGAAACGTACCTGACACAACATCAGGGTTTCCTCTTGCTTCCTCCTCAGTCAGGGCGTAGGCTCAAGTCCTAGCCTTCGGCTGTTCCTTTTCAGCTTCCTTCTCCTTTCCCGAACCGGATTGTTTGGTTCTCCTGCAATCCCTAGTCAAGTGTTCATATCTCCCACAACTTTGGCACTTGACGTCCTTTAAGCAATCTCGGGAGTAATGCCCCGGCCTTCTGCACTTATAACACATGGTTGGGCCAACTAGACATTCACCTTGGTGTTTCTTTAAGTATTTTTTACAAACTTCATACTCTTCTGCCCTAGGCTTCTTCACCTCAGCGGTGTAGTTTCCCTTTCCAATGCCTTTGAACGAGTTCTCCCATTTCCGCTTTGGAGCTTCGGGAGTTGTGTCCTCGTTAGCATAATCGTCATAGACGATTCCAGACAGATTGACCACCGACTCGAAGGTCGAGGGTAGATTAGCTTTCATATGAACACGGACCCTTTGTGGTAGGCCCTTCACATAGTACTTGATCAGTCGCTCTTCGGTCTCTACCAGGTGGGGTACCAGTTGAGCTAGCTCGTTAAACCTAGAAGTATACTGGCGGTGCGTCTTGCTGCCAGCCTTGAAGTTTAGGAATTCATTTTCCACCCGATCAATTTCGATCTGGGGATAAAACTTTTGGATTATCAGCTTCTTTAGGTCTTCCCATGTCATTCTGGCAAGAGCATTTAGCGACTTTGTTCTCTGAATGTTTCTCCACCAACTTAGTGCTTCATTGGTGAAAGAATGAGTAACATACTTAACGGCCTAGTCAGGTCGACACTCGCTGATGTTGATTACGGCGTTCATCCTCTCAATCCATTCAAACGTAGCCACTGAATCTTTGTTCCCATCAAACTTTGGTGGGTCACCGTCCTTGAAACCTTTGTAAGTACACCCTCGAGTGTTTGGTCCCACCCTTACTTCATCCCCATCACTGTCATATACTTTCTCTTCATGGTTTCCTTCGTCCTCCTCTTTGCTTTTCTTTAGTGCCTCGGATAGTAGATCAGGCAATACGTTCTTTAGAGTGAGTACAACCTCGCTGGCAATAGCATCCCTAACCTCGGGTTCCAACTGTAGAGACCCTTTATTGCCGTCGCCAGTTGGGGTCACATTAGTTTCGTTCACACTCTCAGTGTGTTCTGCGTGCACACTCTCTTCCTCTTCACGTCTTTGATTCAATGGAGGTCTACCGACTCTGCCAGTGCGACCGCCTCGGCGTCCGGTCCTTCCTCCACCAGCCATAGTTCCTAGTTTCCTGATAGTTATAAAGGGAATACATCAATGTCGTTCCTTCAGATCATAGTTTTAGAACAGTACGAGCAAGGTAAATTTTTAATTACAGTGACCGGTTTGTGATTACTAATTTACATTGCTTTTCGGGTTCAAAACTCTTCAAATCGGTTGTGACATTGACATCTATTTGTTCTAAGTTAAGGTATCTATTCTTATCCACATGCATTAACTTTAGTACTTACTTACCATGTTGGCGTTGGCTACCCATACTGACATCCGTGCGTTGGTCCCATAATCCGCTTGAGTCCAGACATTTAGGGATGTCTGAATCTCTCAAACTATTGCTCTGATACCAAATTGTAAGGCCCCTTTCCTGGGTAACCTCACTTGTTGGATTTACTCATAAACATAGTCATAATACTGAATTTAATTTAAAAGCATTCAAGAGTAGCGAAAGCAAACATCATTCGAATACATAACATAACAGCGAAAGTCTTAACAATTAAAAACATAACATTGTCTTAACATATATAAAAGTGGGATGTCAGTAGCATGTCGGGTAACCATCACGCCTTCGCACGACCCTTCCTTTTGTCACCTGAAATGTATACTAAAAGTCATCTAACGCTGGTGAGTTCTAGTTTAAAAACAATCAGACATAGTCTTTATCTTATCATTAAGTATTATATATATATATATATATATAAAATATGTACATTTGCATATTTTTTGCTTTACCGTTCTCACATCACATTCATATTGCGTATATATATGTACATACATACTTTGGGGAGAACATTCTTTGGTCATACACATAAGGGTGATCAACCCGTCATAATTGTTGCGTGAGTCACAAAGACAAACACCATAAGAACTACCGTCGTAATCCGTTTCATAAACCGTCCGGCCCTAGAAACCGTCCGTCGTAACATAAATCCGTCCGGCAACCTTTGTCCGTTCGCCTAAAACCCGTCCTACCGTCGTAGTCCGTTCATTCGCCCGTCTGCCCTAAGGCATCCGTTTCCCACGCGGCTATTATTTGAGCAACCGTTCTACATATAATAAGGCAATTGCTTCGACCGTCCATTAATGCCTTTCATACGTCCTAGCTGATGAAGGAACGTATTTGTCCCGGTTGCAAAATAGTCACGTGGTCGTCCGTCTACCGAAGTAGCCGTTATTCATGAAGCGTCCATAACGTTTACATACATTCATGACAAGCAATATATATATATATAATATAAAGCAAGGTTCCATTTATTTGCGTCATGCCATTCTTTCATTCATTCTTTGTAACATACGTTTCATTCCTGGTTCGTAATTCATTTTAATATATATATGTATATATCACGTATAATCACATTGACATTCATATCACTTATTCATTTAGTGTATACACTTCAGCCCCAAAACTTTTAACAAGGTTTGCACATAACATAAATGGGGCACATAGAACTCACATGATAAGCTAGTCTCGTTCTGTCCTAACAACGGTCCGACGAGCGTCACACACGATCTGAATTGGTTAATTACACATACATCAGACCTAATCTAAATTACACGCTTTTACTCATTCTGATCTAGGCGAACTTAAGGCTAAGTTCGCTACCCAAAGTCTAGGCGAACATATAGGCGAACTTGCCCTAAGTTATCTTGACTTGACCAAGCGAACTTACTAGGCGAACATAACCAAGTTCGTCCCTTGTTGGCATAAGCGAACTTACCAGGCGAACATAACCAAGTTCGCCCCCCCTAAGTTCGCTTACTTCATGCTCAAAGCGAACTTGTTAAGCGAACTTGATAAGTTCGCATGTCGGGTTGTCTTCTTCCCTAAAAATCCGAAGTTCTTGCATGCGAATCTGATCGTGTCAATATCTTAACTTTCTTTGTTCAAAACGTTCGGTTTTTCTTCTAGATGCTAGACCTATGCTTATTTTCAAATTTCATCAGTAAAAACGTTACCTTTTTAGCCAAAACCCGAAAATCCCAAAGTAAACAAAAACTCAGTTTGAGGCCGAACCGTTACCTGAATCGGACTTCTAATTCGGAGGTCTTGCTCACAAGCTCTGTAGTAACACGCTCCTTCAAATCCTGGGTCGATCCGTCAACTTTCTCTCTCTACGGTTTCTCTCTCTAAAGTGTGGAAATGATGGAGTTGAGGGAGAGTTAGACTGCCTTGATCCTTATATACATGGGCTTCCCTCGGCCCGTTGGAGCCGAGCCCAAGCCCATCCATTTTCCTTTCATTCATTTCTTCTTTCGTTTTTTGACGATTAAATCTCGCTCGCGTTAATATTTATTTATTTACTATTTTTGAGATGTTACAATAACCATGACTCTGATACCAATCTGTCACACCCCAAGGTAGATCGAAACGAGAGGAAAAAGGAGTGAGAATTTGCATTCCACAAGCTTGTAATCGGATGGGTTATACAAAATGGGTGATTAGAACGCGTTACCATTTATGATTAACACGGGATTAACGGGTTTTAACAGCTCGATTTATGGTTTAAAGAAATAAATAAAAAAAAATGGAAGCTTTATTGTTTCTAATAATAGTTCGTAAATTCTCAATCAATAACGGATTCAACCTTCCTAATCGATCATAATTGAGTTGGAAACGGTTTAGGAGGATTTAAAGTTTGAAATTATAGAGAATAGATGGGTGTTAGCGCGTGTTTGACTTTTTGAAGTCAAAATTGGCATGATTGTGTGTCCAGGGTTCAAGAAGAGAAAGGGGGGGTCAAAATGGGGTTCAATGCAAAAGAGGGGTTCAAAAGCGTAGGGGGGGGGGGGTTTTCTTTGGCTTGTGAGAGGGTTCAAGACCATTCATTTTAATTAATTAATTTTTTTTTAAAATTTGGTTTTATAAAACTTATAAAAACTAGGATTATTGGATTTTAATAATCCCACCTGATAAATGCAATTCGTATTAAGCTTCAATGGTTACAAGATTACAAAGAAAAACTCTAAGAAAGCACACTTGTATAATGAATGAATACATTACTTATATAGTAACTTAGAATCAAGACAGACCCTTGATTCTAAGGATCAGATCGAACACAAGCCGTTGATCTTGTATAGAAGCTATACTACACGTTAAGACAGCAATTACTACAATGGTTAACTTTACTCAAACGTCTTCTTAGGAATTATTGCTTGGATACTTGGAAGAGGAGCGTTGTTGTCTTTTATTGTCTGCACCAGTAACATTCTTTCTGCATAGGGTGTGTCAGAGTTGCAGCAGAAAATTATTAGTGGTAAAGTTGCTTTTGCTATGCCAATCAGCAGCAACGATTGATCTTCATCGGATATGGCTATCAGCAGCATTATTGATGATCCGCAGCAAGACTCAACTATCCAAAGCTGCTGATGATTTGCTTATCAGCAGCATCAAGTGTTTGATGCTGCTGAGAAGCCTATCCGTAGCAACTCTGGTCTTCAGCAGATAAGGCTGTCCGCAGCAGAAATGTTCATCAGCAGGAGAACAACTATCCGCAGCAAACATGCTTATCCGCAGCAAACATGCTTATCCGCAGCAGCTTGTTGGTCACAGCAAAACTGTGGAGTCTGCAGCAGTTGTACTTAGAGAATTTTGTAGCCATCATTCTTTATTTCTACAAACTCCCCCTAGACTGATGCTACCAAAACTCTCTTACTGCTTTTGTTGCTGAAGCTTGTGCATGTTGGCAACTATCCTTCCAACCTCATAGCCTATAGGGTCCTTGCTAGGATTGTCAAGTGGAAGCTCAGACAGAGACTTGATGTCTTTGCTTGGCATCTTAAAAATAGCCTTACTATAACATCTCATCTGTTGACCTCTAACAGCTGTTATTGTGAATTCATCCTTAGCAGCATTGTAGGACCAGCTAGTGAATGGAAAGTGGGATTGGAGAGGTTTAGCATTAATGACTACATCTTTGCTAGGATTGAATTAAAGTTTGATCACTAGTAACAGATGCCTTCCACCTTCATTCTTAGGATCATGAGCTTCACCCAGCTCCATAATTCTTCTAAGGTCAGAACCTGGGAGCTGCATTACCTCATCAACTGATTTGTAGATTGATCTCTTTACTTCTTCCCTTCCCCTGAAAACCTCAAACCAATGATCTTGATTGCTGTAGAACCAGATAACAATTTCTCTTGGGTCTTCTGGTGTAGCAGTAGGTTTGGTTTTCTTCTTCGGAGGCTGTTGATGAGGAGGAGCTGGGTGGGAGGATTTGGACTTTTTGGGTGGAGAGGAGGGAGGTCTAGGAGGGAGAGTGGAAGGTTGTTGGATAAAGGAAGGGCTGGATGAGGGAGTAGGCTTGGGTTTCTTTGGTTTTCTTTCATCAGGTTGAGTAATCACCCTTTTCTTGGAGCCTGTCTTCCCCAATCTTTCTTCCTCTTCCTTCTTTACTTTGAAGTACAAGGCTTACAGGTTCATGAAGCTCATGGGACCTAGCCTCTTTCCACTTTCTCCTCTAACCTTTAGGAAGTCCATCATGACCTTCCTTTCTTCATGGGTCCTAATGTTAAAAGCAATGGTCTTCTTGTTTTTCTGTTTGGCTTTTTCTTCTTCTTCAGCCCTTTTCTTATTTGCCAGTTGACCTTGCTGACCCATGAAAGCTCTGTAGATTTCTTTATTTAACAATTTCTCAAGGTAGTCTGCATCCTCACCTTGAAAAATCAGAGCTTCTATCCACTCCTCTCTCATTTATTTGGCTAGTTCAGAGTCAGTTATTCTGAACTTAGCCTCTTCTTTCCTTTTCTTTTCTTTTCTCTCTCTTCCCCTTCTTTATTGAGTTGTTCCTGCAGCTGAAGAGCTAGAGCTTCATCTTCTTGTAATTGTGTAGCTGCAGGAACTTTAACTTTCATAGTATCCAGTTGCCTAGCAAGCAACTGGATCTGTTATTCCCTGAGGAGAATGGCAGTTTTTCTTTCTTGAATCTTTCTAAACTCTGCCATCTCCTCTTCTCTCTTTCTCTCCTTCTATTTTCTCTTTCTTTAATCTCTCTTCTTCTTCTTCTGACATGATGCCCTTCCCCTTGTCTTTGTTGGATGCCTCTGCTTCAGCTTCATGGATCACAACAGCAGATGTAAGAGATGCTGTTAGGATCTCAGCTTCAGCTTCATTGGCAAGTTGAGGAGTAGACACAGAGGAAGGGACTTCTTCACTCTCTTCCTTTTCCCATTCACTCCCATATATAGCTTTAAAGGCTTCTTTGACATTCTAAGCAGCCACTTTTTTTTACCCTTCTGCTGCATTCAGAATGATAGTTGGTGAGGAGGGAAGGGATAGATCTGATTCAGAGTCATCCATTGCAGACGATCCCTCCTTTTCAAGAAAAGCTTTGATAATATTGATCATTGCTTGACTTTCTAAGGAGTTAATGTTGCAGATGTGTGTTCTGAGCTCATAGACCTTGTGCAGGAAGTCTGAATTGAGGAGCATGAACTCTTGGATGTTGTTGATTGTGAAAGATGATCCATCACTTAAGAAGAATTAAAAGCCAGAGGACCCAGTGCTTGACCATCCTTGCACTTCCAGGCCCCTGACCACTTTATTGTAGAAAAATCTTCTCCAACATAGAACTTATTCTTCTGTTAAAGCACTGCTCCTGATCAAGTCAAGTCTTTGAGCCAGTCTTTGTTCTGATGTTGTTGAAGATTCTGCATGGTGTTCAGGATAGGCCACCATGTTTGCTTCTTCTAAGAGCCTTTCAAACCAGGGTATATTATCCTCCATCAAGACATAGAACCTGTCGATTGCAAGTTCTGCTGAGAGATCTATAGAAGTGTTTATGCAGCTTGATAGGTACAATTCAAGAATTTGCAGTGGATTCAGAGTATTCCAATTCAGCTCCTCTATTCCACCAAACTCCCGTCCAATCCAGAATCTCTCAGATAGACCATCATACCCCCAAGCTAGAATGGAGTCAAATTCTAGTTTATTTGAAGTCGGAGTGAATTGAGAGGCAATGGTCTGTCTTGATATGGCTGCAGCAGCAGGAAGTATGCTGAATGATGAAGGTGTATCTTCATTTTGACTTTCATTCTTCAACACCTCATCCACAGCTCGGACAACTAACTTCCAATCCTCAGTGATATATTCCTCTTCATCTACTGATTCTGGCAAGTCATGGATTTGAACAAAAGTAGGTTTGAAGATAGAACTTTGAAAAGCGGCATGCTCTTGTATCCATTCTTCGAGGCTGTCAGCATAATCTTCCATAGTAACTATCTCCCCCTTTTTGGTTGCATCAGTGCATAGAGATTAATCAGTTTGAGTGCCCACTGATACAAGGGAGGGAGTAGTCACTAGAGGGCATTGATGGGCTTCATGCATAAAGACTTGGTGCCTTAGTTTGGACACTTCGACCTCTAGCATTGCCACCCTGGCCGTCAATTCCAAATTATGAAGTTTCAGTCTGTCCTCATCCACAGTTGTGGAATCCTTGGAACAAGATGGGGCCTTAGGCCTAGCCACTGCATCCCCATCACCCTGGTTTTCTTGGAACCTGGGATTCCTCTCATTGAAGAGTGTTTCAAGAGAAACATCTTCACTGTGAGTTGTCGTGGTTAGGGTCTTAGTGATGTTATCACTGTCCTCCTGATCAAGTGATGTACCAGGAGTAGTGACAACCCTTTCCACATTCACTCTATCATCACTCCCAGAGTGAACCTTCATAGGTGATGAACTTGGGTTGGGTACATTAGCAGCCAAGTCAATCAATACCTCTGAAATAATGGTAGTTGGAGAAGGTATATCATCTTGACTAGGTGCCTCTGCACTTAAGTTCAGAGAAGAAAAATAATGATATGGCTCAGCAGGTTGTTCTATGGATCTGGGATGTGATCCTGATCCTAATAAAGAAACTTCCAACGAAGTCTCTCTAATGGTTTGGCTATCCCTTTTGATATTCTCATCAGAATGTTGGGATTCTGAATGAGGGCTTTTAGGTTGGGATTGGGCCTGTGAGACAAGAATAGAAGGAGTCTTCTTGCTCCTTTTTCTGGTATATTTTGTCACAACTGGGGCCCTGTGTTCCAGTTGGGACGAGATAACATCCAAAATAGGTGTAAGTAGTTTTTGTGCCTGTGCATCCTTAGTAGTATGCACAGGGTTCGAACAGTGGAAGCAGTTTGTTGTTCAGGTTTTGAAGTAGAGGGTGTGTGATCAGTATCAGCTGGGATTGCTGCACTGTCACCCTAGGTACTTTGTATGTTCATCATTGTAGATAACAATGGAACATTGACCCCTGAGAACTTTTTGGAAACAGTTCTCATGCTTTGAAAAATGTTATATTTATGACCAAGCATAAGATAGATTATTGCAGGTTTTGAAAGATCTTTTAGTTCATTGTTGAAAACCTCCTGCAAGAACCATGGGTACATAAAGAATGACTGCTTTGCACCTTCTTGAAGGTTATATCTCAAACCTTCAAAGATGAGATGTGCAAAGTTAAAACCTTGGCCAGAGACCATACCGTGAACAGCAGAGGCAAGTGCAGAGCTCACTTGGTGCCATCCACTTCTCTTCTGAGATATGCATTGTAGAAGGGTGTGACAAAGAAACTTCCATGGAGGGCCCATCAGCGCCTTTTCGATGGTGTACTCGTTCTGATTTCCAGTGTACCCTATGGATACAAAGGTCCTCATATACTCTTCCCTTGAGTATGAAATGGCGGCCCCCTCGTCCTGAATCTTAAGATGTTTTCGGAGGGTTACTTCAGTGATGGTGACGTCTTTGCCGTCTATCGTAGCTTTGATTTGGGGAATCCCTTGTTCGGTAGAGTAGACGGCGGTGTTCCAAAAATCCTCCATATTAGGGATGTATATGGTGGGGTTGACGGTTAGTGCAAAGTATATCTTTGATCGACAGAGAAAATCGATCATGTCATTGAAACCCTCGGACTTTTTTCCTTTTACTAGGTATGCGGTGAGATTGTGGTAGGGTGAGAACTTGTCATCGGGCTGGTTTATGTCGACCTCTGCCATTGTTGTTGGGTTTGGAGGGAAGGAGGAAGGTTTTTGAAAGGAGGTTAAGTATGGAAGGCTTTGAATGCTGTGAAGGCTTGAGAGAAAATGGTGAGAGTTAGGATGGAATTGAATGTGAAGAGGTTATGGAGAAATTTGATTTGTGTTATAACGGCAGAGGAGGGAAAAAGCAAAGTTACTTGTATAGTACAACCTTATTCACTTTTCACTGTTACAGCTGTAATACACTATAGCAGTCATGGTAAAGACTGAAAGTACTTTTTACAGCGGGTAAAAGGGTAATTTAGACTTATTTTTACCCATCAGCAGCAAACTTGGTTGCTGCAGATGGTTAAGCCTATCCGCTGCAAACTTGGTTGCTGCGGATGGTTAAGTTTGTCAGCAGCAAACTCAATTGCTGCTGATGGATGTAATGATCCGCAGCAAAGATGTTGCTGCTGACTGCCTTAAAGCTATCCGCAGGAAACTTGTTCCTTCTGATAACTTAAAGCAGTTAGTGGCAAATTCTTTGCTGCTGAAGATTAAACTTGTCAGCATCAAAAAAGGTTACTGCTGACTTATAACTTTTATTTACAACAAAAGACAAATACATTTATAAAATAAATTTTAGAGACAAATTTTAGTCAAAGTTCATCATACCAATAGATTCAACTAAATATCTAAATCTAGCTTCATCAAAAGTTTTTGTAAACAAATCAGCATATTGCTCATTGGTATGAAATTGGTTAAAATAATTCTCTTTTTCTCAGCTTGATCTCTTATGAAGTGATACCTGATGTCAATGTGCTTTGTCTTGGAGTGCTGCACCGGATTGTTAGTGATTGATATAGCACTCATGTTGTCAATGTGAATGGGAATGGCCATGAAAGTCATCCCATAATCCAGCATTTGGTTTTATATCCAGATGACTTGTGAACAGCAACTTGAAGCTGCAATATATTCTGCTTCTGCTGTAGAAGTTGATACACAGGTTTGCTTCTTGCACTGCCATGAAATCAGTCTTCCTCCCAGAAACTTACATCCCCCTGATGTGGACTTTTTGTTCAAGTTGCATCCCCCATAGTCACTGTCAGTGTATGCATACAGGCTGAACTTTCCATTTTTATAATACCATAGCCCAAGTCTTGGTGCTCCCTTTAGGTATCTGAAAATTCTCTTGACAGCTTGAAGATGTGTGTTCTTTGGAGCTGCCTGGAATCTTGCACAAAGGCATACTGCAAACATGATATCTGGCCTTGAGGCAGTGAGATACACGAGTGACCCTATAATTGCACGGAATTGATGTTGATCAGTGTCTTGACCATCTTTGTCTGGAGTCAGTTGATGGTGCACTTGCATAGGAGTTCTTGCAGCAGTGCAGTCAGCCATTTTAAATCTTTCCAAAATGCTTTTTACATATTTGGATTGGCTTATAAAGATTCCATTTGGAACTTGTTTGACTTGAAGACCTAGAAAGAAATTTAGTTCACCTATTGAGCTCATTTCAAACTTTGAGTGCATCAGGATCTCAAAGTCTTTACACAACTTCTTCCTTGTTCATCCAAAGATGATGTCATCAACATAGATTTGTACCAGTAGGATTTCTCCCCCTTCATCTTTGATAAACAAGGTCTGGTCAATGGCACCTCTTCTGAAGTTGTTGCTTAGCAGATATCCAGACAGAGTTTCATACCAGGCTCTTGGAGCTTGATGTAAGCCATAGAGAGCTTTGTCTAGTTTGAACACTTTGTTAGGATGTGCAGGATCTACAAAGCCTGGAGTCTGTTTGACATATACTTCCTCACCAATCTTCCCATACAGAAAGGCACTCTTGACATCCATTTGATAAACCATGAAATTCTTGGATGCAGCATATGCCAAGAAGATTCTGATGGCCTCCAGCCTGGCAACAGGAGCAAAGACTTCATCATAGTCAATTCCCTCTTCCTGAGTGTAGCCTTGAGCTACAAGTCTGGCTTTGTTCTTGACGACAATGCCTCTCTCATCTTGCTTGTTCCTGAATACCCATCTTATGCCAATAGCAGTTTGACCAGGTGGAAGATCAACCAATTTCCAAACATCCTGCCTCTTGAATTACAGCAACTCTTCCTGCATTGCCTCAATCCAAATGCTGTGTTTCAGAGCTTCATCTATCTTCTTGGGTTCTACCTGAGACAGAAAACAAGAAAACAGACATATATTGGCCTCACGAGATTTGCTTCTTGTTTGAACTCCTTGGTGAACTTGGCCAATGATATTTTCCAATGGATGTTCCTTGTTGATTCTCTGTGCTGGTACAACATCCAATCGAATCCCTTGCTCAAGATTGCTCTGATTATGATCAGGAAACTCTTCATTCATGGTGGAAGAATCTTCAATATCAACAGCAGCGTCAGAATTATCAGCAGCAGCATCAGCATTTTCAGCAGCAGCATCTGCCTCTACAGCATTTACAGATGAGTCTTCATTCAGATTTTCATTTTCAGAGAGGCTGCTGCTAGTGACATTTGAGAGTCTGGTTCCTGTTTCACTGGTTTCAATAGCTTCCACGACAGATGGAGGATCAATATATGGTCTTTTCAGTCTGATAGAGGGTCTAGGAAACTCCAATATGTAGTCAGAGGAAGAAGTGGAAGCTGGTTCTTTGGAGGAGGTAGACTCCATATTTGAGAAGATGAGAGGCTCAAATATCTGTGTGAAGGAGTCTATATCAAAGAGCCAGTCTGGGACTTTTCCCTATTCACATGCAATGTGTTCCCTACATTCCACATTGGCTGATTCTTCCACAATTCTTGTTCTTGAGTTGAATACTCTGTAGGCCTTGGATTGAGAGGAATAGCCCACAAAATATCCTTCATCAGATTTGGCACCAAACTTAGGAAGAACCCCATGTGTGATAAGAATGGTGCATGGACATCCAAAAGGTTTTAGAAATCCAATGTAGGGAACTCTTTTGAACCAGAGTTCATAGGGTGTCTTGTTGAGAGGCTTGACAATGAGAACTCTATTTTGCACATAGCAAGCTGTACTGACTGCTTCTGCCCAGAATGTGAGAGGCATTTTTGAATCAGCCAACATTGATCTTGCTGATTCAATTAGAGTTCTGTTTCTTCTTTCAGAAACCCCATTTTGTTGAGGAGTTCTTGGAGCACTGTATTGTCTTTCTATTCCCTTGCTCTCACAGAAACAGTTCAGAATGTGATTCTTGAACTCTGTACCTTGATCACAGCTTATGATTTTCACCTTTTGATTGCTTTGATTCTCAACTCGAAGAATGTAAGATTTAAGAATCTCAGCAGTTTCATCTTTTGTTCTCAAGAAGTATACCCATGAAAATATGGTATAGTCATCAGTAATCACCAGACAGTATGACTTCTTGCCCATTGACATGACATTTGTAGGACCAAAGAGATCCATATGCAGCAGCTGTAGTGGAGTGTCATTTGAATTCAATGTTGTGGGCTTGTGAGAACTTTTATGTTGCTTCCCCTTCAAGCATGCAATGCAATGATCTTCAAGTTGGAATTCTTTGTTAGGAAGCCCTCTGACAAGATTTTCTTTCACCAACTTGTTGATGGTTTTTATATTGACATGGCTTAATCTTCAGTGCTAGAGAGCTGATTCATCAACTGATGACTTTGACCGGAAACAAGATACACTACCAGATGGAGTGACCTCATTCATGTCAAGCACATATAGGTTATCTTTTCTCTTAGCAGTCAATAGAATCTTCTCTGGAGGAGGTTTGCTTAAACTTGGGGATAGAACAAAGCATTCTTTATCTGTGAAAAGCATCCAATGCTTTTGATCATAGCCCTGGGAAACACTCATGAGATTGAAATCCAATTCTTTGACATAGTTTACTCTTTCAATACTCATTCTTTCATTAGACACAGTTCCTTTTCCAGTAATAGATCCTCCTTTTGATTCACTCCTAAAGGCAACATATCCTCCATTGAAGTGTCTGAAGTTGGAGAGGATGGATTTTTTGCCTGTCATGTGCCTAGAACAACCATTGTCTACAACCCAGGTGTTATTCTTGCGACCTGGCTGTTCCTGCACATGAGAGTGATCTAGTTAGAGGAAGGAACCCAAGAACTTGCAAACTTGGATAAGTATTTCGTTGGATTAGCAGCATCAGTATTTTTGCATTCAATTGAGCCAATGATAATGCTTTGAGGGATAGAGGCTGGGATCTTGGCTTTCCATTGCTGATTAGGTGGTTTTCTAGATTTATTTGTTCTATCAGCAGCTGATGTTACTTTGGCTGCTGATAGATTTGCTTGATCAGCAGCAGATTTTGCTACTGGGGACTTTGGCTTATCAGCAGCAGCTTTTGCTACTGAGGACTTTGGCTTATCAACAGCAGATTTTGTTGTTGCTGATGGTTTTACTTGAGCAGCAGCACGCTTCTTTGGTTTCTTGGGCTCTATCAGATCAACAGCATTTTTGCTGGCTGCTGATGGTTTAACAACAGATGTATGCCTATCCTTCTTTACCTTGCTGATAGGCTTTTGTTTAAGAGGGGCTTGATGAAGAATCTGATTGAAAGGATTAAATTTACAATTTGCAGCAAAGTGGTTTGATTCACCACAGATGATGCAAGATTGTTGAGGTTTTGGCAGATGCTTCCTTGGTGGGGATAGAGAGTTTCTGAAATGAGTTGCTTTGGCTTCAAAGCTTCTTACCTTTTTGTTCTTGTTTGTCTTCTCAAAAGCATGTTGCTTTAGGTTTCTTTGTTGCTGAAGGTAGTAGAAGCAGGTGCTGACAATATGGTTGTATTTCCCACACACAAAGCATGATTTAGCCAATTTGTCCCTTTGAATGTACACATAATCCCTTTTCTTGAATAAGTCTTTGAAATTCTAGGGATGAGCTTTGTTGTGCTCAAAGGTGGCTTCCTCCAATGTCTTTTAAACATATGGAGCTTTCTCTCTAGGAAGAATGGTTTTGGGTTGAGGATTTGGGTTGGTGGAGATTGAGGACTGTCCATTTTCCATAGTTATCTTTCTTCCTTGTGGAGGATAGCTGATTTTGATTTGTTTGGTGGGTTGAGATACTGGTACTGTTTTTGAAGAGATAAAAGGGCTTGGATCATTTGTTTGAATGACTTCAAAGGCAAGTAGTGATTGAGCTTCATTGGTTTTAGTGGAGTCTGAGCAAGTGGACTCAGACTCAGATGAGGCAGTGCATTCTTGCACAAGTGGTTCTTCCTTTGAAGGATCAAGATTTCGGTTGGCCAGATCAAGATTTGAAAGATTGAAGCTTGGTTCATGAATGGCTACATAGTCGGCAGGTGGTGCAACAGTTTTGTACTGGTCAGCATGGTACCCCAGACCAGTCTTTACTCTGTCATGAACTTGAGCATCTAAAAGTCTTTGTAGCTTTTTGGATGCAAACTCATATTTTTCAACATGAACTTTCTGTTCTGCCAATTCTGCTCTGGTAGCTTTTAACTTAACCAGAAGATCATCAATTTGAGTTTCAAGGTTTGTTTGTTCATGTTTTAATGATGAAATTTCTTTCTTTAAACAATCAATCTTTTCCTTGTAACTGTTTTCAACCTTTTTAAATTCAGATTTCATTTGGTGAAATTCTTCATTTTGATCTATGAGATTCTGGTTATGTTTCCTGTATCCAAGGACCTTATGAATATAAGCCTGAGTACAAAGATTTTCATATACCTGAGGTGGTATCTCTGATGTGTCTGCCATGAGAGCTTGATTGTTGGCAGGAAGATCCTCATACTGGAAGCTCCAGTCAAAGTCAGCAGTTCCAACAGCTGCACAAGCTGCAGTTTGTACAGGAGGAGTGGCATGTTGCTGTTGTTGCTGTCTTGGCTGAGCTTAATGAGCTTGTCTGGTCTGAGCAGAAGCTGGGTTTGCCTTTGGTGCCTTGCATTCTCTAGCAAAATGACCAAGTTGGTTATAGTTGTAACACCCCAATTTGCTTTTGTCCATGCCAACTCAGGTGTTGGAGTTGTTGCTTGGAACGGGTCTTCTTGTTCTTGAGTAGAACCTTTTTTCTCTTAGAGAGAGCATGGCATAGGAGTGATGTATGTCCATTTCTTCTAGATCATCTGGATGAAAACATTCCAGGTCTTCCTTGATAAAGGACATGTTGCTTGAGTTTTCAGAGACAAAAGCAGCAGAGGTTGATGTTTGAGGTGGAGCTTTAAGAAGAAATAGTGAGTTGTTTGATTGAGAGGTTGGAGTTTGGGGATGAGTGATAATGGGAGGGTAGTAGTTGCTAGAACTAGGAACTGAGTGATCTGAGTGGAGTACAGAGGAAGTGGTGGTGGATGATGAGGCTGTTGAGTAACTTGAGCTTCTCTCTTTGGCTTGAATCATTTCTAATTCATATGTCTTCAGCATGCCAAACAACTCAGTCATCTGCAGGGTCTTTAAATTTTCAGTTCTTCTTATTAACACTGTGTAAAGTGTGCAGCAGCTGGGCAGAGACCTGATGAACTTCTTGAGAATGTCTTCATTCTCCAGCTTCACTTTTGAGCACTGTAGCTCTCCTACAAGGTAGGTGTACCTATTATACAACACAGTAAGAGACTCACCTTCCTTCCAGACAAAGTTCTCATATTATTACTTCAGAATGTCTCTTCTGTTTTCTTTCACTTCTTCTGAACCAGCAAACATTTTCTCAAGAGCCTCCCATAGCTCCTTAGCAGTATTGTATCCTCTGAAGTTGTGAAATACTTCATTTGGCAAGCACATCTGAATGGCTCCCAAAGCTTTGAAGTCTACCTCCATCTTCTTTATGTCTTCATCTGAATATTTTGAAGGTTCTTTGGGGGGGACTGATGGACCTCCGGAATCAGCAGAGGCCACCATGGGTACATATGGTCCATCTTTAATGGATCGCCACATCCCATACTCTTGATAGCAGAAGAAACTTTCCATCCTGTTCTTCCACATATCATAGTCTTCTCCAGACACCAGTCTTGGTGGTCTGTTGATGCTTCCAATATCTTCAAAACCATTGTTTTGTGCCATTTTGGATTTGTGATAAAGGGTCTCTTTAGCAAAGAGATATTATTGAATAGAACCAGAGAGTGATTAAACAAGTGTGAGTTTGTTTAATCTGAGAGTCAAAGCTCTGATACCACTTGTAGGATCGAAAATACAAGATGGTTCTATTCTAGTTGAGATTGGCGGAAACAATCACAACTAAGCAATGTAAACAAGTAAACACAAAGAGTACTGATAAATGCAATTCGTATTAAGCTTCAATGGTTACAAGATTACAAAGAAAAACTCTAAGAAAGCACACTTGTACAATGAACGAATACAATACTTATATAGTAACTTAGAATCAAGACAGACCCTTGATTCTAAGGATTAGATCGAACACAAGCCATTGATCTTGTATAGAAGCTATACTACACGTTAAGACAACAATTACTACAATGGTTAACTTTACTCAAACGTCTTCTTAGGCATCATTGCTTGGATACTTGGAAGAGGAGCGTTGTTGTCTTTTATTGTCTGCACCAGTAACATTCTTTCTGCATGGGGTGTGTCAGAGTTGCAGCAGAAAGTTGTCTGTGGTAAAGTTGCTTTTGCTATGCCAATCAGCAGCAACGATTGATCTTCATCGGATATGGCTATCAGCAGCATTATTGATGATCCGCAGCAAGACTCAACTATCCAAAGCTGCTGATGATTTGCTTATCAGCAGCATCAAGTGTTTGATGCTGCTGAGAAGCCTATCCGCAGCAACTCTGGTCTTCAGCAGATAAGGATGTCCGCACCAGAAATGTTCATCAGTAGGAGAACAACTATCCGCAGCAAACATGCTTATCCGCAGCAGCTTGTTGGTCAGCAGCAAAACGGTGGAGTCCGCAGTAGTTGTACTTAGAGAATTTTGTAGCCATCAGTCTTTATTTCTACAGAGACAACGATGGTGTTTAACGTGACCATGTTAAACACCACCAAAGCCAATTTCAAAAGCCAACACGAGACCATTGCTAGCTTGGCTCGACTCTCTGGCAGTTTGCAGATGTCCACGTCATATAAACTCTAACGGCGTTAAGTTTTTTTAACGGGAGGTCCAATGTAAAAAAATAGTTTGAAAGTAGGGACCAGTGGTAAGAATATTCTCAGTTGGGATTATTATTGGTCAATTTGTAAAAAGTGGGATTATTAAAGGCCAATTGGTAAAAAGTGAGATTATTAAAATCTAATAATCCTAAAAACTAATCATTATTTATCTCCCAACAGAGAACACTCTATTTTTATAAAGTCGTAAATTGTATAAATGGTTTATATAATATGATCAAAAACTACATATATATTTATAATTAAATAGATAAATATATACATACAAAGGATGTAAATGCATAGTTAAGTTCATAAAATTTATTTTTGATTTAATTTTTATAATAAAGTATATATAAATATATATGTTATATATACTACGGAGTTGCAATATTAAACTTTGAATCGATACATGTTAAAAAAAAATAAAAAAATATTAATTTGCCATTCTGAGATGAGCAAGCTCGGGATTGAAATGAAATGTCATTATTGTATAATTTTTTTAAATAAAATAATATTAGAAAATTATGGATGTTACAGTATCCCCAAGTTGAGGGAATTTCGTCCAGAAATTCAATTGATGGAGGCTACTGAATCAGGAAAGAGATGAGGGTTTGGACCGTTGGCCATCTGGAGCAATGGTAGCCCCAAGACTTCCTATAGTGGAGGTCTTGGGTTCGAATCCTTGCCACAGCAAAAAAGGGGTCTGTGACCAGGTCAGGAGGTTTATCCAGTTGGGGGTTCCTCATGGGGTGGGCTGCCCTGGATATTCTAGGTGTTTCCTCGGGGAAACCCAATTATCATAGAATATCTAGGTGTTGCCGTTCAAAAAAAAAGATGAGGGTTTGGATTTTCTACGAGCTTTGACTGTCGGTTTGAGGAGTACAATTGATAGCAAGATTCGGGTCTGTTTTTCAAAGTTAGGTATGAGTGATGATAATGAATTTAGTTTAAAAGATTTAAGGAGAAAACTATCGAACTATATTTTGGACTCCAAAGACGGAATGTATCCCTTGAAATAAGGACGATGAGAATTTGATAGTTAAAACTTTTTAGGATGTAGTCTACTATGTTCCAAAGGTATCATTGGGTAAATATTCCACAAACATTGGTCGAGGCCTAAATAACATAAAACTTCACGTGGTACGAATGACGTTACTACGGACAATATGACAGGTACACATATATATAGGAAGTACCAACGGCGTATCCACCATGTCCTTATCATATCTCATTAGTTTCTTTATTATATATCACGATAAGTTTTATGTCATAACACACGACAAAATTCACTATGTTTCCCATGCGCTGATTTTTATAATTACGTGTGCACCCGTAATTACTCGAATCGTCGCATGGTCCGTATAGATCCTTCCGTTGTTTGCGGGTCAAGAGAGAACACAAAGTTACTTGGTTCATATCTATTGTTTTCACGTATGAGTTGCTAATACTAACTATGCCCCTAGATAGTAAGGTCAATCCGAAAACTAAAGAGTAATAATGTGGCATAACTTAAAGTTCCATAGCTTCCTCGTGTTTGAACATGTAAGGCCCCAAACCCGGGAGGCCTCACTTGTTGGATTTACTCATTCACAAATAGTTCTTAAACTTGAATATCAAAATAACGCAGCGGAAAACTTCATTCAAACATAATCACAACATTGTTCAAACATGCGGAAGCGTAACATAGTCTAATACATAAACAAAACATAAACTAATCATAACGGGATACCAGTCTTCACATCATCCGGGTAACTCTTCAAACCACCCAACATCGCCGTCCATCATCATAACCTGCATTAACCTGAATGTGCATACTAAAAAGTCAGCTACGCCGGTGAGTTTTGTTTTTAATCACAAAACATTATCTTCAAATATTTGCCAAAAACATATCATTTAACTTCAATAATAAAAGCGTACGAAAATCATGCAATAACATAACATAAACCATAAGTCAACGAATATATCGAATCTGCGCCTTCTCATAACCGTCAAATCCAAACGTCACATACTGGCGGAATATCCTAAGGATCACAACCACTAGGCCCATCACCGCCGTACTGTCCTTCGGGCGAAGAAATCCTAGGGCCCGACACTTAGGCTATTCAACACCGAACTTCAACCACGGCATCACAAGGATGACACGTACCAAACTTCAAGCACTGTACCCCGTAAGGCACAAGTACCAAACTTCAAGCACGACTATCCCGTAAGGTAAATCGTACCAACTTCAAGGATCACGATAATCCCCTTGGTGACCGTTATCACCCCAGTTGTACAACAGCTGGCCAACCACAAAGGCCCCTAAAAGGTAAAGTCCGATAACATAAGTCCCATACCCATAACCTTCATTTCCTAAGGAATAATGGTAGATTCGTTCGTTTGTGACTTTCGTAGACATTCATTTCTTTTACTTCAAAACATCAGTTAAAGCAATCGTACGTTTTATTAAAAATCATTCATTCATTCGTAAACACTTCGTAAACTTCTTTTGGCAAAATATTTCATAAACACTTCTTTCATAACCTTTTCTTCCAAAACATCGTCCATAAACCTCGTTTCATAAAACGTCACATATATCATTCATAAACATCGTTTTATAAAACGTCACATCGTCACGCATGCATACCAGCCCAAAAATATTGTTTAAAACATCTAAAAGAGGGCTTCTAGAACTCACCTGATAAGCTAATCTCAGTTGTCCTAATCGAGGCCCAACAATGTCACGTACGATCTGAATTGAGTAGTTACATACACATCAGACCTAATCCCGACTCTAACGGGTTTATTGTACTGAACTAGGCGAACTTAAGTTAAGTTCACCTTTTACAAACCTTGCAAACATACAGACGAACTTAGGCTAAGTTCGCCTGATCCATACTTCGCTACCATAAGTTCACCACCACTACATTAGGCGAACATGCTAAGTTCGCCTAAACAGGTTCTTTTCCCTAAACACCCCAAACCGTAATGAGGACGTCTAGATAAAATATACTTCTTTAATTCTAACGAAAATCGGACAGAGTTCTGTTTGTTTTTGGTCTAATCCAGACAATTCAAATTGTCTATTTTCCATTACCATATCATAACAAATAACCAGAATGACCGGGTTTTTAACTTCTATCATTAATATCCATATTTATATATTTTATCATTTATAAAATAATCAATGCTATCGGTTATTGTTCGTTATTTATATATTTATAACTCTACACGTCCCCACGAACATGGTATTCTTGACCCGAGCCAACTAATAATAATATTAATTAATATTCTACGGTTTTTAAGAATTATACCATCTCGAGCACGAACCCGTAATGTAACCGAGACTTGACCCGAACTGTCCTTTTCAATCGTACCCGCAACTGGCCTCGACTCGCCGGTTATACTTTCTAACAACACCATCTTCATCATCATGCCATCACCATCACCATCACCATCACCATCACCATCACCATCACCATCACCATCACCATCATCATCTTGTAACTACTACCATCTTGTAACTACTACCATCTTCATTCCCTAAGGAATAATGGCAGATTCGTTCGTTTATGACTTTTGTAAGCATTCACTTCTTTTACTTCAAAACGTCAGTTAAAGCATTCGTACGTTTTATTAAAAATCATTTATCCGTTCGTAAACACTTCGTAAACTTCTTTTGGCAAAATATTTCATAAACACTTCTTTCATAACCTTTCCTTCCAAAACTTCGTTCATAAACCTCGTTTCATAAAACGTCACCTATATCATTCATAAACATCGTTTTATAAAAAGTCACATCGTCATGTACGCACACCAGCCTAAAAATATTGTTTAAAACATTTAAAAGAGTGCTTCTAAAACTCACCTGATAAGCTAGTCCCAGTTGTTCTAATCGAGGCCCAACAATGTCACGTACGATCTGAATTGAGTAGTTACATACACATCAGACCTAATCCGGACTCTAACGAATTAATAATAATATTAATTAATATTCTACGAGTTTTAAGAATTATACCATCTCGAGCACGAACCCGTAATGTAACCGAGACTTGACCCGAACCGTCCTTTTCATCATCATCATCATCATCATAATCATCATCATCATCATCGTCATCGTCATCGTCATCATCATCGTCATCGTCATCGTCATCGTCATCGTCATCGTCATCGTCATCGTCATCTTCATCTTCATCTTCATCTTCATCGTCATCGTCATCGTCGTCGTCGTCGTCATCGTCATCATCATCGTCATCGTCATCGTCATCTTCATCGTCATCCTCATCCTCATCGTCATCTTCATCGACATCATCATCGTCATCGTCATCGTCATCGTCGAAACTACTGTCATTTCCTCATCATCGTCGAAACTACTGTCATTTCCTCATCATCATCGAAACTACTATCATTAACCATACTAACATGTTTCCTTGCATTCATCAACATGAACTAGCACCATCCCGCAACCATGAAGCTCAACATCACTACCAAGAGCCACCATTCTTCCATAACATCCCAGCACCACCACCGTGAGGTCACCACCACCATATCCGTGAAGCTCACTTTAACAATACTCGTTTAATCGCTGCAACAGAGCTCACCGGAGACTAGTACGGCCTACACCATCCTCCACGTACTCACTGATGTGAACCATCATCTCCCGAAACTATTGCCGTGAACACCCTATACCCGAAACTACCAACACCACATAACCGGAAATCACACGAGCATGCTGCCGGAGCTATGGCAGCACCACATATTCCATGTTACATCCATTACTACCTCCCACTATCATCCTCGTGCAAACCCCAACCACCATCAAGCTCACAATCACCAGCTCTCTGTCGTAGGGCTACCGTTAACCTTACTACAGTCCGGTCCGTAACATCACCATGAAACCCGTAACACCATGAGCTTCCTCTCTACTGTTTTCATCCACCAACACCCTCGTATCTGGCAATACATGAGTTCTCAGCTGCTGCTGGAACCATGGCAGCAGCTCCATGTTTATTGTTGTCGCCGGCAAGCGATACCTGCTGAGTTTTCGCGTGACTCCGTCTTGACGGTGACGTCCCTGAGGTTGCTTCGGTCCAAGACTAGCCATCTCCAGGTAAACGAGTAGGAATCGTAGGTTAGGGGTCGGGTTAGGGTTTAATCGGTGAAGGGGATGAAGGAGTTCTTGGTTACGGTCGGCGAAGGAGGAGTTGGTTTCAATTGTGGGTGGCGGCTGCAACATGTAGGAATTAGGTTATTAAAATAATCATCTTTGCATATTGCCCACATTAGTCCCTCTAGAACCATTTCTCCATCGTTAGTCCTTTAAATTTTGTATAATACCCCTCTTTACCCGTAACTTTAAAACCTAGTTAATTGAGCCATAACCGTGTTTAAACTTTTGAAAATTCGGGGTATTACAGAACAAGAATACGTCAAACACCGAGTAGTTTTAAAGTTATGTAGCTTCTTCGTGTTTGAACAAGAATACGTCAACCCCTAAGTAGCTTTAAAGTTTTCCAGCTTCCTCGTGTTTGAACAAGAATACGTCAAACCCCAAGTAGCTTTAAAGTTTTATAGCTTTCAAATTTAATGAATAAAGTGTATGATCATGCCTTGTGTATAATGCGATCAATTAATTGCAACAATTGTAAACAATCTAGTTCCGTGTATAATGTAAACACTCAAGTTTCATGTATGATCTAGTGTCATGTACATTGTAGGCAAATAGGTTTCATGTATAATGTGAACAAGTTAGTATCATGTACTTTGTAAATAAATAAGTTTCATGTATAATGCGAACAACTTAGTATCATGTATTTTGTAAATAAATAAGTTTCATATATAATGCGAACAATTTAGTATCATGTATTTTGTAAACAAATAAGTTTTCATGTATAATGTAAACAAGTTAGTATCATGTATTTTGTAAATAAATAATTTTCATGTATAATGCGAACAATTTAGTATCATGTATTTTGTAAACGAATAAGTTTTCATGTATAATGTAAACAATTTAGTATCTTGTATTTTATAAATAAATAAGTTTCATGTATAATGTGATCACTCTAGTATAATGTATGTTGTAAACAACTAAGTTTCATGTATCATGTGATCAATCTAGTATTATGTATACTGTAACAAACAAGTTTCATGTATCATGTGATAAATCTAGTATTATGTATCATGTAATAAATCTAATATTATGTATATTACAAACAACCACGTTTCATGTATCATGTGAATGTTCATATATAAGTTATTGAATCTCATGAGTAACGTAAACTATCGAATTTTGCAGGTGGTCGAGTGTTGCGGACAAACGTTTTGTTTGGCGTTCATGTAGGATGTGGGTAGTTGGGTTTTAACTTTTTTAAATCTTGTTGAGGTTTATATGGATGGTTAACGCCTATGCGAAATGATTCATCTCCTTGTAGTGCCTAGTACACTCATACATTTTCGAAGGTGTAAGATAACGAGAAGGTTGTGTAGATATTCAGAGAAGTGTGCATACGAATAACTAATTTGTGCTCTTAGTTTGTAAATAAACAAGTAATTATAATTTATTCTTGTTTGTAAATTAAAAAAATGGTGGAAATAATAAGTTGAATAACTAAATAAATGGATAAATAAATAAAAAAAAATTTTAATTTTAATTATCATAAAGAGAATATTTCAAGAGAAGATAATGGCTAATTTATTTAATAACTCAAGCCAAGATTTAATAATAACTAAATTAACGAAGTAAAAGTCATAATTAATTAAGATAATGATTTATAAAACAAGTTGTATTAAGTTTTTCTTACAAGGTGAAAAGGTTTATAGAAGTTTATATTCTAGATAATATCTATAAACTAAAGGTTTGATAAATGCTTTGTTTGAATAAAATAACGATGTTGTTTAAATCATATAATAAAATGATTAGTTTACAAAGAAGGCTTAGGTAAGTGTACTAAATTGCAATAAACAAAATGATGGTGTTTAAATTGTAGTCATTTGGTATCATAACCAAATGGGTACTTTGACAAATCAAAGTAATTCAAATTCTTATACTTTCAAGAAGACATGCTTTAGCCTATACGTGAACACTCACTTCGGGAATTCCAGGAAAGCATATGGACCCTTCGGTTGATTTGGATTTATATGAAATGCTTTCATAGACAGAAGACCTAAAGTACAGGCATTCATCCTTCCGGATTGCACATGTTCTTTACTAATTTTCAGAACTCCAAACTTTGACGGGATTTTAAAATTTTAATCGGCTTTAGGCCTAAGAGTTTAAATTCTTCACAAGTGATGATGATGAAGACGTAATTCTCAATGTGTGAGAGTGAAGGTGTATAAAGACTTAGATATGAATAAGTGTGTGGTAGGACTTAGGATAGCATTTAATGGGTTCAAATAATTAGCATGTAATCATGTAGTGTGGTAAACTAGGTATTACATAGATAGCAATTTTATAAGCATGTGGGTTATTAAGTAGTGTAGCACATAATATAACATGTATTGTATCATGTAATGTAACACCTAAGATAACATGTAGGATAATCACATTAGGTAGTAAACATGTAACACCTAGCAATATAGCAAATATCATATAACATAGAGCATGGTATAAGATGGGTGTCCTAAGGTTATAGTCTAAGTCATGGGTGTCTAATAACCTAATTCCCTATAACCATGGCTATGATACCAATCTGTCACACCCCAACCAACGGCAGAATATGTCAGGGCGGAACATGTAGACTGTTCATAAGCACATGATCAGCTAATGTTTCATATATTAAATGCTCATATCCATCCATTCGTTCCGGAATAGTGACTTGGTTGAGACGCCTCTAGACGAAAGTTCTTATACTTGAATTAATGCTCATATCCATCCATTCGTTCTATAATTCATCTTGATTTCTAAAAATCTATAAATCTTAGTTTAACGTGGTCGGCAAATCTATATGGTTTAACCCGTGCCTAAGCATGACCGTGAGACGGGATTAGGTAGAGCTGTAACTTCTAAGTGTGAGTCACATAGGTTGATTGAGTGTTGTATAAAATGGAATTATAACACATCATGGGGGCTAGATAGTTGGTGGTTGGGTTTAATCGGAAAGAAATACTGATTATTGTTTTTTAACGTGTGAGTATGTTTAACTAATTGGTAATTGATGTTTATAAATTTAGATCTCAGTTATGATTCCATTGCAGACTTTTTCGATGACGAAAAAAGGTTAAGTGTGGCGATGTTTGATGTAGTGCAAAGCACACATCTTTATTCCTAGTGTTTTAGTTCGTTTTAGTTAGTTTTAACTTCATTTCGAGTCGTTTTTATGTACTATTGAGTCTATTGTGTTTTTACAGGTGCTCGTGTGAATTACAAGTCAAAACCCGAAGAAACCGAGCACTAGAATGCAACCCAAAGAATTAAAAGTCAAAAATGTTGAAAACAAGTCCCTCGTGGTCCGCGAAGACCAGAAGACAGTTCCTCACGGTACGCGAGGACTTTCAGATTTGGGCCCGACTATTCTGTTCCTCGCGGTACACGGGGAAAGATTTGCGCAAAAATCCCTAATCGACTTTTAAAAGAATTGTAATGCCATTATGCAAGGGAGTTCGATTGTTGGCCGTACAGAGGAGAGTTTAGGGCGATTTTGGGAGCTTGGAAGAGGAATCGAGTGCAAGTTTGAAGCTTTTGAATTCCGGGTTCGTTAGATTAACGTTCTAGGTTTTCAAGAATTGATTTTTATTCTTTGTTTGCTGAGATTGAACCATATCTTTGTTTTATACTTCTGTGTTGAATGTTTTGAACATGTTTATTGGCTAGATCTTTGATACTGCCTAGGTTCTATGATGAATTTGTTAAAGTTTTGATTTTTATTCGATTTTGGATTCTAATTGATGGGTTTATGATTTTGTAAACAGTCTTAGTATGATTATTGTGATGAATATGCATGTTTACTTCTGATTTATGTTTGATTGTGATTCCATGCGTTGATTGTGGTTGTCTGCCATGTTTGATTAGCGTAGCTAGGTCATATATCTTAGGATTTTTGATTGTTGTGTGGTTTGCTAGACGTAGTAGCCATAGGATTTGTGATTGACTACTGATTAGAGTTGAATGTGTATCCTAGTTCAATACCCGAGAGGTGAGAATTAGTTGTCTAGTCTTCGTTATTAGGAATCCGAGTGTTAACAGTCTGAGAGGGCGTTAGTATTAGGTGTCTAGTGATTGTTGCTAGTTCAAATCATAGTTGTTATCCTGAGATTACCCCGTGCATTCCTTGAATGTATCATGGACAACGAGCTGCAAGGTGATATGTTTTTAGGGTACATTGTCATTGTTAGAGAGACTAAGAGGTGATCCCACAATCTGGTGAGTTATTACATCTGTAGGTTCCTTAGTCGGTGACACCCTGAGAGTGATTAGGGATCTACTAGGTTGTCTAGAGTTGTTTCCTTAGAAACCCAGATCCATCATAGTTTCCAGAACCGGTAGAAGTTGTGCTTCGCAAGTAGTATTCTGACCTAGGTGGTATTCTTCTCATTCCTGATATCTTCCTTAGCTTTTGCCTTGATAGTTGAGTCGACCTTGTTTTCTGCATTCTTAGTTAAATTAGTAGTGTAGCAACCCCCCCCCCCCCAACCAAATTAATCCTTAGTTCGAGTCAGAGTCTAGTGTAGCTATTTAGTGTCTCTAGGGTTCGATAGCTCAGTTTACCGTTAAGTTGTGCCACACTCGATAGGTACACTTGCCTGTCAATGCAGTTTAGTCAAAGGTACTCCATTTATTACTTAGGAGTCTAGGTTACGTTTTGTTATTTATTTTATAGACCGTCTGGATGACATCACCAAACAAGATTTAGTATTGGGATGTTTTCTTGAACAGTAACAATTACATTCATATGACTTGGATAGTAACGGTTAATATCTGTAACACCCAAAATTTTTCAACCGATTTTAATTTTCAAAATCACGCGGAAGTAAGTCCCATTAAACACTCTTGACAAAACAACACAAGTTAACTACAACAAAATGACAACGACATAGTTTGTTTTAAAACGACCGACCGACTTCTCAAAAGCAACAATAAGTTTCAACATCCATGAGATGCCTCAAAACAAGTTTAATGACTCCTAACGGAGAGTTCTAATTCCAACATTTACGACCACCCAAACAACCAAGAATTCAATCCAACACGAAGCTTTACCTGAGACATCAAACCGGAACTTTACCTACAAGTAAACACCATAAATAAATTAGTAATGATATACAACCTCCCTTAAACCCCCATGGGTTAAACCCAAGCAAATACCCCAAAAATGGGGAGTTTTGAAGAAACAAGATTTCTGACATGGCCATGTCTGGCCATGTGCAACTAATGCCCACTACAATTTCCCGACATGGGCATGTGCAGACTGACATAACCATGTTCACCTGCTGAACTAAAAATTTCTGACATGACCATGTGTAGAATAGACATGCTCATGTCCACCTGTAGCAAATTTTAGTTTTCGACCCTCCCGACTCGACCCCAGTCGTTTTAAACAACCAACAACATTTTGTGAATGTTTTAAACTCCTCATACGAGAACCACAACTCGTTTTAACCCCTTATCCAATCCGACTCATTCGTTATTACTTGGAGTCTTTGACTACAAGCTTACCATCCGAGTTTACCATACTCGTTAAGTTATGTCATTGAGTAATTGACTCCAAGACCGAGATTTAGACAAGTAAAGACATCATACAAGTCCTATTAATATACTAATTTACCATTATTTCACAATGGTTTGACTTATACCACATTAAGTCAATTTACAACATTTCACCATTATTCCACAATGGTTTGACTTATATAAGAAACTGTTTCACCTTTAAAAGTTAATAGTTAGAGAAAAAATTAAAATATAAAATCCTTAATTTTAAATATTAAAATTTTCATCTCTAAAATATAAATACTAATTATTTTAAATATCCTTAAACGGGTTAACATGTCAACCCACATATAACGGATCGTGTTCGGGTTGACCCATTTTTAAACGGGTCATATCATCCGACCCAAAACCTGTATTTTTTCGTGCTGGATTCGGGTCATGTTTCAAGTCGTGTCAGGAATTGCCGCCCCTACATACATATTTGTAAGAGATCATTGGATTAGAGTCCGACGTAGAAGAAATTACGTACGGATTCATATATAATGAATATGTTTATATGCGTGGGCCACCGTTAAAGTACCGCTAAATATGAGAAGTTTACCTATAATGAACGAAGTTGCACTACGAAGCTCTGATTAACTGGGTCTGAGGATGTCAAATGTCTCTGCGTCAGCTCATGAGTTAGACCAAGTTCTATAATTTCTAATTAAATAAATCTTAGTTTAAAGGGCCGTTGTGTATCATTTTCATAAACTAAAAAATGCACCAACTTGTTCACAAAAATACAACTTGACGGGTTATTTTTCGTAAATAATTTTTATTTCCGTGAAACGCAACTTGGTTTATTATTGCATAAATAGCTTAGTTTTTGTTTCTCATGACATAATTGACAATATTTAAATGATACACATGTCAATCTATCCTATATAATAAACCAGTAAAATTAGAGACATTTGACACCACCACATTCACTCTCAACACCATTTTTCCGATTTTTACCCATTTAATAAGGAGACACGGGTGTTTACCCGACCCTATACTTGAATTTCGGATCTAATATAAGTCAATAAATCCGTTCCATACATTCGTTGTAATCCTAATTTTTTCTACCGCCTCAAGATTCTGCTCCTCTTCTCCGATGCGCCGATGCTCTAGGACTTGATCCTTCGTTCTTTGGTTCTGCTTCTCTGATGCGTAAGCCTCATGATTCAATTCGTAATTTGCGATTTCATTCCTAGGGTTTGATTTCAAACCTGCTATTCTCGAATTTCACCTTCTGGTATGGATTTATGATAAATTTAGCGTCGATAACTTCTTAATTTTCGTTTTTATATTATGATTTGATGCTCTTATCAAACTCTGATCAATAATTCAAATGATTTGTGATGAATTCAAATTTAGGCTTTTAATGATAATGTATTTGGCTGCAAAAAGTGAAGCTGATCATTATGCTAGAGAGTTACTAGAGAACAAGAAGAATTTACACCACACCTGATAAAGGATTATTCTTACTTTCATTCAAAAATTAGATACATACTCCATAGACTTCATTGATAATCGGTGGCTTGATTGATTGCCTTGAATAATAGTTTTTAGATTTTTAAGTTGAGCCTTAGACTTTAGTTTGAGTTAAATTTGTTAAATTACAGTAATTTGTTCTGACTTAAATGTATAATTGATAACATACACATGTTAAGGAGTGGTTTAAGGTGCAATTTCTATGTGTATTTGTAGGGTTTTTTTCAAACAATCTGAAAAATAGTATTTGTATGTACTTATTTACTTGCATATGCAACAATAATTAATTCTAATCTAGCAACATTGAGGCAAACCTAAATAGCTTTTTAATCGAGATTTTGGTTTCATTTGTAGTGAAAGAGGGCAGAGGCCAAGAACAATGGTGAGAGGGGCGTGACGGTGACCGTGGGTTTAACCGTGATTCTAAGACAATTACATAATCCTTCTTATATTAACCGGTATGTTATGTGAAAATCCCCAAAAAACAATTCGTAATCTTCTTTTTATGTATTCTTACACATCATTCGTTGTTGCTTGATTAGATAGTCAGACACCTTCGTTTCGAACCAATATGTTATTCAAAATCGTTACAGCTTCTTCCACATATCGATATTAGGGTTTTTTTCAGTTTCTGCATAAAGATGAATTCGGAAATGTTTTCTGTGCAATGCAAGAACTGGAATATGAAAGCCAACCAGTATTATGAAATCTAATCCTAAAAGAGAATATGGAAGATGGATTCATTAAATCAATGAATAAATATATGTTTTGTTGTTTATTTGATGTCATCAGATGATCTGCCAAAAGTAGTTCATGTAGACTCGGGTAGAGTTATACAAACATTTGCAAATTTGATCAGTAACTCAATCAAGTTTACAACATGTAAGTGTAATATTCAGTGCCAAACATTGTGCTAATTAAATACTGTGACATGCATATCAATAAGTTCATACTAACATTTATAATTGACTTGCAACATGATACATTATTATGGGAGGATGGTGCGAGAATCTGAATTTTTTTATGAAGCAGATTGATTCCAGTATGTTTATCTTAATACATTTGCATATGTGATATGCCATTTGTGTTATCCCTGTGGTTCTTTATTTTTTTATTCTTAATCTTTTTTGGATTGCATGCATGTTCTATACTAACATATGATTTACCTTTACATATGAATTGATTCTTAATCTTCCATGTTTCCAGCTGTCTGTACACCCCCACTCTCACCAAGGAGTTCATCTGGTTCTTCGCGTATTTCAAAACAGAGAGCGGGTCGTCTCTTTTAGGTTCTCCTTTGAGATTGATTAGCGAGCCAACAAAAGAATTAATACCTCAAGTTTGTTAGAAAAAAGTCAGTGTAGTAAAAAAAATGCTAAGGGTCAAAAATACCACAGAAGCCCTTACAAACAAATATATGTAGAATCTCATTAATAATCAAACAAAAAAATTAAAAATGTTTTATGAATTTTTATGCATTAAAAATATAATTTTAGACACGTTTGACCCGTTTGACTTATTTTCTTACTAACAAATTTGTAACTGCTTTGACCACTTAGACATGAAACATAGCCCGAATCAAGACATTGCCACTCTACTATGAGCAGAAAATCTTTCCTTCTTGAATGGGTTAGATTCGTGATGTTGGTGATCATATTTGTGTCAAAATATTTTATTTACTTACATTTTTTTATTTTTGTCAAAAATGGGATGCATCAATTTAAAAAGGGTGAAAGAGCTGTTCAAGATTTCAACATAAAGAAGGAATCACAAGGGTCGAAAAGAGCTTTACGGGTCGAATTAGATCTTAAATTGCTGGAACTTTTGTTTGGAAACATGTAAAGATTCTCCTGAAGGCTACATTGGCCATAAAAATAAAACGGCCCAAGTGTTTTTAGCTATAAGCTGCACAACATACTGGCACCATTGGGTTTGAGCCATGGGAGCAGTTTGAGCAACATTGGTGCACCACAGACCCCATATTACACAAGTATGTTAGCATATATGCTTTGGTGTAGTTAAATTTAAATCTACTCTTTTGCTTCTTATTTCATATAATTTTATAAATTAAGTTTGGAAAAAACGTATTTACAAAGTTATTGAAGTCGAATCGTTTTCACTATTTACCCGTGTAATACACGGGATCCACATATATAATACAGGAAACCTGTCAAAAATCATTCTTTTTTCTAACAAGTTTTTTTTTCCACTTGGTCAAGGATCCACTTGGATAAACAGGAATTTACTGAGTTGGGACGTCGAGCATTACGGGTCGGATTGTGGGGAAATTGAATTTACAAGACGCATTGTTGACTTAGAAGATCACAATGTTTAGTCTCAAGGTTAGTTTTTTTATGTGTTTGTGTTTGAGTGGAATGTATGTCAATTTCAATTTGATTTTGTGGGGTTTTTTTTTAGGAAAATGTGAATTTATGATGGATCATATAAAAAGATTCAGAATGTGTATCAAATGGTTTCAAGAACTTGAAGGGAGATATGGTATTAGAGCAAGAAAAACATTGAAAGATGGAATATGCAGAAAAAAAATTGTACTGATACGAGTATAATTACAACTTCAAGAACAATTTTTAAGTCTTTTTTCACCAATTTATAATTTGGATTGATTTTTTTTTTGTAATATAGACTTTTTGTTGTATTTCATTGCTTCAAGAAATGCTAATGCGTGAAATGGAAGAAGCATTGAATTCCATAATCATGGCATTACGCAAGAACTAAGCTGACATATACGAGAGATTTGCAAAAGAAGGATCAGATAAATTGGTAAATTTAGAATCTTGAACACGGTTAAACCTAAAAATACAATCAGGCGAGTCGGGTGACAGCACTTTCGAGAGTTAAAAGTAGAGACGGGTTAAAACTTTTAATCTTAGATAAGGATGGAAAAATTACAAATAAAACATCCAACGTTGTATATAAAGATATAATACATATTTATAAATTATATTTAGCATATTTTTTCATTTCACATTGTATCGTTTATTAAGTCCCGTGTAATACACGGGTTCTAATACTAGTTTATAATATATATGCTGAAATGAGTTTTCACCACCCACATTGATGACATACGTCGGGATCGGGATTTGAATTTGGGATTTGGGGCTTACACCCAGATGACACGTGGACCCCCGCCCTAGGCTTGCACCGTTACGTGCCACGTATTGAAATTACACAAAAGTATAATAAATCAAAGCAACGTAATTTTTTTTGGACGGCCAACAAAACAATGTATATTAATAAGCACTAGCAAAAACTAGGCACACCAATAGTTACAACCACCAAAATTAAATACAGACATGTAGAGCCAAGTTAAAACATGCTAAACGAGCACCACTGTTCCCAAGTTAGAGAAGCGGATTTCGAACGAGATTTCAACAAAAGAAAAGCATGAAATTTTATATCTTCCAGGGTCCCCTCAAGAAAATCGGCCTTTGATTGAAGATCTTATCATTTCAAGCCCTCCACATACACCAAACTGTAGTCAATATCACCAAATAAAAAACTTTCCACCACTTCTTCAAACCATGAAAATACTTGGGTAATTCCAGCAAATCCCTGACCTCAAAAGCATACAACGAAGGTAGCTTAACCACCTAGAAATGAATTCCCAAACTGATTGAGCAAAATTACATGAGACAAAGATATGTTCGTCGGTTTCATTATAGTCGCCGCAGAAAGGACACAAGGAAGACTACAAAAAAATCGCTACTGCCTCCTCTCTCAAGATGGAAGGTTTACCCTTATGTGGTTCTCTTGGTCCTTTACAGCATGAGGTGCTTCAAATTCATGATCTCGTATCAAGGTCCCTATACTTGGGTCCGATGATTATGCTCTCAACCATTTGGGGTTTGCTCTATATATGTTCTCGTATTCCTCTCCTTAATGATGTGAGCAAATAAAACAACAGTCTTTGATTTCTTCTCATATAGTTATGGTATTTTTTGTAATATGGTACCTTTGTAATCAAACCGACTGGTTCTTGTCTGGTTAAGTTTTCACAATTGATTTTGCAATCAGTCCGACTGATCCTTGGTTCTGTATAAGTTTTCTCCGATTTGATACCATTTTTGACAATAGGTGAACCCAAATTTTTGACTAGTGAAACACTATACAGACGACATGTCGTCGGTATAGGGTTGGGGCGGAAAGAGAGAAATTTGAGCGCCCACAAATTATGTTGTGAAGCCCTATACCGATCACATGTCGTCGAGACAGTTCTTTGCGAGAACATATCCAGCAGACAGCATTCGGCTTCCCATTTAACAAAAAAATAACACCAAAAAATCCCCCCAAACTCTCTCTTTGGCGATTTTTGGGTGTTTTGTGGAGTAATCTTCACCAAATTCTTAGTTTTTTTATGTGAGTTAATATCTAGGTTTCAATTTTCAATAAAAAAAAATCAATATTTGTTGGATTTCAAGTTTTTTTTGTTTAATTTTCTTAGGGTTTTGAAGGTATTCACCATTTTCTTGGATTTGAAGCTTGTTGAAGGTAATTACTCGTTTTGATTAGTATTTTTTTATGAAATTAGGTTTAGATGTATGTTTGTATGTATATGTATGTAATTACTTGTAGGTATGTATATGTATGTAATTGTGGAATTTGGGCATTTATTTATGTATATATGTGTGTATGTATTTATATGATTTGTATGTATATAATTGTGTATTTATTCATTTGTTTATGTATGTATGTTTGTATGTATATGTATGGAATTGTGTATATGTATGATTAGTATTTATGTTCGTATGATTACTTTGTATGAATATGTATGTATATATGTGTATGAATATGTATGTTATTGTGTATTTGGGCATTTCTTTATGTACGTATGTTTGTATGTAATTACTAGTTTTGGTTAATTAGTATTTGTCCATTTGTTTATGTGTACGATTAGTACGTATGTGTGTATGTATATTTATATAATTGTGTGTTTGCGCATTTTTTTATGTTTATATGTATATTTATATAATTGTTTAATTGGGCATTTGTTTATGTTTGTATGTGTATGTATGTTTGTATGTATATGTATATAGTTTTCTAATTGTATAATTGGACATTTGTTTATGTTTATATGTGTATGTATAAATGATATCTAATACTTGAAAACGGCTCACGAGGAATACCGGTTCATGCTGGGACGGCGACGGCTTGGCGGCGGCGGCGGCGGCGGTGCTGTGATGTCTTCCAGACGTTCAATAAAAGTAACTACTAAACATAACCTAGACTCCTAAGTAATAAAAGGAATACCCTCTAACTAAACCGCACTGACAGGCAAGTGTACCTATCGAGTGTAGCACAGCTTAATGGTAAACTGGATTATCGAACCCTAGAGACACTACGTAACAATACTAGACTCTGACTCGGACTTAAGATTGATTGGTTTGGGGGGTTTACTACTCTACTGAATTAACTAACGAATGCAGAAAACTAAGGTCGATTCAAACTATCAAGACAAGAACAAAGGAGGATATCAGGAATGAGAAGGACACTACCTAGGTCGGAATCCTACTTGTAAAGCTCAACTTCTACCGGTTCTGGAACTATGATGGATCTGGGTTTCTAAAGATAACATCTCTAGACAACCTAGATGATCCCTAATCACACTCAGTGTGTCACCAACTAAGCTACCTAAAGTGTACTAAACTCACCAGATTGTTGGATCACTTCTCAGGTATTTCCAATTATGATAGTGTACCCTAATGGATGGATTACCTCTCAGTCTCATCCTCCATAATACACTCAAAAAATGCATGGGGTAATAATAGAATAACAACTATGATTCAGAATAGCAACAATCACTAGACACCTAAAACAACTTCCTCTCAGACAATTGATACTCGGATTCCTAATGATGAAGACTAACTGACTAATTCTCACCTCTCGGGTATTGAACTAAGACAAACACTCAACTCTTAATCAGCAATCAATCACAACTCCTATGGCTACTACGTCTAGCAATCCACCGAAATCACAAACCCTAAGATCTATGATCTAGATACGCTAATTCAACTGGCAGACAACCACAATCAACGCAAGGAATTGAAACCAATCACACAATCAGAATTAAAGCATGCATATACATCATAACCATCATACTAAGATCGTTTACAAAATCATTAACCCAACATTAAATCCAAAACCAATAAAAATCAAGACTTTAAAAAGCATTCATCGAATGACCTAGGCAGTATTAAGGTTTTAGCCTAGAATCATATCTAAAACATCCGAACAGAAGTAATAAACATAAATCATGGTTTCAAACACAGAAATCAAAGATAAAGATTCAAGCTTTAAACCCTAGAACGCTACTACAACGAACCCGGAATCCAAAAGCTTCGATCTTGCACTTCAATTCAACTTCTTGCTCCCAAAATCACCCATTTTCTCTCTCAAGACGGCTGGAATACGAACTAATTGCATAATGGGATTACAAATCTATTAAAATCGAATTTTTAGGGTTTATCGCATTTTACAGGCCTCTCGCGTACCACGAGAACCAAAATAGTCGCGCCCGGTTTTCAGTTCCTTCGTGTACCGCGAAAGGATGCTCTCTGGTCTTCGTGTACCGCGACAGACTGGAATTTTCAGATTTTCACTTTTATTTCTTCGGGCTTCATTCTCGTGCTCAGTTTCTTCGGGTTTTCACTTGTAATCATCACGAGCACCTGAGAACATAACAATGACTCAATTGTATACAAAAACGACTCAAAACGACAATAAAACTAAGTAAAGCGACACTAAAACTATGGAATAAAGATGTGTGCTTTGCACAACATCAAACATCCCCACACTTAACCTTTTTTCGTCCTCGAAAAAGTCTGCAATGGAATCATAACTAAGATCTAACTTAACAATCAATTACCAATTAGTTAAACATACTCACGCGTTAAAAAACAATAATCAGTATTTATGTCCGATTAAACCCAAGCACCAAATATCCATCCCCCGTAATGTGTTCTATTTCCAGTTTATACATCAATCAATCCATCTATGTGACTCACACTTAGAAGCTACAACTCTACCTAATCCCGTCTCACAGTCATGTTTAGGCACGGGTTAAACCATATAGATTTGCCCACCAAGTTAAACTAAGATTTACAGATTTTTAGAAATCAATGGATTATGGAATGAATGGGTGGAACTAAGCATTAATTAAAGCATAAGAACCTTCGTCTAGAGGCGTCTCAACCAAGTCACTATCCCGGAAGCTAACACATAGACTAGATTCTAAACATTTAAGCACATAAATATCACTTAGGGGTGTATTCTCCAAGTCGCCATCCCATAGGGAAACACATAAGCAAGACTCAGTTTTCAAATTAATTAAGCTCGTAATTATGGAAATTGTGGAATTATGGAATGGGCGCCACCGAAACTCGGATTTATTCTTATAAAAAGTGAGTGGTGTGCCACGAAAATTTTCAAAAACCTCTAAAGTTTAGCTTAACGTGGTACCTATCACCCTATATTGACAATTTCAGTATTACCATTACCCTAAGAAAAGTACCCACAAGATTTCTTGAAATTATTACGTGATTAATCCTAAGTAACACTGACAGGCTATTCAAGCTATTCAAGCTGGCTAGGTCTACCAAAACATCACTAATTAAACGTGTTTTCTATTATTTATTTCATTTAAACAAACAAGTAGATCCAGTTGTACTATCATTTCCATTTATTATGCAAAAACTTTTGATTTCAAAGAACATTTTTTTTTTCAAAATTTTCAATTTTTTTTTTGTATTTTTGGATTTTTATAAAGACACAAACTTAAAATAGACACTCACATCCCCACACTTGAAAGACACATTGTCCTCAATGTGAAGCAAGACAAAATGCAAAATTAAAAAAACAGGAAGCGACTTAGCTGGTTATGCATATGCAAATCAATGTGCAGCTTCGTTCTTCCTCGTGTGCACCGTATAGCATTTCGGTCGCGGTTGCACACACTGCTGGGTTGCTCAAAAAGATATCAGGATCAATTCTGTCCGAATGGAGATTGAGTACGGACAGAATGATGTACACCTGCAAAACTAAACTCACACACACCCGCAGCATCAAACTGACTAAAAATTAAAAGACTCAAACTGACTCTGGATAGATATGCAAGGACACGTACCCGATGGATGTCAAACACATAGACATGAATTCCACGGCAAGGTGGATCATCGGTTATGAATCGGTTCCTCGTTTCCCATGGTCATGGTGGTCGGGAATGAATGAAATGTGATGGTAGAATGTGATGGATGGAAATGATGGATGATGGTGGTGGTGATAATGGTAGGATAGGTGGTGATGGGAATGATGGTAGGATAGGTTGTGGTGAAGGGCGGTGGTGATGAGGGATACCATGGGGAACTAGGGCAAGATGGTCAAGTCCATAGCTCACCCGCGTACCGCAAGGAGTTGAAGTTCAGCCGGCCAAAAGTGTCTGTCCCTCGCGTACCGCGAGGGAATCCCTTTTCCTTCTTCGCGTACCGCGAGGGGACTTCCATCACAGAAAGTTAAGAAGTTTTTTCACATTTTATACTTAGAATATTTTTTACCCCTTAAAATTTTTCTTCACCCATTTTTTCAAAACCCCATTCCAATGATAAAAACCAATGTAAAACATACCTGGAACTTCATTCCCGATGATTTTCCTCACCGAATAAAGCGCGAATCTCTGCAAGACACGACACAAACAAAACACAGTACCGAAAAACACAGAAAATGACACTGACACGGACCACGTAAGCATACAAACTCTACATCCCGGGCACTTGCCCGAGAATCAAACAAGCCTATCAGGAGGCTTCTCCTTGATCCTAACCGGTACCCGCCTTTATCCTACGCGGCCTCCCGGCTATGCACAAACTCATCACATACCTACCACTCACAAACTTCGAACTCATATCACATTTGTCACACCAATCTTTCCACCAAAGCTTGAATCTACCCAGTCCAAAAGTAATGTAATTCAAATAGCCAAGCAGTCTGTTTTCCCTAATCGTCCCCACACTTGGGGTTTGCATTACCCTCAACCTAGATGAATCTATTGAAGTACGGGTTCTCTTACGGGGCGGCCTAGACCTAGGGATAGTAGAACTATGGGCTGGCTCAACTGCTCTCCCCTCTGCATAAATAACAGGTAGAGGTTTAGGAATAAGTATTTCTAAAGGCACAACCTCTACATTATCAACCACGGGTGATTCACAAACTATCTTCTCCACCTGAGCTAAAATGTCACTTAAACTGAACTCATCATCGCTAGCACTTAAAAATGAGGAACCTACCAGTTTCTTTTCAAACTCCTCCAACCAATCCGGAGGCTCCTCCCTCGTCTCTCCTTCATCTCTATCAATAGTGTCCGCTATTAGATTGGAGTCCCGATGATCATCCATGGAGGCATCAAGCATGCACACAAAGTGGCTATGCTCGCCAACATCCTCCCCGGATTTTATGGTATCAAATATAACTAACTCATCCCCCACACGAAGTGTGAGTTTCCCTTCAAAGACATCGATTACTACCTTGGCGGTGCACAGGAATGGGCGCCCTAAGATGAGTGGCACTCCATCATCCACTTCCATATCTAGAATGACGAAATCCACGGGGAAGACAAATTTACCTACTTTCACTAGGAGATTCTCCACAATTCCCCGTGGATACTTGACTCAGCGGTCAGCCAGGGCTATGCTCACGCGTGTCGGCTGTGGTTCGCCTAGGTCTAGCTGCTTATATAAGGAATAAGGCATCAGATTGATACTAGCACCCAGATCGGCCAACGCGTGGTGCAAAGGCAAATCGCCTAGGTGACATGGGATCATGAAACGACCCGAATCTCCCAGTTTCTCTGGCAGCTTGTTCTGAACCACCGCAGAACATTGCTCACTAATTGAGACTTTAGAGACCTCCTCGAGCTTCTTCTTGTTGGAAAGAAGATCTTTAAGGAACTTGCCATACTTTGGCATGCACTGGAGGGTCTCTATTAGCGGAAGATTGACCTTTAGTTGTTTGAACAAGTCAAGGAAGTGACTGTGTTCCCTGGCTTGCTTGAATGGCAGCAAATGTGCTGGATAGGGAACACGAGTCAGGTCAATCTTTGGGGTCTTCATCTCCACCCCTTCTTCTTCTCCTCTGCCTTCTCGGCAGGTACCTCAACTACTATCTCCTCGTCTACCTACTCCTCGGTCATCCTGGCATCGATCTCCGTGAATCGAGCCCTCTAGTCAATCTTTTTGACCTCCTTAGGTGACAGAATGTTATACTTGCTGGAGTGGGAGTCATCCTCTACAACCTCTTTCTCGTCCACACTCCTGACCGACACGGCCATCACTGAAGCGTTGGAGCCTGAAGATTGACCTCCCTTTCGATCCTTCAGACTCTTAGCGAGGTCCTCAACCATGCGTTTCAGATCATGGAATGCCGACTGTTGATTCTTCAATAGAGCATCGTAGCTATCCAATCTCAGCCAAGCATCCCTGTCCTGCTGGACTAAGTGGGCAAGCAACTGTGTCTGTGTCTCAAGCATCTCCTTTACCGTGTCATGTCGACACTGCTTCCCGTGCTAGGTCCTGTATCTCCTCCTCTATGATGCTGCTGCTGACGACCGTTAAACCCCGGTGGGTTGTTTCCAGATCTCCATCCTGAGCCAAATGAATTGTAGTTGTTGTACCCTAGGTTCTGGTATTGGTTGCCAGCATAGCTCACCTGCTCTTGATTATTCACTGGGTAATCACGGGTGTTGTGGCCTCCTCTGCACACTTGGCACCGCTGAGCACTGAGCTTCAGCTCCTTAATCTCGTTAGCCATTGAGGCGAGTACAACAGTCACGCTAGAATCAGGGGTGACCTGATGCACACCTCTAGAGTATGTGGTGGATGATCTAGCACTAGGAATGGAAGTCCTAGTAGATGGATACTGCCGTTCGGCCTGAGCGAAGATCTCAAACATTTCTTCACACTCAGATGGCTCGAGTTTCTCCATGATATGGCCTCCCGCAGCTGTATTGAACATCTGCTGCTTCTCGAAGGTGAGCCAATTGTGGAATTTCTCCACTATCGCCCAGTCTGATAGACCATGCTGGGGACATCGGCTCAACAGCGTGTTGAACCGCTCCTAGGCCAAATGATAAGGCTCGTCGGGATCCATCCGGAAGGAGTGGATCTGATCCCTGAGGCGAGCGGCCTTGGAAGGTGGATAATACTTCTTGTAGAACTTAGCTTGAAGATCCTCCCAAGCGGTAATAGAGTTGTCAGGAAGGGTGTCAAGCCAAGCAGATGCACGCCTAGAGAGCGAGAATGGGAATAAACGCAAGTAGATAGCGTCTTCAGATACACCCGTGATATTAAAGGTATCACATATACGAACAAAGCGAGACAGGTGTCCAGGTGCATCCTTATCCTATCGTACTCATGACATGTGATGGGATCTGCCAGGAATTGGAATTTGGAATGGCGGGGCGGGGCGGGTGATCGGAGATCTCGCGCCCGTGCCCCTATCACTGGCCCTCTGGTGTACAGTACGCCTCGCTGGTGGATCAGAGTCGCCCATAGTAGGAAATGGAATATGGCTAATAGGACGTACCTGGTTTTCGCATAACTGTTTCAAACGCTCCTGAAAGTCGTGGGTGCGCTCGTGTAGCACTCGCTCGGGCTCTAAAAAAGCAGAATAAGATGGTGATCCCTGCGAGTGAGTATTGTGCATAAACAGAAAGACTCAATAGGAAAAAGAAACAGAGACTCAAGAACAGAAAGACTCGATTCTACGTTAGACACACATATATGACACACAAGTAGCACGTAGGACAAGCACACAAAACAGACTCAAAGAAAACAAATAAACCAAAAATCAAACAAAGAACTAATCAGAGTTAATATTGCTATTGCCAAGTGTCCCCGGCAACGGCGACAAAAACTTGATGTCGTCCAGACGGTCAATAAAAATAACTACTAAACCTAACCTAGACTCCTAAGTAATAAAAGGAATACCCTCTAACTAAACCGCACTGAAAGACAAGTGTACCTATCGAGTGTAGCACAGCTTAATGGTAAACCGGATTATCGAACCCTAGAGACACTACGTAACAATACTAGACTCTGACTCAGACTTAAGATTGGTTGGTTTGGGGGTTTTACTACACTACTGAATTAACTAATGAATGCAGAAAACTAAGGTCGATTCAAACTATCAAGACAAGAACAAAGGAGGATATTAGGAATGAGAAGGACACTACCTAGGTCGGAATCCTACTTGTAAAGCTCAACTTCAACCGGTTCTGGAACTATGATGGATCTGGGTTTCTAAAGATAACAGCTCTAGAAAACCTAGATGATCCCTAATCACTCTTAGGGTGTCACCAACTAAGCTACCTAAAGTGTACTTGAAAGTCCCTGTGACGTCTTCTAACGAGCAAGACGATCACGATCACAACGAATTACTCGATGATTCGCATTGAGACGGAAGCATGAAGTGAATCAAACATAAACACGAAATAGAATAGAGATGAAACAGAAACGATTCGTATATATAATCGATAACGAACACGTCATCATAGATTACAATACCGAAAAAGTGTACATCTCTACGTTTAAGCTCCAAATGCAATCCCTAGGTGAGCTCTACCTAGGGATTGTGACTCACTTCATATAGAGAATCACTCCCTCTCTGTGTATGTTATCTCTAGCATTGCTTGCTACAAATGAACAACTTAATGTCCTATTTATAGGCAAGCTGAGTCTGCATGCGAACTTAACAAGTTCGCCCATAACTCTATAGGCGAACTTAGTAAGTTCGCTTGTTAAGTTCGCCTAAACATGCCCTTAGGCGAACTTAACATGTTCGCTACATATCCACTTAGAATTTTTACTACAGATACAACTTTATGCTCTAACAGTACTAAACTCACCAGATTGTTGGATCACTTCTCGGGTATTTCCAATTATGATAGTGTACCCTAATGGATGGATTAACTCTCAGTCTCACCCTCCACAATTAACTCAAAGAATGCACGGGGTAATCCTAGAATAACACCTATGATTTAGAATAGCAAAAATCACTAGACACGTAAACCAACTTCAAACTTTAAACCCTAGAACGCTACTACAATGAACCCGGAATCCAAAAGCTTCGATCTTGCACTTCAATTCAACTTCTTGCTCCAAAAATCGCCCCTTTTCTTCTCAAGACGGCTGGAATACGAACAAATTGCATAATGGGATTACAAATCTATTAAAATCGAATTTTTAGGGTTTTTCGGATTTTACATGCCTCTAGCGTACCGCGATAACCAAAATAGTTGTGCCCGGTTTTCAGTTCCTTCGCGTACCGCGAAAGGATGCTCTCTGGTCTTCGCGTACCGCGACAAACCGGAATTTTTAGATTTTTCACTTTTATTTCTTCGGGCTTCATTCTCGTGCTCAGTTTCTTCGGGTTTTCACTTGTAATCATCACGAGCACCTGAGAACATAACAAAGACTCAATTGTATACAAAAATGACTCAAAACGACAATAAAACTAAGTAAAACGACACTAAAACTATGGAATAAAGATGTGTGTTTTGCACAACATCACGCTGCGGTGGTCCGACGACGGTTGGAAGGTGGCCGGCGATGGTGGCTCGATTGGCGCAAAGGGGGAAGGGGACTCCCTTGTTGCGAAAACTTTGATGTAGGCAATTAGGTTATTAGTGTTTTACAATAATACACCTTAATTAGGAATTTACAATAAATTCCTTGTAATTAACTATTTAATTACTTTGAACCCTCATTACTTTACTAACTATAAATAATTAGTAAAAGCATAACTAACGTTTAACTGTTAAACGTTAAAACCATCAATAATTATTTCTCTAAATAATTAGTCATCGAATTAATAATTAACTACTAGTCAGAATAATTAATTCCCGAATCCACTGATTAAATATTTCTGATAAATATTTATCATCCGTCTAATAATACCGTGTCGTGTGAACTAAAATATTTAACTATTAAATATTATCAATTGCTCATTGTCCAAAGTGTAACTCTTTGGATCGTTCCTCGATAGCAACGTTGATATTAACGATGATCGGACATATAATATCCAACACTCACACGTTGGGTTGTCCTTGAACCGTCTAGGATTTAAGTATCCGAACCCAACCCCCCATACATGTTCGCATACGGGTCATGCAAATTCTTAGCCGATTTCATTGCGTCGTCACCAACTCGTTCAAGATTATTCGTTTCGTAGCCGCTTTCAAACCGACTCACATGCCTTCACATAACCCGTCATGCACGAATCCTAATATCACTAGCACCCTAGTCTCGTCCGAATCCGCACCCAAGCTTATGATTGGTCCGGCTCGTTTCTCACCGGTCCAATGCCGCCGCCAGAATCCTTAAATTACGTCGCTTATCTGATCACCGGGTCATCTTCTCCGTCTAGCAACGCCATCCCGACCATCACAGCCCACCACATGTACCTCCATGCCCACCGTCATCTCCTCCTCGCGCACTTGTGACAGCCACCAAGCCTTCCTCTCATTCGCCGCCGGTCTTCGCCGTACCCTGTCGTACTCGGTTGTGGTCACCCTCCTTGGCCACCATGCTCCTGTGTTCACGGAATCCCCACCACTGGTTATCACCAAAAGCCTCTTAGTGAACAGTGGCGAAGCTTGAAGAAGACCCCGGGGTGGTCGGGATTTTTTTCCCTATCAGAGAGGGGCCAGAACTATAAAATTTTCACCCGAATACATATAAATTAACACTATTGAGCGAAAAATCGACCGAATACGTATAAATTAACACTACTGAGGGAAAAATCGGGTGGGGCCGGGGCCCTCCGGGCCCTAAGAAAGATTCGCCCATGTTTGTGAACAAGTATTGCCTACATGAGCATAGTAATCCCGTACATGCACACACACTAAACACACACACACACAATCCTATCATCGTCCTATCCTTACGGCCCAAACAACACCCACTCGGTGAAAAATGAGATAAGTACCTGCAGTTCGTGAGCCATGACGGCCACACCACCGAGCGCAACTCGCGCGAATACCGCAAACAACCATCAAGCTTCAACTACTCACGCACCTGGTTACGGTTTTGATTAGGATAAACATAGGTGGAACAAGATGAAGCAAGGCGCAGACAGATGTACCTTGATTAAGCGTGAGTAGTGCTGTAAACCGCCATGAACCGCCGTCGCTGGCTTCTCGGTGTTGTCGGCGTCTTCTCCTTCTCGGCTTATTTCCCACAGCCGTTTCACGCAACAAGGCCAAAAATGTGCCTAGGGGTTTCTATACCAATGTATTTAAATCATAGATATTTCCATCCGGGTCCCCGCGGTTCCAATACGCGTAATAAGGTCTTGACTTGTTAAATAACGATTAACCGGTCCTTCTATTTTCCGCCCCGTACGCTTTGATCCCGAAATATCTTTTTTTAACGACTCCTCGCTTCTTTTTCATTGTTAAAAAGCTCCTCAATGGCCAACCATATCAATCCTTGAAACATCCCAAAATTTTCAGAAAATAAAAGTCTAGGGGCTAAAATGCAATTACCCCAAAGTTTTAGGACCAAAAGTGCAAAATTATGAAAATTAGACACATAGCGGACCGCTATCAGGTTCATAACGGTCCGCTATGTGTTGGTTAAAGAAATGATGAGAGAATGACACATGGCAGATACGTTTCTCATGACTCAGTCCTATGTCGGACCGCTATGTGATCCATAACGGTCCGCCACGCCGCAAAGGGGATAGCGGACCGCTATCCTAGCCACTAACGGTCTGCTATGTGGGCAGCACGCAAGACAGCTGGCCGCTACCGCCTAGCTTAGCGGTCCGCTACGGGTGGCAGTTTCAACCTATAAATAGTTGAGTTTGCCGTTCAAACGGAGAAACAAAAATCAAACCGCCATCACTTTCACACACAAAACACGCATACCGAGGCGACGGTTACGAGCGCAGAAGTTACGAGTGCGGTACGCAGAGAGTGCGGTTCGAGTCGGAGAAACGTTTAAAGCAAGGGATGAACTTAGGAACTATCCGAGGATAATGTAAGTACACTGGACCATACCCTAGACACGTTTATGTGAATTACGTGCTTATATGATATGATTATGTGATACGTGATATATGATGATGAGGGTACGGGGTAATGACGGATTAGTCTAAACACTAAACGGGAATAATGGAGTAGTCACGACGTATCCAAGGGGTGGTGGATACGCCGCGGGTACTTCCTATATATAAACCTCTTGTGTAATTCGTGGTGAAACCATTATGAATGTTTAGGGGTATAGACTAATGAAGAATAAAGGAATATAGTAAACGAACGGGAGAACATCCGACCAGTATGTAGTTATCTGACAAACGGAATGTCCTCTCTAGGAAATGGCGGTGTATAAATCTCTCCTAGACCCGTCGCTCTTTCCTGGGGACATCTCTATTGGAGGTACTACTCTGGAAGGAAGATCACCCCAGTTTACAATATATGACGAATATGAATAAGAGATGAAAGTATACCATGCATAAAGAATGTGAAGATGTGATGAATATGAATACGTGAAATGCATGATGAATACACGAATGCATGATGATACGTGCAAACGTGAATGAGTAGAATGAAAACGAGTCTAAACCTAAAATAGAGTAACGGAATACTCACGAAGTACTAGAGGGGTGGTGAATACGCCGCTGGTACTTCCTATATATAAACCCTTCTAATACGTTGTGAAGAAACCGTTGCAAAGTTTTAAGGTAAAGACTCGTTGATAAATATGATGATACGTGTATACATGAATGAGTATGATGGAACGAGTCTAAACCCTAAAATGGAATAACGGAGTATTCACGAAGTGTTAGAGGGGTGGTGGATACGCCTCTAGTACTTCCTATATATAAATCCTTCTGATGCGTCGTGGAGAAACCGTTACGAAGTTTTAACGATGAGGACCGGTTGGTTAATAAATCAAGTATATACATGAAAAGAAAATAAATGCTTGATACATTTGGGAGGCTATGAGTCAAAGATACTTAAAATCCCAAATGAAATGAGATACCCAGCCTGTAAGGTGGATCTCAATAAATAAAGAAGAAAAGAAAAGGAAAAGGAAACTATAGGCCTTCGGGGCTGAAAGAGTAAAATCTAGGCCTTCAGGGCTGAAAGAGTAAAATCCTACGAGGCTGAGAAATGAATGAGTCTTCGTGACAAATGCAAGGATGCTTATGCTGACGAGTATAAGGACCTTGCCAATTCTCGCACCAGAGGCAGAGGCCTGTGATGGTTGCGAGGGGGTTAGCATACCCATAAAAATATACCAAAACGTGGCAGGAGGTACGTCCGGAGATGGTCACGTGGGCTAGAGAGCCCAAGAAAACTTGAACAATAAGAACCTAAAGGGTTCATAATAAAATGAATGATGCAGTGTACTTACTTAGCGTAAGCTAATTCAAAAGTGTTTTTCCAAACACTGCAGGAAAGAAGCACGTGGAATGAAGCTTCCTATGGACAGAGCTATCGGAGTTGGAAAATTCCTATATAGGATAATGTAATTTTTATTATTATCATTTGTAAAACAATATATTATAAATGAAAAAGTAACCTTAGCCATTATGGGAAAGTTTTACTGATCTGGGACATGTTTTCTGCAATAAACTCTGATAAAATAATAGTAAGATAAGTAGAGTGTTTCAAGTTGGTATCAGAGCACGGTTTGAGAGATTTAAGTATCAGAAAGGGTACTTAAACTCAAACCATAAGTGCTCATGATATAAATAGGGATTCAATCCGAAGCCGTCCAAGGAAGCATGTATGTTAAATTCCAGTGCTTAAACAGAAATGTGTGAGTATACTTGGGCGGAACTTTGTATGAGATAAGCTCCATGTGATAGTTGGGAGTATCGGGATGGTAATATACATTACCTTATGCCTAGCCAGTATAAGAGTTAATGCATGGGACCATCATGATATCCCAAACACCATATGATAACTTATGTCAGCAAATAGTAAGCCGGGGATGTGAATATGCATAAATATGATATATGCATATGTATGAATACATGAGTATGAACTTTATGTGAAATCCTTGAATAGGATTAAATTGATACGAGGCCTATAGTATAAAACCCTAGACTATAATTAGGGTAAACGAATGAGAGATTAAGCGATATCGTGTTTCAGCAAATGGATGAACATCAGAACGATGAAATACATGACGAGGGAAGTCACAAGAGGACTGAGTCTCCACGTCATGGTGAGAACGAAGTAGAACAAGTCCCGGAGAACATCCGGAGACAAATCGAAATAGAAGTAGGAAAAGCGTTCGATGCGAACTTTCCAATCCTACAAGCAGATTTACAAAACTCGTTAGAAAGATGATTTGAAAACCACAGAGACGTTACTCATAATGGAGGAGGAGGGAATCCCAAAGTTGATACAAAATCAACTCGTTGCACGTATAAGGATTTCATTACCTGTAAACCATTAGAATTTAAGGGGGTTGTTAATCCTTTAGAAAGTCAGAGGTGAATCGCCTCGATACAAAGGGAATTCGATACATGCCACTATGAAAAGGAGGACGAGGTTACCTTCGCACCAATCAGTTAAAAGAGCGAGCTGACGATTGGTGGGGAGTGGTATAAAGAGAGAAAGGTAGAGAAAGAATTAAGGAAATGAGATGGGAAGAATTCAAGGATATATTCCTAAAACATTATTACCCTCGAGCGGCAGTAGAGAGAATCACTGAGGAGTTTCTTCAACTCCGTCAGACCACGGAGACAGTAGATGAGATCACGGGAATCTTTTACGACAAAGCTAGGTTTTGTCCAGCTTTATTGACAACCCCGGAGATGTGGATGACGAGATATCATCTCGTTCTGAAAACAGAGATTAGAGAATTCATCCATCCATCCAAGTGTGCGAACTTGGAGAAAATGATTGATTGGGCTCGAGAACGAGAAACTGAGCTCAAGAGACAGATAGAGAGAGATGGGAAGAGAAAAGGAGAAAGTTATCCTTCCCCCATGCCTCTTAAAAGGTTTAAGTTTAGCAAACCGGGAGGCGGTTCCTCCCCAAGGAAAGGTATTCAAGTTTGTAAGACTTGTGGAAGGAGGCACCTGGGAGAGAGCCGACTCAAAGTGACGAGTTATCACAAATGTGGAAGGACTGGACACACTGCATTACAATGTATGAGTGGCACCCGATTGTGCTACAACTGTTATAAGCCAGGACACTTTAGTAGGGAATGTCCTGAGCTAAAATCTCAGGCAGAAAAGACCGGAGAAGGGTCTAGAGTGGCAGATAATGAGATAAAAAGGATCGAAGCTCCGAAGCCAAGGGGTAGGGCTTTTCAGATCACTACAGAGGAAGCGAAAGATGTTCCTGACGTTGTATCATTTACATTCCTCTTGAATTCCCTGGCTGCTTGTGTTTTGTTCGATACAGGAGCTAGTCGATCATTTATTTCCTTAAAATATGCGAACTCTAGAAACTTTAATAGATGTAAGTTGGCTAAGGCATTAGAAGTTGGAATCGAGAGTGATCAAAACTGCGTAGTAACTGAAATATGCCGAGATTGCCGACTACTGATAAAGGGAGAAGAATATAATGTCGATTTAACTCCAATGCCAATGCAAGAGTTCGACGTAATCATTGGAATTGACTGGTTATCTTCACATGTGCAATGATTATATGCAATCAGAAGATTGTACGATTCCTAACGCCTACATGAAAGGAAGTTAGTATCATTGGTGAACGACGAAACCATATTACGATGGCCAAGTTAAGTAGCTACGAGAGACAAGGTCGCCAAGCCTTCTTAGCCTACGTAGCTGATACGAACATGAAAGGGAAGGAACCGGAGCAAGTTCCAGTAGTGAAAGAATTCCCAGAAGTATTCCCAGACGATCTTCCAGATGCTCAACCTGAGAGAGATCGAATTTAAAATTGATTTAATTCCTGAAGCTAAGGCGGTAGCTAAGGCTCCGTACCGGTTAGCACCAACTGAGATGAAGGAATTAGTGTCACAACTGCAAGAATTGTTAGACAAGGGATTTATACGTCCAAGTGTATCCCCTTGGGGTGCACCAATTCTGTTTGTGAAGAAGAAAGACGGTAGTATGAGGATGTGTATAGACAACCGCGAATTGAATAAGTTGAATATCAAGAATAGGTATCCTTTACCTAGAATTGATGATCTGTTTGCTCAATTGCAAGGATCTAGTTGGTTTTCCAAGATTGACTTAAGATCCGGTTATCATCAGGTCAAGGTACGAGAAGAAGATGTACCTAAGAAGGCATTTAGAAATCGTTATAGACACTATGAATTTGTAGTAACGCCGTTTGGAGTAACGAATGCTCCGGCAGTCTTCATGGATCTCATGAATAGAGTATGCCGGCCAATGTTAGACAAGTTCATTTTTGTCTTCATTGATGACATTCTGATTTACTCAAAGAATGAAGAAGAACATGCACAACATCTTCGTGAAGTACTTAGTGCTTTACGAAAAGAGAAACTATACGCTAAATTCTCAAAGTGTGCATTCTTGTTAAAAGAAGTTCAGTTTCTGGGTCATGTTATAAACACAGAAGGTATCTCGGTAGACCCAGCAAAGGTAGAGGCTGTAATGAAATGGTCTCCACCTAAGAATCCATCAGAAGTTAGAAGTTTCTTGGGATTAGCTGGCTATTATAGAATGTTCATCCAGAACTTCTCTAAGATGGCCACCCCATTAACTAGCTAACTCGAAATAACTCGAAATACGAATGGAATGCGGAACAAGAGAAGGCATTCCAGATATTGAAAGAAATACTGACACAAGCACCGGTTCTGGCATTACCGGAAGGAGTAGAAGACTTTGTGGTGTACTCCGATGCCTCAAAACTTGGGTTAGGATGTGTTCTAATACAAATAGGAAGGGTGATAGCCTATGCCTCTCGGCAGCTAAAGACACATGAAGTAAACTATCCAACCCATGATCTAGAATTAGCTGCAGTAGTGTTTGCACTAAAGATCTGGAGGCATTATCAGTACGGAACGAAGTGTACGATTTACACAGACCACAAGAGTCTTAAGTACTTCTTTGATCAGAAAGATTTGAATATGAGGCAACGAAGATGGTTAGAACTGGTCAAGGATTATGACTGTGAGATCTTGTATCATCCCGGAAAGGCTAACGTAGTAGCCGATGCTCTAAGTCGAAAAGAAGAGCATCATCCTATGCGGGTGAAAGCATATAAGTTAGTGATAACTCCTGATTTCATGTGCCAGCTTCGAGACACACAAATCGAAGCCTTAAAGGGTGAGAATGTTAAGAAAGAAAGAATGGTTGGTCAGGAGAAGTTTCTAGAAGAGAATGAGTATAAAGTCAAGACTCGATTTGGTCGTATGTGGATACCACAATCAGATGAGTTTAGACTTAAGATTCTCGATGAAGTTCATAAATCATGATATTCTATTCATCCGGGTACTACAAAGATGTACCAAGATCTGCGCAAATATTATTGGTGGCCGAAATGAAATTTGATATCATGAAATATGTAGCTAAATGCGTAACTTGCCTACAAGTTAAAGCAGAACATCATAAGCCATACAGAAGATTACAACCATTAGAAATCCCAGAATGGAAATGGGAACATCTCACTATGGACTTCATAACCAAGCTACCAAAGACAAATAGGGGTTATGATACCATTTGGGTGGTTATAGATCGGTTAACTAAGAGTGCTCATTTCTTAGCAATACGTGAGACGTACTCTTCAGAAAAGTTAACTGATTTATTCATCAAAGAAATTGTTTCCAGACATGGAGTGCCAGTCTCGATTATTTCTGATCGAGATACTCGTTTCACTTCACGTTTTTGGAAAAAATTCCATGAGGAGATGGGAACTAGGTTATTGATCAGCACGGCATATCATCCTCAGACCGATGTTCAAAGTGAGAGGATAATTCAGACTCTTGAAGATATGCTCCATGTTTGCATAATTGATTTTGGTGGAAGTTGGGATAGCCATCTACCATTAGCAGAATTCTCATACAATAACAGCTACCATTCCAGTATTGGTATGCCACCATATGAGATGCTATATGGTAGAATATGTAGGACTCCAGTATGGTGGGGAGAAATTGGTCAAAAGGAGTTAGGCATCAAGGAAATAGTTCAAGCCACGTCAGAGAAGCTTGACATAATCAAAGCACGTTTGAAAGCTGCACAAGATAGACAGAAGTCATATGTAGAAAAGAGGCGTAGACCAATAGAATTCCAAGAAGGAGATTATGTCTTGTTAAAAGTATCTCCTTGGAAAGGTCTAATCCGAATCAAGAAACGTGGAAAGTTAAGTCCACGATTCATAGGTCCTTTCAAAATCATTAAACAAGTCGGAAATGTAGCTTATCAGTTAGAACTACCTGAATAATTAAATAAGATACACAACACATTCCATGTATCTTATTTAAGGAAATGTTTGGTAGACGAGGCTGCACATCTTCCTTTAGAAGAAATAGAAGTTGATGATAGGCTAACTTATGTTGAAGAACCTATCAAGATTCTAGACACAAAATAGAAACAGCTACGTCATAAGACGATTAAACAAGTGTTAGTGCAATGGAAGCACAGAAAAGGGTCGAAAATGACCTGGGAAAGTGAGGATGAAATGAAGAAAAGTCATCCTCAACTTTTTAAGGATTAACAGGTTTCGAGGACGAAACCTAATTTAAGGGGGAGAGAGTTGTAACATCTCAAAATTTTCAGAAAATAAAAGTCTAGGGGCTAAAATGCAATTATCCCAAAGTTTGAGGACCAAAAGTGCAAAACTATGAAAATTAGACAGATAGCGGACCGCTATCAGGTCCATAACGGTCTGCTATGTGTTGGTTAAGGAAATGATGAGAGAATGACACGTGGAAGATACGTGTCTGATGACTCAGCCCTATGTCGGACCGCTATGTAATCCATAACGGTCCGCCACGCCGCAAAGTGGATAGCGGACCGCTATCCCATCCACTAAAGGTCCGCTATGTGCGCAGCACGCAAGACAGCTGGCAGTGAGGCGGTAGCGGTCCTACGGGTGGTAGTTTCACCCTATAAATAGTTGAGTTTGACGTTCAAACTAGGAAACAACAATCAAACCACCATCACTTTCATACACAAACATGCATACCAAGGCGACGGTTACGAGCGCATAAGTTACGAGTGCGGTACGCAGAGAGTGCGGTTCAAGTCGGAGAAACGTTTAAAGCAAGGGACGAACTTAGGAACTATCCGAGGATAATGTAAGTACACTGGACCCGTACCCTAGACACGTTTATGTGAATTACGTGCTTATATGATATGATTATGTGATACGTGATATATGATGATGAGGGTACGGGGTAATGACGGATTAGTCTAAACACTAAACGGGAATAATGGAGTAGTCACGACGTATCCAAGGGGTGGTGGATACGCCGCGGGTACTTCCTATATATAAACCTCTTGTGTAATTCGTGGTGAAACCATTATGAATGTTTAGGGGTATAGACTAATGAAGAATAAAGGAATATAGTAAACGAACGGGAGAACATCCGACCAGTATGTAGTTATCTGACAAACGGAATGTCCTCTCTAGGAAATGGCGGTGTATAAATCTCTCCTAGACCCGTCGCTCTTTCCTGGGGACATCTCTGTTGGAGGTACTACTCTGGAAGGAAGATCACCCCAGTTTACAATATATGACGAATATGAATAAGAGATGAAAGTATACCATGCATAAAGAATGTGAACTGTGACATCCGGCTATTTAGGGTTAATCCCGTTAGAAAATCCAGCTAAATATTCAGTTAAATACTAACCTATTTAACCTCATCACAAAACTTAAGGACTATTTCTATCTTTATTTAAACAAAAACTACAAGGACTAGTCTTGCCAAATCCCAAAACTGAATTCGTTGACTTGGAAAGTCAAAATTACACAAATTGAGTTCCTGTTGACTTTTAGAATTCAAATTCGCAACTTGTAATTCGAATTCAAGATCCTTAATCGATTCCTAGTTGAATTTGTAACTGATATGAACGTTCCAGTCATTATTGATCGTCATTACGGCTCTAATTATCATCATCATTGTCGAATTAAACCCAATAATGGGAATTAAACTCGTAACCGCCGAGCATCATCATGTATCCGTCGAATTCGATCATTTTGATCATAATTCTCACAAGAAAACGCACTGCACGCTTTATTCGAACCTGTCTGAAGCTCCTGCACACGTTGATTTGGCCGGAATTGCAGCAAAAGTCACTAGAGATCAAACCCGCCACCGTCGGATCAAGTTCTAGCCATGCACTATCAATCCGTCATCTATTTTGGTAATTGAAACTTCCTACATCTTCGTTTTCATTCCTGGATTGAAAGCCCTATGTTAATTAGGGCGTATATCATCGAATTCAGGGTAAACCCGATTCTAGGGTTCTTACATTTGGGGTTTAATCGATTACCAGCCCAGACTCAATCTCAATCCAATTAACTGATATGGGTAGTTTCGCAACCCTTCACTTGTTAAAAGCCCTATGTTAACTTCATCCTTTATCACCGAAATGTTCATAATCTGTAACTAGGGTTTGTTCGTAAATTATTTTAGGGCTTTCGATCTTAATCGCATTCTCAATCAAATTAAACCCTGGGGACAGTTTTGAAATGTTCTAGACAGCAAAAGCCCCATGTTTATAACAAACTTTAATATCGGATTTGACAGATTTGATCTTGTGTTCTTAAACTAGGGTTTCGACTTTCAATATATAATTAAACGATGCCAAACTTGTTGCTTTTGAAATTAAAACCCACCCCAAGTCCGAAATTCTGTAAGGAACAAAACCCCTATGTCAATTGGATCGGTCGTTATCGAAATTGTGTGTTTTGGACTGGGATCGATCGCGGCTGTGTAGGGGGGGAGAACGCATGGAGTTTAATTGATAAAACCATTTCAATAACATTCCAGTCGCGAATCCCTTGCGGGCTGTGGTGGTTAAGTTGCTTGACTGTTGGGGAGGAGACCCGGGTTCGAACCCTCCTCCCCAGTTTTCTTTTTAATTGCTATTTTGTTGATGTTTTAGATTTAAAAACAAATCCCTCAATTATTATAATAATTATATTAAAATGTTTAAACCAGGAAAACCACCTGTGGACTCGGGATTGTTTTTATAAACCATTTTTATTATTATTCTTACTTTATAATAATGTGTTTAACTTACAACTTTGAATAAAATAATATATATATATTATATTATTTTCAAAACCGTGACTCTTATTAAAATAATATATTTAAATATATTATTTTCGCTACGTTTCTAATTTTTGTGAAACACATTCAAACTTATAAATAATATAATTATTTATATTGTTTACCCTCGTGCATGTTCTCGAATAAAAATAATTATTATTATTTTTCCACGAAGTTTATTATTGTATTATTTCTTAAACTCATGAATAATATATATTAAATTATATTATTATCTTAAATCACTATTAATGGTGCAAACATATGAATATATGTATATATATTATTTTGTTTTGTCGTTCGTAGCGTAACGTATTTATCGAACTTATTAATTAAGAAATTCTCATTCCCGTGGACACGTTCGTCTAATCGTTGATCTTTAGAACGTTTCCTTTAGGACGTTCCTCATTCTGTGTCGTCATCACATATCCCATTTTATCCCTAATAATTATGTTGTAATTCTAGGGCATTCGTGAGTCGTGTCGGACTAACACTTGATATTCCAATCTCATACTTGTGTGATTACTTCCTACGCAATCAGGTGAGTTTTCACGGCCCTTTTTTACTGTTTTAACTTGGGGGAGAAAGCATGTAACAACTATTTTTGAGATTATTATAATTCATATGTTATCAATGTTAAAGCTAAGCGTAACACGCTATCACTGAAAGTCCTCAACACACATCGAACCGTTAATATGGATCTTAGCGAGGTAATGTTTAGTAGTACTACTGGGTTTGACAAATCCCACCCGCGTTAGTCGCGCTAACTCGATTTGAGGTTGAACGGGTGAAATGTTAGCCTACTCACATCGCCAGAGTTGATAGACCTGGCAGGAGGGAAATAAATAAACAGTCAGCTTCGGTTGCGAGCGCTTAAGTTAAACATGAAACGTAGGTTAGCAACCTATAGATGCATATTGAATGACATCTTTTCTTACATGTTTTCTCAGGTCGCTAAGTTAAGGCACAGGTGCACATATAGGACATGCATGGAGTCCTACTATTGAATTATGTTTTATTATTTCGTTTGGACTGTTTTGAATTATGTTTGGACTCGACTTTTTGGGCGCGTTTGTTTTGCGCATTTACTTTCTTTATACGCTTCCGCATTTACTTTAATTGATATGATTTTTTTTTTTTTGAGTCCCATATAGAGTCGTTCAACGTAACTAATGACTGAGATCCTGGTTTGTCACTTCCCAAACGGTAAAACTCCGTTAGTTGAAATTGGGGGTGTGATATGAACACGTGATGAATATGAATACGTGAAATGCATGATGAATACACGAATGCATGATGATACGTGAAAATGTGAATGAGTAGAATGAAAACGAGTCTAAACCTAAAATAGTGTAACGGAGTACTCACGAAGTGCTAGAGGTGTGGTGGATACGCCGCTGGTACTTCCTGTATATAAACCCTTCTAATACGCCGTGAAGAAACCATTGCAAAGTCTTAAGGTAAAGACTGGTTGATAAATATGATGATACGTGTATACATGAATGAGTATGATGGAACGAGTCTAAACCCTAAAATGGAATAATGGAGTATTCACGAAGTGTCAGAGGGGTGGTGGATACGCCGCTGGTACTTCCTATATATAAATCCTTCTGATGCGTCGTGGAGAAACCGTTACGAAGTTTTAACGGTGAGGACTGGTTGGTGAATAAATCAAGCATATACATGAAAAGAACAAATGCTTGATATATTTGGGAGGCTGTGAGTCAAAGATACTCAAGATCCCAAATGAAATGAGATACCCGGCCTGTAAGGTGGATCTCAATAAATAAAGAAGAAAAGAAAAGGAAAAGGAAACTATAGGCCTTCGGGGCTGAAAGAGTAAACTCTGGGCCTTCGGAGCTGAAAGAGTAAACTCTAGGCCTTCGGGGCTGAAAGAGTAAAAGCCTACGAGGCTGAGGAATGAATTAGTCTTTGTTACAAATGCAAGGATGCCTATGCTGACGAGTATAAAGACCTTGCCAATTCTCGGACCAGAGGCAGAGGCCTGTGATGGTTGCGAGGGGGTTAGCATACCCATAAAAATATACCAAAGCATGGCCAGAGGTACGTCCGGAGATGGTCACGTGGGCTAGAGAGCCCCAGCAAACTTGAACAATAAGAACCTAAAGGGTTCATAATAAAATGAACGATGCAGTGTACTTACTTAGCGTAAGCTAATTCAAAAGCGTTTTTCCAAAAACTGCGGGAAAGAAGCACGTGGAATGAAGCTTCCTGTGGACAGAGCTATCGCAGTTGGAAAATCCCTATATAGGATAATGTAATTATTATTATTATCCTTTGTAAAACAATATATTATAAATGAAAAAGTAACCTTAGCCATTATGGCAAAGTTTTACTGATTTGGGACATGTTTTCCGCAATAAACTCTGATAAAATAATAGTAAGATAAGTAGGGTGTTTCAATCCTCTTATTCAATACCTATTCGGATCTCTTACTCACTCGAACCCTTATTTAACGGATTTCCGGGATGTTACATGTGGCTTGTAAGATACTTTAAATTTTTGGGTAAGAATGTAGTGGTTCTTTGAAATATGAAGTGTACCCATTAGCGTTCTCTTACGCCTAAGCGTTCGATGCACCGCTCTCGTCTCACCTCCGTGTTTCCGCCTTCGTCGGGGTGGGACATGATGTTTTTTTTCTGCCATCTTCAAATAGTCATCCATTGAGTCAGATGTTTTCCCATACGTGAGTTGCCGAATCGCCGATATACACTTTTGTAAAGCAGTGAACCCAAGCCTCGTTCGTACGTCGTATTTTTGTTGGAAATATTCGAATTCTCATTCTAAATCCCCAACAATTCGAACGAATAACGGATGACTCATTCTAAAACGATGTTTGAAAGACTTGTTGTTATAATTGTGATTTTCAGTAAAATAATCTCTTACTAGAAGATCATTTGCTGCCGCACGATCTCGGTTAATTTGGACTCGTTTTGTAACTCTAGAAGATCATTTGCTGCCGCACGATCTCGGTTAATAGACGAATTAGTGACAAAAGTCTTTCGTAGGTAATTTCCGAAATTTGTCGGAAAATTCTAGGAAATCGCATAGTTACTTTTTTGTTTTGTCAGAAATTTGTCGCTAACTTATGGAAAATTTCTTTTGTTGGAAACTTTTGTAGGAAATATATATGTTTTCTAGTAGTGCAAAACAGGCAAACAAACACCGAAGTGATCGTGTTTTTGCTGAAGGTTCTTGGGTTTACTTGAAGCTTAGGCCTTATGTTCAATCTTCTCTACGAATGGGGGATACACTAAGCTTTCTCCCAGGTATTACGGACCTTTCCTCGTCATTCAAAAGATTGGTGAGGCTGCATACAAACTGGATTTACCTCCTGTTTCCCAATTACATCCAGTTTTCCATGTTTCACTTTTAAAACAGGTTTCTGGTTCACCTACTGCTCTTGTTCCAATTCCAACCACTCCTCGTTTCAGTTTTCAACGAGAGAAAGTGTTGGATCATAGATTGATTCGAATGGGTCGTAAATTAAGGTGTTGCTCAAGTTCTTGTTCAATGGGTGGGTCAAACTATGTTAGAAGCTACATGGGTGAATCGACATGATTTTTTACTTGGTTTTCCTACTTTTCAATTGTAATTAGTCTTGTTGTTATTGCATTTTCTCCTTGTGGTCAATGATTTGTACAGGTGGGGAGTATTGATATGTGTTAGATAGTTGAAGGGTCTAACAGTAAACTTTTAGAAGTTGAGGGTTCATTCTGTAATTATTGTAAACTCTTGCTGAAACGGTTGTTATATACTGTTAGGGCTAACCATTTATGGTTACGCTTGATATGGGATAATTCCTTCTCTCTTTCAGATTCTTTTCCAAAATTAAGCTTCCATTATCATTTCTATGGCTATAAAATATTTAGTGATCCGCTTTAGAGAAAGTTAAAACTTAGTTATTAGTTAACATTTTGATGTTTGTGATTAAAAGTCTACAACATGTTTAAGTATATAGAAGTACTTATTGGGTACAAACCCACGTGACATGTTGACGGGTTGTCAGAGAACATGTGCCTAAATGGTGTGGAAGATCTGGGTCGAATGGTTCCAAATTTAAATTAGAGGGGTGATAAAGATACAGATTGGAAAAGAAGATAAGGATGAAAGTTAAATAAAGAGATTAGTTTGAAATTTGAATTAGTTTGCTTAGTGTTTATCGGTTTAATTTGTTTATTGGTTTAATATTATTAGTATCGTTGTAGGATTAGTATTAAGTTAATATAAATACTTGGTTAATGTAAATGTTTAGGTGTGTCCAGTTAATACCAAAGAGTTTAATATCAAAGAGTCTGCGACGGGTTTTGTCTCCTAATATGTCATCATTTATACAAATTTTACATGCATAATAATCCACATATTATGGTACTAATTGAATAATAACCTTGCAATACATGCTTAAAACGTTTATATTTTGTAATTGCAGGTTATTCGGTGTTGAAAATATAAAACAAACTAAATCCTATCAAAAACACCAAGAATTCAAGCTTTTAGAAGTTTCGTTTTCGAGCATTGACCCCCAAGAAGTCAAAATTGGTCAATAATAGTCAACAGGAGCTAAAAGACAAACCAGAAGAGAAAAAGAGGGGATCCACAGTCATGCATCCCATTGCACGGCCGTGCATTGGCTAACTTTCTCCCCACGACCTAGTACACCGTCCTCTGTACTCTGTTTGATTCCCGAGGCCTTTGCACGACCGTGCATTGCACATTTTGAGACCTATAAATAGGGGGCTTGAGTTCTTCATTAGACACACCAATCCATACCTCAAGAACACACCAGAGAGAGCTTATTTTGTAGTTAGACTAGAAAGTAGAGAGTAAAGGGGCTCTTCCTCCTTGTTCCACAATAGGGGATGTTGGATATTAGATGTCCGATCATCGATAATATCAACATTACTATCGAGATACGATCCGAAGAGTTACAGTTTGGGCAAAGAACAAATTATATCGTTTAATTGTTAAACGTCATTACACAAAACAAGAATTAAGAATTCGGTGGATTAAATATCTAGAGAGATATTTATTAGTTACATCGTATTTAATTATTTAGAATAATTAAATGTAACGAAAGTCGGAATTATATATTAGTGATATATATATTAAACGGGTAACAGTTAAATATAAATGTTCGCAAGTTTTATTTATAATTAATGTAATCATAAACTAAAGGGACTGGAACTGATTAAAGGTTAATTAGTTAGTAATTAAATGTTAATTACATAAGGGGTTGACTTGTAAATTAGTCTATTATATAAACATCCTTAAGTCAAAACCCTAACACAAGTTTTGTGGCCTCCCTTCTTCCTCCTTACGCAATCGAGAAACCCCCCTCCCCCCTTTCTTCCCTCTCGTCGGTCGACACCACCAGCAGCCACCACTGCCGACGTTGCCCTCTGTCGAGCAGCCAGCCGGAGCCGGCCCTAGCCGCCGGCGTGTCCTCCTCCGCGAGCCGAACCGGAAGAAACCAGCAAACCGGGTTTTGTGATCAAGTGTTTCGTGTGACGTGTTCGTGTGACGAGCTCGTTGTTGTCATCTAGCGTGACGTTCTTTGTACCCGAGTGTTTCAATCTTCATCAAAGGTATAAAACCCTAAACACCCTATGGATGTGTTTTATTTATTTATTATTATTGTCTAAACGCTGTGTAATCGGATCACTGTATGAAATCCAGATCTGATCTGTTAATGGTATTGTTAAATCGCTTCCGCTAAATATATCTGATTTATTTATTTAAAAGGTTTAAATAATCTATTGTTTTAAAAGTTAAAACTGGTACCATGATTCCCAACAGGGGAGCCTACGAAACTCAGCGTTATGCTAGTCGTTATGGCCATTCGTGGCTAAAGCTTCTTTTTATTGCTAGGGTGAAGATGATGTTTGGTGCATGTTAATGTTTAACGTATTAATTTAGTGGTATGTTTATGTCTTTAATTATTCGCTCTTAAAACCACCTTTTGGTGGGCTTTTATTATTGTCTAAATCCGTCTTTATATTTGTGAGTGTCTTGATTTTAAAGAGTAAGACCGTAAAACCCTTTTTAATCAAACTTCCTTTGAAACTCGTACATCTTTATTCGAGCAGAGATTGATAAGCCAATGCTTGGTCTATACTTCTAAGGTCGTACGTCTTTATACGAACTTATTATGCGACCAAGAATAGGTGAACTCGTGTTGGGAACGGTACGTCTTTATATTTGGTCCCATTGTTACACCGCCTCCCGGTGAGCAAAATATAATCACCTATTTAACTCTAATATAATGCATTTTAAGTTCGATGTCTTAAACCAACCCGGAGATGACCATTCGAAGGGTTGAGGGTAACCGTTGTCCCTAACGAGAGGCACTACTATTTTAATTTAAAAATTATAATTCGTAAATCAAATGTAGTGAGGACGAGGCTCTAGCGGTGACCCGGGACACAAGTTTGTAGTAGTCATACCACTGAATTAGTCAACTTAACATTATCACGTACCAAGCTGATTCAAAGCCCGAAGCAATACTATTCGTAACCTGATCATTTCCAACATATTTACTTTTCTGCTATTTACTATTCTATTAGTTACATTTATGTTACACACATCACACACGTTTTTACTTTTATGCTATTTACTTTACCGTTATTTACTTTTCTGTCATTTACTATTCTACTTCACAAGCACACAAAACACACTCTCTAATTAATCCGGCTAAACGATAACAAAAGTTGAGTACTGGAACTCGACCGTGTCCGTTGGTTCGATACTTGGTTCTTACCTAAACTATATTACGCTGCGATATGTACACTTGCCTATTGTGTGTGTTTTTAGTTAAAGTAATTATCATTTTATAAATTTAAAACTTGATCTCGTGAAAACATCTTAAAAGTATATTTATTTATATTTTTATATAACTTAATCCACGAACACATTATCTCCAAATCAGTTTGTTGGTTTGGTTTACCAACTTAATACATTGTATGACATCGGTAACCACCAAAGGGTAGCCACTCCGGAACTGATTTTACAGATGTTGTAGCTACAGTCATAAAGACATGCACCAACTTGATTACACAAAAACGATTTGGCCAGTTATTATTTTAGCAACTCCAAGAATAATATTTACTTCAAATGCACTCAATTAATTACATTACATGTCTTTTAAATAAGACCTTGTGTTAAAAAATGTTAAATTTTCATTTTATTAAATAATCAATTTGCTAATTCATACTTTCTTCTTCTGTTTTGCATTATGGGCCTCCCGAGTGTTGTCAAGCTTCTTTGGTGTTGGGCTTTTTTGGGCTGGGTGTTCACGTGCTACACTTCAAGGCATATGGCTCAAAAGGCAAGAAGGGTTTTTCCCCAAAATGGTCTCCGGTGTCTGTTGCTGTCTACTGCTGCTCCGGCGATTACGCTCTGATTGTCTCTGTTTCCTTTTTTGTGTGTGGCTCCATCCACTATTAAAGAGCCGCTCCTCTGTCGGTTGTTTTCACAAAGAACAATTCTCTATTTAGGGTTTTAAACCTTTTATGTCGTCGTCTCTATTCTATGTATTTGTGTTGATTTTAAGCAATAAAATCGTTTGATTATCAATTTTTGACATGGTATCAGAGCTTTAGGCTCTTGATTTCAAGTTGTTTGCATCGAACTTGTTCGATTCTAGTCTTTCACTTTGATTAGGGTTTTCTGGCGAACAAGCCCTAGATATATTAAAAGTTCTTCCGCTGATAACTGTCTTAGCTCTAATCTTGGAGCATTCATCTGGTTCGACCGGAGTTTCATAGGATTTGAAACCGTAGATCCAGGATACGAGTTAAGGTTTCACCGTCTGTCTCATCTCCTAAAGCACTGTAAGTCTCTCTGCTCCTTTCACCTTTATTTTTCGTCTTCCCATAGGCTAGGCATACTGTGGAATTTGAAGGCGACTGACCGCCGGTTAATGTGTTGCATCTTTTTTGTTTGTGATAATCTGTGGTTAAGCTACTCCGTTTATTAGCTTGTTCTGAATCTGTGTTTCTGCTGCGTATTAGTTTTGTGTGTATTGCAACTCATAATTTGTTGTGTAAATGAAAAACTCTTTTTAGTAAACTCTGGTCTATGGTTAATTATTAATTATGTCTTTTATTGTTTGATGGTCTTGGCTCTGGTTTGGCTGCTCTTTTGTGTTTGTGTCTGCGTGTTTATTCATTAAATTTGTTGATTAAATAAACTACTTTAGATATGCCAGATACTTCTCATTCAATTAAAAAAAAAAAAAACTCTTAGTATTTGTTCTTCAAAAGAACATGATTTTATAAAGGTTGTTCAAAATGTCTCGACACCATTAAGGGTCTTGAATTTTGTGTTTGAACTACAATAAATCCAGAAAAAAAAAATTGATGCTTGTTTTCTGTTGAATGAATTAAAAAAATAATAATAAAATATTTCTTAAATTGGTCAAGGTAAACTACATCCTGATTTTGTAATCCAAGACCTTTGTTTTTTTATGATTACTTCTTTGATTCTTTAACAATGCTAAATGCTTTTCGCCTATATTCGTCTCTTGGATGATTTCTACTTCTTAAAAACTGTATCATGAAAATTCATGTTTAGCTCTTTGGTTTATGATGGTTTGCTTGACTAGTTTCTTTTATGTTCTATAATCGTGTCTCTGGTTAAATTGCATTGTGTGGTTCACGTGTGTTATTGACAAGAGTGTTCTTGAATATCTTTGACAGCCATGTATGTTTATCTCTTGTGTAAGAGATTCTATGATTTTGTTTTTCATCTCTTTGGTTGTGTCTTTCTTTTCTGATATAGCTTATGCTATTCTTATTATTATCAAACTTGTTTCTTGAATCTTGTGATTCGGTATTATGTGTGAAGTTGTAAAAGTTTTTGCTTGAATCAAATTAGTCTTTATGTTCTTTGCGAGTTTTCTTCTTATATTATTTTCTCTTCTTATATTATTCTCGTAAAGTTGTAAAAGTTTTTGATCATGTCAAATTAGTCCTTCACAAAGTCTTGTCTTTCAGTCATGGTTCTGAATTCTTAAAAGTGTGTTATTTTTTTTACTTTCATATCATATATGTTTATGATAGTCTTCTAAGAATCTTGTGATTCGTCTTTTATAAAAGTCGTGTGACTTTTGTCTTATAAAATTTTCTAAACATCACGTGTGAATCTATATGGTTAATATCTTGAAAGAACTACATGTTTCTATCGGTATTCCCAATATGTTTGACATGTTTGAATTATCAAATTAACGGGCCGTTAAAAAATGTTAAATTTCCATTTTATTAAATAATCAATTTGCTAATTCATACATTCTTCTGTTTTTGCATTATGGGCCTCCCGAGTGCTGTCAAGCTTCTTTGGTGTTGGGCTTTTTTGGGCTGGGTGTTCACGTGCTACACTTCAAGGCATATGGCCTCAAACGCTCAAAAGGCAAGAAGGGTTTTTCCCCAAATTGGTCTCCGGTGTCTGTTGCTGTCTACTGCTGCTCCGGCGATTACGCTCTGATTGTCTCTGTTTCCTTTTTTGTGTGTGGCTCCATCCACTATTAAAGAGCCGCTCCTCTGTCGGTTGTTTTCACGAAGAACAATTCTCTATTTAGGGTTTTAAACCTTTTCTGTCTTCGTCTTTATTTCTATGTATTTGTGTTGATTTTAAGCAATAAAATCGTTTGATTATCAATTTTGACACCTTGCAAAACTGATCGAATATATTTCCAAGGACCATAACGGTTGCATTGTATATAAAAAAGCAACATAGGTATATCAGGATTTGGAGTGATAAGAAACATCTTGAAAGTAGAAACATTAACAATGCTCTTTTCTTTTGATGCTAAATAAGAGATTTCATAGCAAAACCTTCTTCAGCATCTTCTCGATGTCATCCTTGGACATATTTCCACTCCCAACAATTACTATACTTCTTTTGTACAGATGTCGTAGATTGCAACTCAGCCGAGACTTCAAGAATACCATTGGCATCTATGCTAAAGCAAACCTTCACTTTTTCTTGACCTGCGGGGGATGGTGGAACACCATGAAGTGTTAATTCATCCAGAAATATGATGTCTTGCACTTGAACACACTCACCCTGACCTGATACACACAAACTTTAACGATTTTTTGGTTGTCATGCATTGTAAAACGATCTTCCTCCTTCATAGTGGGTATTGTTGTGTTCCTTGGAATCCTTCTTTTAAGACACTGATACAAAGGGACAAAGGGATGACATCTAAAAGTATCATATTTACAACTTTATTGCCATTATCACTCAAGTTTGCAGCCAAAACTATTGCACCATAAGCAACCACTTCATCTGCATTAATGCTCTTGCAAAGTGGTTTCCAGTCAAAAAAATCACTCAGCATTTGTTGCACCTTGGTAATCCTAGTCGACCCACCAATAAGGACTACATCGTCGACATGATTTTTATGCATATTTCCATCTTTTAAACAATTTTCCACATGCTCGATGTGTAAGATGGTAAAAGACTGAATTGAATCTGATTGAAGGATTTGGTTACAATATATAGACATTATAACAAAACCCTAACCAACCTAATGGGCCCATGGGCTCTTACTAATAAACTGTAATCTGATAATACTATCTAATACTCCCCCGCAATCGGAGCGGAAGGAAATCAGAAGCTCAGACTAGGAAAACAAAAACATAAAACAATAATAATAAGATAAACACGCTTCGATCGACTCAGAAATCTAAATAAATATGATTACCAGAAACTAAAATCGATTTAATATACCAAAATTGTTAGTGAACTTAGTTTCGGGGCGAACTTAATGGTTCACTTAGTTTTGTTAGCTTTTTTTTTATCTATAAATAGCTTCTTTGTAACATTATTCAAGTTATCAATTAAATCATTTCAGTTTTACCCCCAATCATTCTCCCTCTTTTTTTTCTCTCGTTTATCATTCTCGCTTGTTTCTAGCGATCATTCTCCGTATCATAACATGGTATCAGAGCATATATGCTCGATTCTGTGATTTTCTTCCTTATTCCGCACTCGTTCTTCATTTTTTCATTCATTCTCTCATTTTTCGTGTCGATTGGGGTTCGTTTGATGTTTTGATCCGTTCAAAACATTCCTTTTATGTATCTGATCATTCCTACGGTTGGATTTCTTCATATACGTTTCTGATTTCGAGTTATGATGATTTTGGGGCGAACTTGTTCTTCAGATTTTCAGTTAGGGGCGAACTTATTGTTCCTTCTCCTTCTAAACGAACTTAATAAGTTCGCTAACAAAAGTTTGGGAACAGATAAAAGATTGTGCTTGAACTAAGGCACAAAGAAGACATCAGAGATAGAAAACGTCTTGGTGATTTACCTTTGTACAAACTTAAGCAATTGAATGTTTTTACTGGTGCACATGATTGTTCTATTGATGCTTGTTTTGTTTGTCCTAAGGCTAGACATCATAAACTGCCTTTTGCATCTAGTAGTATCTGCAGTTCTCAAATGTTTGATCTTATTCATATTGATACGTATTGATGGACATAAATATTTTATCACCATTGTTAATGATTTTTCTAGAATTACTTGGACTCATCTTTTGACAACTAAAGGAAATGCATTTACTATTCTTCAAGGGTTCATTGAGATGGTTGAGACTCAATTTAGTACCAAAGTGAAACGTGTTCGTTCTGATAATGCTTTTGAGGTTGGTTCGGGTGTTCTTCATGCTGAGTATTTTAAACAAAAGGATATTATTCATCAGACTACTTGTCCTGGGGTTCCTCAACAGAATCGGGTGGTGGAACGTAAACATAAGCATCTTCTCGAAACTGCCCGGGCTCTTATGTTTCAATCCAGTTTACCAATAAATTTTTGGGGTGAATACGTTCTCACTACTACTTATTTGATCAATATTTTCCCCACACGTGTTCTCAAGGGCAAATCTCCTTCTGAGATGCTTTTTGGTAAAGCTCCTTCATACACCCACCTTCGTACTTTTGGGTGTTTATGTTATGCTTCTACTTCTACACCCGGACGAGATAAATTTCAGCCTAGAGCTCAAGATTGTATTTTTATTGGATATCCCTTTCGAAAGAAAGGTTACAAGCTCTATAATCTTGACACTCGACAAGTTCTTGTTTCTCGGGATGTGACTTTTCTTGAGCACATTTTCCCTTCTTCACATTCTTCGGATCCTTCTCTGTTCCCTTCTCTAAATGATATGTTTGAGGAGTCAGATCCAACTGTTGTTCCTTCATCTTCTTCGGTTGCTCTTGAAGTTGATTCCACTCCTCCTCTTATTTATTTTGTTCCTCCTCCTACAGCTCCGGAGCTCAGAAGATCTTCTCGTTCTTCTGTTCCTCCTTCTCATCTGCAGGATTATGTTTGCAATTCTGCTTCTTTTGTTGATTCGAATTTTTTTCATAATTTGTCGAGTGCTTTCCAAGCTTCTCATTTTGTTAATCTTGCTGATTTTTCTCATGATTCTCAGCAGCTACTTCTCAATCTTGATTCTGTTCAGGAACCTTCTTCTTATCAGGAGGCTGCTAAACATCTTACTTGGCAATAGGCTATAACTAAGGAGTTTAATGCCTTGGAATGTAATCAAACTTGGGAGGTTATGCATTTACTTAAGGGGTAAAAAGGCCATTATGTGCAAATGGGTGTTTAAAGTCAAGTATAATGCTAATGGCACTGTTGAACGTTGCAAAGCCCGTTTGGTTGTTCGTGGTGATACTCAGAAAGTCGATATTGATTATAATGAGACTTTTTCTCCTGGCATTAAGATGACTACTATTCGTTGTCTTATTGTTGTTGCCACTAAATGACATTGAGGTTTATATCAATTGGATATCAATAATGCTTTTTTACATGGGGATCTTGATGAAGACATTTATATGTTTCCTCCTCCTGGAATGCCTTTATCTTCTCATGATCATGTTCTTAAACTCAAGAAGTCTCTTTATGGTTTGAAGCAAGCTTCAAGGCAATGGTATGGAAAGCTTTCTGATGCTCTTAAGACCAAAGTTTATTTGCGCTCCCCCAACGATTATTCCTTATTCTCTAAGATGATGTGGGATTCTGTTGTTCATATGGTTGTCTATGTTGATTACATTCTTCTTACCGGTAATAATGAACAAGAGATGTCTGATTTGAAGGCTTTCTTACATTCCACGTTTCAGATCAAGGATCTTGGCAGTCTTAATTATTTTCTTGGCATTGAGATTCCCAAATCTCCCTCTGGTCTTATCATAACTCAACGCAAGTTTGCGAAGGATTTGCTGACTAAGTTTCCTACAAACGATGTTTCTTCTGTTCGTCTCCTTTGCCTTTACATTTACAACTCAAGCTCAACGAAGGTCAAGTTCTTGATGATCCTTTGGCATATCTTCGCCTCGTTGGTAAACTAAATTATCTCACATATACTAGGCCTGATCTTGCTTTTGCGGTTCAGTTTCTCATCCAGTTTATGAGTGATCCGCGTGTTCCTCATTGGGATGCTACGTGGCATACTCTTCAGTATGTCAAAGGAACTTGTTCTCAAGGGTTGTTTTTTAATGATGATCTTGATATGTATTTGTCTTCTTATTGTGATTCTGATTGGGCGGCTTGCCCTAATACTCGGCGTTCTGTCAGTGGCTATTTCATTTCTCTTGGGGCAATCCTATTTATTGGAAATCCAAGAAGCAAGCCACTGTTTCTCTTAGTTCTGCTAAAGCTGAATATCGTTCTCTTCGCCGTGTCACATAGGAACTAGCTTGGTTGACTCGATTGTTTGTGGAGTTTAGGCTTAATAATCTTACTTCTGTTCCTCTCAAATATGACAGTCATACGGCTATTCATATTGCTAAGAATCTAGTTTTTCATGCGCGTACTAAGCATATCGAGTTGGATTGTCATTTTGTTTACGAGAAACTTCTAGCCGGTTTGATTATGCTTTCTCATACACGGACTTCTGATCAACTTGCGGATTTATTCATTAAGAATTTTGTTGGTCAACCGCATTCAGATATCATTTCTAAGTTGGGGTTATATACACCTCCAACTTGGGGGGGTGTTAGTGAACTTAGTTTAGGGGCGAAGGTTCAGTTAACTTGTTAGCTTTTCTTGTTTTGTCTATAAATAGCTTATTTGTAACATTATTCAAGTTATCAATCAAAATTATTTCAGTTTTACACCAATCATTATCTTTTTTTTTTCTTTCGTTTATCATTATCGCTTGTTTTTAGCGATCATTCTTAATATCATAACAAAATAAGGATATGTGTTCTCAATGTTACCTTAGTATTTTCTGGTCCTCATAACACTTTTACGTGATCCTTGCTGTTCGGGTGTTGCGACTTTGATGGCCGCTTGAGAAGGGTTCATTTTTATTAGTTGTTTCTTTAAATATTTTACTTATTAAAAAATATTACTTTGTTAATTTATAATATTTCTAGTTGCTAATTGCTATTCCTTCCAAAAAGTCTTCGTCAATGGGGTTTGTTCTCATCTGACGACTTTTCATCTATCAATAAATTAACATTTCTATTTTTTATTTATATATTAAAAATCAAATTTGGATTCTGAGGAAAAACACTGTACATTTTAAACAATAAATAATACACAATTTACAAGCACTTAATGCTCTCTGACTTCACTATCCTAAATGTGGATGATTTCATTAATTTTAGAATGTATTCAAAATTTAATTCAAATTATGAAATTCTTTCCAAAATTCGACATTTAAACATTAAATGTTCATCAACTAAATTTCAAAGAAGAAGATTGTTTCTAAATAAGTGTGAGTAATCATTTGTTAATTTTAATTTTTGAATGTTTTCATATTTTACTTTAATTTTTAATTACTTTCCTAAATTGTAAAATATTTTAATTAATTTACAACCACGTTAACTTTCTAAATAATATTAACCAGTGGTTATTTTCGCGCTCCGCGGCGGGTGTCGACCCATTATTAATAAAATTTAAATGAAAGCTTATGTGTAGCGATAAAAATAATGTTAATAAAAAAAACATAAAGCTAAATAATAAAAATGTAGAAAAAGAAATTTTTTCTATTTGCTTATTTAATAAAAAAGAAATGTTCTATTACAATTTTGTTTGTTTATATACTTATTACATATACCCGTGTAATACACGGGTACATAACCTAGTTTATAATATTTCTGGTTGCTATTCCTTCCAAAAAGTCTTCGTCAATGGGGTTTGTTCTCATCTGACGACTTTTCATCCATCAATAAATTAACATTTCTATTTATATAAAAAACTTTAAGGTTTTATTTTTTATTTATTTCATTTTTTAAATTATTATATATATTAAAAATCTAATTTGGATTATGAGGAAAAACAGTGTACATTTTAAACAATAAATAATACACAACTTACAAGCACTTAATGTAATTTTCAATGTTACATTTTAGTATTTCCAAAAACTATAAAATATGTCCTTCTACTTTAATTAAACTTACCATTTAAAACTTGGACTTTTCAAATGTCTTATTTTTTTTCCTTTTTTTACCCAATCACAAGTTGACATGTGTCATATTTATAAGTTTTTTTTTTCGTTTGTAAATTTTAAAATATAATATTTTATAAAAAAACTAAATCTACCATTGGTATGTTTATTTTTATCTACGTTTTGATATAAGTTTTGTTTAAAACAGAGTTGCGCTTGATAATGTATAAGTCATCTAAGCACTTTGTACACTTTGTCGAAGTTGTATACATAGTCGCACAGCGAGTGGTGGGTTTACGTAAAGTTTTTACGCTAGTTTTTTTCGTAGTTTAGCGCGCAACGCGCACGGTTAGGGTGGGTGTATTGTGTATCGTTTAGTCCAGACGATGAGTACTGTATCTAAGACTTTGTACAATGTTGAACTTTCTGAGTATCATGCATTTAACATGCTCCACCGCAACACGAGGGGTAACCATACTAGTTATTATTAATAATGATACTATTAATATTCTTTTATTAGTAATGGGTTTAATAAAAAAATAAAATTGTTTTTTTAAATATAACAAATAAAAGTTTGTTTTAGTTTTTTGTGCAAATTACAAATTACATTGACGAAATTCAGCATACGTCCTTTAACTAAGAAAATTACATAATACGTCTCTTTTGGGGCTTTCACGGTAAAAAGACCAAAATACCCTTAACATTGTTTCTATGAATGAGGGTTACAGAAATAGTTCTTTTACGGAAAAAAGACCAAAATACCATCATATGCCTTGCACATGATCTGACTTAACGATAAAATTTAACGGTTGTTAATCTAAAGGACGTAACGTGCAAGATTTTTTAAACATAAAGGACGTTTCTGTAATTTTCTTAGTTAAAGAAGGTATACTGAAATTTAGGTAATACTTAAAGAAGTTATTTTGTAATTTACTCTAGTTTATTTCATAATAACTTTTTCATTAAACTTTTTTAAAAACAAATTTTTTACAATATTAAAAACGCTTCTTTTTTTTTTAACTCTTGATGACATCTTGGAATAGGTAAATGTGGACAAAGAATAAGAATAAATAAACGCATTGAATACAGATTACGAAAATAAAATAATAATAATAATAATAATGATAATAATAATAATAATTATTATTATAATTATAATAATACACCAAAATAAGGATATGAGCAGAACGCCTGAACTCTTATTTTATTTTTCTTATTTATTTTTAACTCTTATTTTATTTTGTCATAAAAAAAATTTTATTTTCTTAATTTATAATATTTTGGCCATAACAAACACAGTATTCCTTCCAAAGAGTCTTCGTCAATGGCTTTTGTTCTCATGTGACGACTTTTCATCCGAAGACTTTCCATCAAGAATCCCATCCGGACTTTTCCTAATTAGTGAGAAAATCATTGGCTCAACTTTGACCCTCTTTTTTTGTTACAAGGGAGACTTGAACTCAAGACCTTCCTATTTTGATAAAGTCTTGGTTATACACCTTTGCTACTAGACTAATCTAGTTATTATTAAATTTTTATAATTGGGTTTCGAAAATACGTTAATTACTATTTAATGTAATTTGAATTTCATTTACTATTTGATTGAAAGTAAAAGTTAAATAATTAGATTTCAAAATTTCTTATAAGAAGGTATAATTTAAAATAAATGTGTTTTATTAGTATAACTAGTGTTTTAAAAAGAAAATATATTATTATTAAAAGATAGAGGTGTATTTAATAATAAAAATGATGAGAATGAGTATGGATGCGACACGTGAAATGAAAAACATTTATTTATTATATAACTATGTTAGAATCTCGTGTATTACACGGGTTGAAATGTAATGTTATATAATTATTAATAAAAAAGTTTATGTTTTTAAAACCCTTGTAATACACGAGTTGAATAAACCTGTGTATTACACGGGTTTAATAAAATATAATGTAATCTATAAACATATACACTCGTCAAAATGGAACAATGTGACTATGTAAATATTTTATTAATTTTTTTTATTTGAATCCTAGTTTGTTATAAAATTGTTTTCAGTTCATAGAATTTATAAAAATATGACTAAACAAATTAATTGATGATAAACACAATTTTAAATTAAAAAATATGTAGATAAAAGTTGAAACAAATAATTAATTTTGTTACCTAAAATAGTGGAGTTAATTATTAACAGGAGAAAAAGACGAGAAAATGAGAATGAGAATACCTAGAAAAGTGACAAGTGTCATCTAATTTTATTTGTTTATTAAGTAGTATATATATATATATATATATATATATATATATAGATTTCAAGTTGCATTGCATATAGAAAAAGCAACATATAATAGAATTTAGGGTGCAAAAAACAATACAAACATCTTGAAAGTAGAAACATTAACAATGCTCTCGTTTCAATCCTTTCATGCTAAGAGCATGGGGTATACCCATGTGATTATAGTGTGATTTGATAATAAAGTGCACGCCACGTGGCGCCACGTCAAATTCTGGAAAATCACATCACCCATCACATGGAAAGGGTATACCCATGTGATTGTGGTGGTGTGATAATAAAGTGCACGCCACGTGGCGCCACGTCAGATTCTGGAAAATCACATCACCCATCACATGACAAGGGGTATACCCATGTTGTAACACCCTTAATTAAAAAACCAATTAATAAAACATTTAAACGCGCGGAAGCAATTATCCCAAGAAATTTTTTTTTACACCCCGCGTACCGCGAAGGATCTGGGACATCCATTCGCGTACCGCGAGGGACTCCCAAATCGCCACACCCGGAAACCAGGTCTCTCGCTTACCGCGAGAGACCCTGACTTGATTCTCGCGTACCACGGGGAGCCTGAGTAAACTCAGCTGCCCAGTTTTCATACTTAATCAAAATTTCCACATTTTCACCAAATAAACATGACCCAAAATTTACCCCAACACTTATATATTTGACCAAAACATTTATACAACCTTTATAAACACCAAAACATGTTTCAATTTGTCAATATACACCACATTAATGGATTTTTCCTTTAAAATCCCAAAAACACCCCATATGCATACGAGAACCCTCAACGTCTTAAACTTGACCTTGACCTACATCGGAGTTTTCCCTACATAACCACATTAACATAACACCGTTAGTAATGACGATAAATATATTCAAACAAGTATTTACACTTGTTTTCACCCATTTGAACCGTTTAGACCCATTTGGTCAATTAAGGTTCTTTACACTTGCACTTCCACTACAAGTATCATTCTTTTCATATAACATTCATATTTCACCATTTCATATCCATTATGGCACTTAGGCCATAACCTTATATCCATTATGGTATTTTAACCATAACCTCATATCCATTATGATTCATAGATCATAATCTCATATCCTTTATGATTCATAGATCATAACCTCATTTCCATTATGATTCTTAGATCATAACCTCATTCACACATATCCATTATAGTATTGCACTATAACTACATTCAATCATTACACATATCCATTATAGCATTTCAACTATAACTACATTCATTCACATAACCATTATGGTATTTCCACTATAACCACATGCATTCCTTTACGCATATCCATTATAGTTTTATCACTATAACTACATTCATACTTTACCACATACTAGTTCATTCAATAATCACACACATTCATTTCAACACATAGTATACATCATAACACATATACCACTCATTTATCAACATTACTAAGTAAGTGCATAGGCACTTACCTTTTGAGTTAGAAGATCCCGCACCACCTTCTAGCTTTGCAATTTGATTACCTAAACATATACACCTAGTTTAGTAATCTAACATTCATCAAAATCACATTTCAATTGAGTCTACAACCCAATTTTCATTTCCAACCCAAACTGACCCGTTTGGGTTATCCCCATAACCAAACACCCTCTTTCAATACAAACTCACCTACTTGAGTTTTCTTTCCAATACATTGACACTAATTTCTCATTCAATAACTTTTATTAGGTAAATTTGGTGTTCGTTCAAATGTCTAATACCACCTAAACACTTAATCACCACTAATTCAACAATCTAGCATCATGATCCAAACACCCCCAATTTTTCACCATATGAACCCTAACTTTTCAAAATCAAAATCAAAGGGTTCTAGGATGTGAATCACCACTCCTTACCTTTAGTTTAGCTAGATTATCCACAATCTAACACCAATTTACCACATTCATACACAATTTTTAGATTTCTACATAATCCATCAACTAACACATTCATGGTGAAATCAAATGGAAGATTATCACTTACTTGATGTTAGGAAGGTGTTGTGTGAGCCAAAACCTTCACCAAACGAGCTTCAAATGCACGATTTGAGCTTCAATTGAGATTTCTCCTTTTTCTCTCTTGAGATGAACGACCACAACAAGTAAAAATCTGATTTTGACTTTCCCATGGTCAAATACGGCAGATTTGCCATATTTACACATTTAGTCCTTCCACTTCCATTTCACCCACTTCATTCCAAAACTAGTTAAAAACTAACATAACCCCATTACTAACTTGAAACCCACTTGTTTCAACTTATTTCTAATATATTATTTTCACCATAATATTTATTAGAATATTTTATTTATTTGAAAACGAAACCCGGATTTTGGTTCGTTACAAATCACCTCCCCTTATTTGGGTTTCGTCCCCGAAACCCGGCTTCAAATAAAAAGGTTCGGATAATATTTGAGCATTTCTTCCTCGGTTTCCCAAGTCATATCCGCCCCCTTCTTATGTTTCCACCTCACCAAAACTTGGCTAATCTTTTTATTCCGCAATTTCTTCACCTTTTTATCCAAGATTGCCACCGGTTCCTCAACATAATTCAACTTTTCATCCAATTCAATATCATCCAATGGGACAAAAGTAGATTCATCCGCCAAACATTTTCGCAAATGAGACACATGGAATGTGTTATGAAGTCTACTTAGGCCCTCCGGTATCTCCAAACGGTAGGCTACCGCACCCACCCTTGCTATCACTTTAAACGGTCCGATGAAACGTGGACTTAACTTTCCCCGTTTCCTAAACTGTATAACCCCTTTCCAATGAGAGACCTTCAAAAGCACAAAGTCCCCCACTTGGAACTCAATCGCCCGCTTCCTATTATCCGCATAGGATTTTTGGCGATCTTGAGCCGCCTTCAAGCGTGCTCTAATTTGGTCAATACTACTAATAGTTTCATTGACCACCTCTTTACTTCCAAGCTCCCGTTGACCAATTTCACCCCAACACACGGGTGTTCTACATTTCCTCCCATACAATGCCTCAAAAGGCGGCATACCAATACTAGAATGGTAGCTATTGTTGTATGAAAATTCCGCCAACGGTAAATGGTCGTCCCAATTTCCCCCAAAATCCAAAGCACACGCTCGCAACATATCCTCGAGCATTTGAATTGTCCGCTCGCTTTGATCATCCGTTTGTGGATGATAAGCGGTGCTAAGATTTATTCTGGTCCCCATATCCTCATGGAACTTCTTCCAAAAATGAGAAGTAAATCTCGTATCACGGTCCGATATAATCGAAACCGGCACACCATGACGTGACACAATTTCCTTCACATACATTTCCGCCAATTTGTCCGAAGAATACGTTTCCTTTATGGGAAGGAAATGTGCACTCTTTGTCAACCGATCCACTACTACCCATATTACATCAAAACCTTTTCGAGTCTTTGGTAGTTTAGTGATCAAATCCATGGTTATGTTCTCCCATTTCCAAAGCGGTATTTCAAGCGTTTGAAGCTTTCCATACGGCTTTTGATGTTCCTCCTTTACCCTTAAGCATGTGAGACACCTCTCCACATACTTAACAATATCATGCCTCATACCCGGCCACCAAAAATGACACCTCAAGTCATAAAACATCTTTGTGGCCCCCGGATGGATAGAATATTTGGATTTATGCGCCTCGTCTAAGATAGTTGTCAAAACACTTGACAATCTAGGAATCCAAATTCTATCAAAGCACGTCTTTAGCCCCGAGCTATTTTCCCCAAGCTTATCAACATAAGCAACCATCCGCTCCTTTTTCAAATCACCACCAAGTGCTAACACTTGAGCCTCCCAGATTTCATCAATAAGAGATGATGAAATTGTCATCTTAAATGACTTCACCTTAATAGGTGTATGGCTCGTCTTCCGACTAAGCGCATCCGCCACCACATTTGCTTTACCCGGATGGTAAAGTATCTCACAATCATAATCTTTAACCAATTCAAGCCACCGCCTTTGCCTCATGTTGAGGTCCTTTTGGTCAAAGAAATACTTGAGACTTTTGTGATCCGTATAAATCGTACACTTAGCCCCATACAAATAATGCCTCCAAATCTTGAGCGCGAAAACCACGGCCGCAAGCTCTAAATCATGGGTAGGGTAATTCACCTCGTGAGTCTTCAATTGCCTAGACGCATAGGCAATCACTTTCCCCCGTTGCATCAAAACACACCCTAACCACGAATGCGACGCATCCGAATACACCACAAAATCTTCGGTCCCGTCCGGTAATGATAAAATAGGCGCCTTAGTCAACTTTTCTTTCAAGAGTTGAAAGGCAGATTCATGCTCGGAACCCCATACAAATTTGGTCTCCTTACGCGTTAACTTCGTCATTGGCAAGGCAATCCGAGAGAAATTCTCAATAAACCGCCGATAATAACCCGTCAACCCCAAGAAGCTTCTAATCTCCGAAGGCGTCTTCGGTGATGACCAATCTTCTACCGCCACTATATTGGATGGGTCAACTGTAATCCCTTTCTCATTAACCACATGACCCAAGAACTGGATCTCGCGCAACCAAAATGCGCACTTTGAAAATTTTGCATAAAGCTTCTCCCTTTGTAACACTTCAAGGATTTCACAAAGATGAAAGGCATGATCACCTTCACTCCGTGAATAAATGAGAAGATCATCGATGAACACAATAACCGAACGATTGAGGAACGGTCTACACACCCGGTTCATAAGATCCATGAAAACCGCTGGTGCGTTGGTTAAACCGAATGGCATAACCGTGAACTCATAGTGACTGTATCGAGTGCGAAAAGTTGTCTTATGGACGTCAACTTCTTTCACTTTCAACTGATGGTACCCAGATCTCAAATCAATCTTAGAAAACCATGACGCCCCTTGCAGTTGATCGAAGAGGTCGTCAATCCTAGGTAACGAGTACCTATTCTTCACCGTTAACTTATTCAACTCACGATAATCCATACACATCCTTATGATTCCGTCCTTCTTTTTAACGAAGAGAACGGGTGCACCCCAAGGTGAGACACTTGGGTGAATAAAACCTTTATCAAGGAGCTCTTGCAATTGCTCTATCAACTCTTTCATTTCCGGCGGTGCCAACCTGTAAGGTGCTTTGGCTATCGACTTAGCACCCGGTATCAAATCAATCCCAAACTCCACTTCCTTCTCCGGTGGAACCCCCGGTAACTCATCTGGAAACACGTCCTCAAATTGATTTACAACTGGAACATCGCGAATATCTTTCACTTTCTCAATCACATCCGCAACACAAGCCATGTATGCCTTGCACCCACGCACCATGTACTTAGTTGCCTTCACAAAAGAACACAATCTTACTTTGCCTTTCTTTTCACTTTCTATGTAAATGGACTCACCCGACGGGTAATCGAGTTGTACCGCCTTAGGTCCACATAGAATATTCGCTTTGTTCTAAGACAACCAATCCATTCCCACTATTACATCAAAGTCTCCCATGGACATAGGAATTAAGTCAATAAGGAACGTTTCACCCCCGCCCTTAACTTGCAATTCCTATAAATATCGAATACTAGAAAACTCTTATCATTTGCCGCCTCAATTTCTAAGGGTTCATCTAACTTGCTACTTAGAAACGAAGAATGCTTAACAAATTTCAAAGACACAAATGAGCGACTAGCCCCCGAATAAAAAAGAACTAGTGCAGGTAAAGAGTTAATCTTGAATGTACCTGACACCACCTCCGAATTTGTCTTTGCTTCTTCGGCCGAGATGTGGAAGGCTCTACCCTTTGGCCTTGGCATATCTACCTTCTTCTCGCTTCCACTTTGCTTCAAGTCGGGAAAATCCGCCCTATTGTGCACGGGCTTGTAACATTTATAGCATATACGAATTTGGCATGAACATTGATTAGCCATGTGCCCTGGCTTCCCACATTTATAACAATTTAAAGTCTCTTTCCTGCATTCCCCGAAATGTTCTTTCCCACAAACTTTACACCCACAGGGAGAGAACTTGCTAAACGACTTCTTACTAGGGCTCCCGTCCTTTATCTTCTTCACAACCTGTTCCACTATTTCCCTTTTCCTCTTTTCCCCTCTAGCTTCTTGCCTCCTCAACTCCACCTCCCTTTCCCGACACCTGTTTATCAAATCCACAAGTGTAGTAAAATAGGATGGAGATATGCTATCTCTGAACTCCACCGTCAGCATAGCATAAAACCTATCAATCTTAGCCTTCTCAGTCGACACCACGTCCGGACAGAACTTGGCGTGATAAAAGAAAACCCCTGCCAGTTCATCTATTGACTCATTCGTCTGCCTCATGAGGAGGAACTCCTCAGTCATCCTGTCCACTGCGGCCTGAGGGCAATGATATTTCAGAAAGGCCGTCTTAAACTCCTCCCAAGTCATGGAGGTCACCCCCAATTCACCTCTCTCCTTTCGAAGATTCAACAACTACTTGTTTCCCCTTCCTGTCAGCAGAGGCACACTAAACATCACCCTATCCTCGGGCTAACATTTAGTAGTCTCGAAGTTTGATTCCATATCCACCACCCACCTGTGGCTAAGGATAGGGTCCACTTGCCCATCATATTTCTTGGGCTTAATCAACATAAACTCGTTTAAAGTACATCCTTGTGGTACCCTTTCCTTTTCCTTCAATACATCTTCGAGGGTAAGCTTAATAGCCCCTCTCATTTCTTCCATTAACAATGATGTGGCTTGCTCAAAGGCCTTGGCCACCTCTTCCTTAATCATTTCCTGGATTCTTGGATCCAATGGTTCATTATTTGGCTCTTCTGCCATCTCTAAACTGAGAAAATGAACCAATAACACCTTAATACCATTTCAATACCCTAGGCATCCATTACACATTCACTATTATATGTATTAAGTATATATATACCTACCTATATACATACATACATACATATATAACCACCTTCACCTAATCCTTGCAAATGTTCATTGTTATATGGTTATCATAAAGTCCCTTGCACATTTCGTCTTATTAAACATAAAGGCCAGACATGTTTAATAATACGCCATGCCCAATTGTAATTATCATCTCCATATAACAAGTCACAAAACAAGTTTCGACACACATAACACCTTGACAACCATTTATACATATACATACACACCACATATATATATATATCCACTTTATCAAATCATTACTAACCTTTCATTTCCGCAAGCTCCGAGTCTTAGTCAAGTCCTTCATGGATTCTGGTATCATTTTCCCCCAAATCAAGAGCATCCGGTTTAAGTTTGGTACCACCACACCAAATCCCTCAAACCATTGCTCTGATACAAAGTTGTAACACCCTTAATTGGAAAACCAATTAATAAAACATTTAAACGCGCGGAAGATATTATCCCAAGAATATTTTTTTTACACCCCACGTACCGCGAAGGATCTGGGACATCCCTTCGCGTACGGCGAGGGAGTCCCAAATCACCACACCCGGAAACCAGGTTTCTCGCGTACCGCGAGAGACCCTGACTTGATTCTCGCGTACCGCGGGGAGCCTGAGTAAACAGAAAGTTTACTTAGTTGCCCAGTTTTCATACTTAGTCAAAATTTCCACATTTTCACAAAATCAACATGACCCAAAATTTACCCCAGCACTTATATATTTGACCAAAACATTTATACAACCTTTATAAAAACAAAACATGTTTCAATTTGTCAATATACACCACATTAACCTATTTTTCCTTTAAAATCCCAAAAACACCCCATATGCATACGAGAACCCTCCACGCCTTGGACTTGACCTACATCGGAGCTTTCCCTACATAACCACATTAACATAACACCATTAGTAATGACGATAAATATATTCAAACAAGTATTTACACTTGTTTTCACCCCTTTCACCCATTTGATCCGTTTACACCCATTTGGTCAATTAAGGTTCTTTACACTTGCACTTCCACTACAAGTATCATTCTTTTCATATAACATTCATATTTCACCATTTCATATCCATTATGGCACTTAGGCCATAACCTTATATCCATTATGGTATTTTAACCATAACCTCATATCCATTATGATTCATAGATCATAATCTCATATCCATTATGATTCATAGATCATAACCTCATTTCCATTATGATTCTTAGATCATAACCTCATTCACACATATCCATTATAGTATTGCACTATAACTACATTCAATCATTACACATATCCATTATAGCATTTCAACTATAACTACATTCATTCACATAACCATTATGGTATTTCCACTATAACCACATGCATTCCTTTACGCATATCCATTATAGTTTTATCACTATAACTACATTCATACTTTACCACATACTAGTTTATTCAATAATCACACACATTCATTTCAACACATAGTATACATCATAACACATATACCACTCATTTATCAACATTACTAAGTAGGTGCATAGGCACTTACCTTTTGAGTTAGAAGATCCCGCACCACATTCTAGCTTTGCAATTTGATTACCTAAACATATACACCTAGTTTTGTAATCTAACATTCATCAAAATCACATTTCAATTGAGTCCATAACCCAATTTTCATTTCCAACCCAAACTGACCCGTTTGGGTTATCCCCATAACCAAACACCCTCTTTCAATACAAACTCACCTACTTGAGTTTTCTTTCCAATACATTGACACTAATTTCCCATTCAATAACTTTTATTAGGTCAATTTGGTGTTCGTTCAAGTGTCTAATACCACCTAAACACTTAATCATCACTAATTCAACAATCTAGCATCATGATCCAAACACCCCCAATTTTTCACCATATGAACCCTAACTTTTCAAAATCAAAATCAAAGGGTTCTAGGATGTTAATCACCACTCCTTACCTTTAGTTTAGCTAGATTATCCACAATCTAACACCAATTTACCACATGCATACACAATTTTTGGATTTCTACATAATCCATCAACTAACACATTCATGGTGAAATCAAATGGAAGATTATCACTTACTTGATGTTAGGAAGGTGTTGTGTGAGCCAAAACCTTCACCAAACGAGCTTCAAATGCACGATTTGAGCTTCATTTGAGATTTCTCCATTTTCTCTCTTGAGATGAACGACCACAACAAGTAAAAATCTGATTTTGACTTTCCCATGGTCAAATATGGCAGATTTGCCATATTTACACATTTAGTCCTTCCACTTCCATTTCACCCACTTCATTCCAAAACTAGTTAAAAACTAACATAACCCCATTACTAACTTGAAACCCACTTGTTTCAACTTATTTCTAATATATTATTTTCACCATAATATTTATTAGAATATTTTATTTATTTGAAAACGAAACCCGGATTTTGGTTCGTTACAAATCACCTCCCCTAATTTGGGTTTCGTCCCCGAAACCCGACTTCAAATAAAAAGGTTCTATTTTTTATTTGAGCATTTCTTCCTCGGTTTCCCAAGTCATATCCGCCCCCTTTTTATGTTTCCACCTCACCAAAACTTGGCTAATCTTTTTATTCCGCAATTTCTTCACCTTTTTATCCAAGATTGCCACCGGTTCCTCAACATAATTCAACTTTTCATCCAATTCAATATCATCCAATGGGACAAAAGTAGATTCATCCGCCAAACATTTTCGCAAATGAGACACATGGAATGTGTTATGAAGTCTACTTAGGCCCTCCGGTATCTCCAAACGGTAGGCTACCGCACCCACCCTTGCTATCACTTTAAACGGTCCGATGAAACGTGGACTTAACTTTCCCCGTTTCCTAAACCGTATCACCCCTTTCCAAGGAGAGACCTTCAAAAGCACAAAGTCCCCCACTTGGAACTCAATCGCCCGCTTCCTATTATCCGCATAGGATTTTTGGCGATCTTGGATAAAATGCAACTTTGTATGCATGTCAAATGATAAAGGAAGTGTTTTAGGTGAAGAGTCTTTTAACCCTAGATATGTATCTACCCTATCCAACTATCATCACCACCAGATCTTCATCATCTCATAACCCCTCTGCCTCATCTCCGACACCATCATCTCCACCCTCCCCCTTCCACCCTCTACGACCTCATCTGCGAGTACTCTACACAGCCCTCCCCATCGCCACCATCATCTCCACCTCCTCGCCACTGTCAGCTCCACCTCCTCGCCTCTGTCATCTCTACCTCCTCGATTTGTTCAGGCAAAAATGGATGGTTCAGAAAGGGAGAACAGGAATCCGACGGTGGCAGTGGGTTTGTTGATCTAGTCCATGCTCAAAATTTGTGATTGAAGTCGGATTAGGATTTGTTGTTCTTGTTACGGCGGTGGCAGTGGGTTTCGACGCCGTCTTCATCTGAATTTTCAAGCTTTTCCATAAATATTCCATACTTGTACCGATACTTTCTAGATTTTGTGGATCTAGAAATTCAGATTAAGATGGCTAACTTGCTTCGTGATGTTTCTGAATTCGATTTCCCCTCTAAGAGGAGAAAAAGCCTTGATTGGTCCAATTCCATTAGAAAAATGGCTGTTGTTGTAGTTGCAGAATTGGATGAAACAAATGTAGTTTCATCTGCTACAATTAATCCCCCTAGGTTTCTTGTTCACTAAAAGCGCAAAAACTCTGTCAAACACAGTAGCATTCATCCATTATCGCACATCCAAACTACAAATCATAAACCAGACCCGTTCTTCTGCTGAGGGAGATTAGAGTTCGATTTGTTGGTTCAGATTTGGGGTTGCATTAGCAATCTTCAGGGAATGGTTTCATTCTAGGGTTTGATTCGTTGGTGGTGGTCTGGCTACTAGCATAGAAACGGTGGTGGTCTGGAATGGTGGGGAGGAAGGAGAATCGGAAAAGCCTGTAGTGGCGGCGGTAACGGTGGTGGTCGATTGGTGGTGGTGGTTGGCTGCAGGTGGTGGTGGCTGGTGGAGAGAGGTTTTATCTTTATATATATATTTTTTTATTTTAGAAAAAATCTTTTTGTGGGTAAAAATACCAAAACACCCCTCATGTGCAAGGCACATGACTGGAGTTAACTGAAAAAGTTAACCTCCGTTACGCTAAAGGACGATAACCGTAACATATTTAAACGTAAAGGATGATCTCTGACATTTTTTGGGCTAAAGGACATACAGTGAAAAAAAGTATAAACATAAATGACGATTTCTGTAATTTACTCTAAAATAAATATGTTTTATTAGTATAATTAGTATTTTACAAAGAATATATATTATTATTAAAAGATATAGATGTATTTAATAAAAGAGAGATGTGAGAAAAAATGATAATAATGAATATATGGAGACGACACGTGACATGAAAAACCTTTATTTATTATATAAATATAGATATAGATTTCAAGAACCGTAACGGTTGCATTGCATATAGAAAAAGCAACATATAATAAAATTTAGGGTGCAAAAAAACAATACAAACATCTTGAAAGTAGAAACATTAACAATGCTCTGGTTTCAATCCTGTCATGTTAAATAATATATTTCAAAGCTCAACTTTCTTCAGCATCTTCTCGATGTCATCCTTGGACAAATTTCCACTCCCAGCTATTACTATACTTCTTTTGTTACCCGTCGATAGCAACTCAGCCGAGACATCAAGAATACCATTGGCGTCTATGCTAAAGCAAATCTTCATTCCTTCTTTACCTGCAGGGGCTGGTGGAACGCCATGAAGAGTGAATTTATCAAGGAAGATGTTGTCTTTCACTTCATTGCACTCACCCTGGTATACATCCACTAGCATGGCTATTTGGTTGTTCCCCAGCGTCCAATAACATTCCTCCTTCATGGTGGGTATGTGTGTGTTCCTTGGAATTATGACACTCATAAACTCTCCTTTGATGCTAGTACCAAGGGACAAAGGAGTCACATCTAAAAGTACCATATCCTTCACAGCTTTATTGCCACTACCACTCAAGTTTGCAGCCAACACTGCTGCACCATAAGCAACAGCTTCATCCGCATTAATGCTCTTACAAAGTGGTTTCCCATCAAAAAACTCCTCCAGCATTTGTTGTATCTTGGGAATCCTAGTTGACCCACCAACAAGGACTATATCATCAACATTATTTTTGTGCATATTCCCGTCTTTTAGACAGTTTTCCACATGCTCAATGCACTTTTTAAAAAACACAGAATTTAGTTCCTCGAATTTCGCTCGGGTGACCTTCATTGAAAAATCAGTTCCCTCGTACAAGCAATCAATGTCAATGGAAGTTTCAGTTGTTGAGGACAAATCTCTCTTTGCTTTCTCACACCAAACTTTCAATCTCCCCAAAGCTCTTGCATTGTTGCTGACATCTTTCTTTTGTTTTTTCTTAATTTCTTTCACACAATGATCAACCATGGCCTTGTCAAAATCCTCTCCACCCAAATGAGTGTCACCCCCCACTGCTTTAATGCTTATGGTTCCTTCCCTGCTGATAGTAAGAAGTGAGACATCGAATGTCCCCCCACCTAAATCAAAGACGAAAACGTTTTTCTGTTGAGGGTGGTTTGGGTCACCAAGCTTCTCTAGACCATATGCAATTGCAGCTGCTGTGGGCTCATTGATCAAGCGCATGACGTTGAGGCCAGCTAGTGTACCGGCATCCTTTGTTGCCTGTCGTTGCTTGTCACTGAAATATGCAGGGACGGTAATCACTGCATCTTTAACTGTTGTTCCAAGGTATGCCTCAGCAGCCGCTTTCAAGTTCTTGAGAATCATACAAGATATTTCTTCAGGTGAAAATTCCTTGTTTGCACCCATGTGTTCAAGTACAATCATCGGCTTATCGCTAGATCCTTCAATTACCTTAAAAGGCCATGATTCTATGTCTTTCTGCAGTGTCGTATCACTGAATCTGCTCCCCATTATACGCTTAACATCTGAATTATAGCAAAAACAAAAGTACATAAAACTATTAACCAGCAGGGTGTATTTATACTTGATGAAAGGTAAATCTATAATTTTTTTGTGTGATAAATATCAAAGTTGTTCATCAAATCAACTTACCGAAAACCGTGTTAGTGGGGTTCTTTGTGATTTGGTTTTTGGCACCCTCACCTACTAAATGTCCTGTGTCGTTACAAGCCACACATGATGGGGTAATAGTGTTACCCTGTTCATTAGGAAACATCTCAACACGGTTGTGTTGATCAAACCAGGCAGCAACACACGAGTATGTTGTTCCAAGATCAATACCGATTGGAATTGTTTTAACTCTTGTAGACATTTTGGAGTAGGTCACTGTAGACAAAGAATAAGGAATAAACACATCGATTAAAAAATAAATAAAGATATAAAAATTACCACAAACTTATAGTCTGATCTTTTTTGTTTTGTTAATTACATTGGCCGGAGACAGACATTTGCATCGATTTAATACACCAAAATAAGTTAAGTGTTCTCAATGTTACCTGACTTGATCCTTTCTGTTCGGGTGGTGTGACTTTGATGTCCACCGGAGAACCCATATATATTTATATTCAAGTGTTACTTTTAATATTGTTATCTATTAAAAATTATTATTTTCTTAATTTATAATATCTGTGGCCATAACAAGTTTCTCATCTAATTCCTTCTCAAGAGTCTTCGTCAATGGTTTTCGTTCTCTTGTAACGACTTTTCATCCGAAGACTTTAACGTTAAACTTTTTTTAAAAAGATTTTTAACATTATTAAAATGTTTTATTTTTTTTTATATATTTCATAAAACCTTTTTTCTAAACGTTTTTTGTTAAAGTATTTATAAACATTTTTTATCTCATTTTTTAGAAAATAAAAACAGTTAGTTATTTTCAAATACGTTGTTTTATAAACAAAAAGAATAATAAATATTAATATTATATAACTCTTATTTAAAGGGTAACTCGAGTGAATAGTGTCATCCCGTATGGGGGAGTGACGCGTGTCAATTAATTTTAATTTTTTTATATTTTTTTAATGTAACCCTTAGATATTTTAGGATAATTGAGTTTATTCGGGGCAATACCTTCAACATCCGGTGCAACCCACCTTAAAAAAACTCCAAACTCGGTAAACTCTCTAACCTGGCCACATACCCTTTTTTGCTGTGACCCGCATTTGAACCGGCGACCTCCCATTTGAAAGTCACCAACGTACCGCAAGTACAAAGCCCTTTTGGTGGTGATATTACCTTCCCATTTCTTTTAAAGCATTCACACCGGTTTATTTATCTCCATCTCTGTAATTTAACTAAATATCATATTTTTTCAAATTTATCTTTAAATTTGTTTTAACATTTCACGTCTCATTCTTAATCTCTATTTCTATCTCTATCTCACTCACAACCACTAATTTTATTATTATTTTCTCTTTTCTACGCACTCACAAAAAATATAGAGAATTATGAAAATGGATCTCTATAAGAAACCTCTATTTACAAAAACTATAAAATTTAAATAGAGATAGAGATAGAGAAGATGATGCAATGGCAAAATAAAAGAAAACTCTAAATGATAAATATAGAGATGGATATAGACACTACAAGATATGTGAGCACTAGCGGCGACATAAGACTTTAGCGGCGACACTATCGATCCATCTGCGTGCTATTCCCACTTTTTAATCTATCCATTGATAAGGAATAGGGCTAGGGTTTAACCACTTTTAGAGGCGACATGTCGCCGCTAAAATTCTTCTCTATTTTCTAGTGGGTTATTTCCCTCCAGCTGACCTATTTTCATTCCACAGATCTCCCAAAAGAACAAAAATATCCCAACACACCTGCTAGCGCGCTGTCGGCGATCAGCCAGCACCTACAACCACTGTCACGCCCGTAACACAGGACAGTTATCTAACTAGAGTAGTACCTCCAACAGATATGTTCACAGGTAAGAGCGGCGGGTCTAGGAGAGATTTATACACCGCTCTTTGCTAGACAAAACATTCCGTTTGTCAGATAACTACATACTAGTCAGAATGTCGCCTTCTAGTTACTATGACGTTGATATCAAAAACACACAGCGGAAGACTAAATCATAACTTCTATTAACATCAAAATATTGTTTACATCATGTTCAACAAAAGTTACATCATCTATTCCTAATAAGGAACAAGTCAATCGGGGCTTATAGTTCCTGGCATGCCCATCATCGGGATCGTTCATCATTTCATTCTAGTCTTGGAATGTCGTGTCTAATGACTACCTGTGATGCGGTCAAAAACATTTGATAAAACATGGGTTAACACAAAGCTGGTGAATTCATAAACTAAAATAGTTTATTAAAATGACCCGCAAAAGTATCTTCAACACATCCATGGGGTTCCACCCCCAAATTCATAGATAACTATGAACAATCATCAGTATATATATATAACCAAAGACCGTTCCACGGGTCCTGTCCAACATGTCGTTCCACGAGCAAGTGAAATACAATAAGCGCTTAGAATACGTTATATATAAACAATCAGTACAATCGTTTCAAGATACTCAAAATGTTTCATAAATCAATCATGCCAGACAAGGTCATGAAAAGGTTCATGCATCACAGTTTAAGAACTCACCTAAACAGTATTTCTGCTTATTAACTAGTAATATGGCAAACACCTTGGGCAGAGTTGCTAGATAATCATAACATTACTTAATTACATAGTCCTAGCTTAATGATGTATAACCAAAGCTTAATGAGAGGTCAGAACCTTACCTTTAGCATTATCTACTTCACTTTGAAGTCGAATGGTCAGGAACCGGACACTCGTATGCGAACCAGGGCTCGGGATCGAGGTTACAAAGTGCTTGTGTGTGTAAATGAAGGTGTGAGGTGTGTGCAAAAGTGCTGAGATCGACCCTCTATTTATAGGGTGAAAATGGACTCATGTCGGACCGAGTAGTAAAAGCATATCGGTCCGACATCCGCATGTCGGATCGAGTTGTAAATGCATGTCGGTCCGACTTGGAGCTGAGTCATCAAACAAGCGTCAGATTCTCCTGATTTCCTTCCTCTCTACACGTCGGACCGATATTGTCTGAGATGTCGGTTCGACATCGACAAATTTCCAAAATTCTTTATATTTAACCCTTGATCTTTGGTATATTTTCCATCTAACCCCTGAACTTCCATTTCCAACATAATTAGCCCTTACTTTCTATAGGAAGTTTCGAGGTGTTACAACCACCACCTGCTCTCACTTTTACACCGCCACCACCTGCAACCACCACCATCGGCGATAGACATCTTCTTCCCTTCCCCCGAACCTCCTAAAGAAACATCATAGATCGAACTGATAGGTAATTCTTCTAGCTAATTTTGTTTGATTTAAAGTGAGGATTTACGAAAGATAGGTTCCATGGTTCTAATTCGCATGTTTTAAACTTAAGCGTGGTTATCTTTTGTATGGTTTTGTCTATTAGTTTGAGTGGAAGTTGGAATGAATACTTTCATGGCTATTGGCTACTAAGCTTAAATTCATAAAGAATGCTTTGTTTTTATTTCAATATGAGTGGTTCCTAGTCTTTTGGTTTATCACTCCAAGAAAAAGAGGCAATAGCGGCGTCGGTTCCTTCTTGCCGAGCACTCCAAATCTGAAGGTATGTCGATGTATTGCTAAAATTTAAAACGTAGCGACGAAAATGTCACATTAGCGGCTACGAAATGTGTTTTAGCGACGAAGTATTAGCGGCAACAGTAGCCGCTAAAGGTATTAGCAGCGACAAATGGTGGTATTAGCGGCGACATTCTTAGTTCTTGTATTTACTTAATTGAACCTTTAAATCAATTAACCATAATTTCACTTAATATACTCCTCTTATCATGTCAATTTAAAAAAAAAATTATCTTAGCATTAATATTATTATTATTATAATTATTATTATTATTATTATTTCATTTAACTATGCACATTTATATTCAAGTCATTATTATTAAAAATTTTATTTTTATACTTTTAATTCTTAAAATACAATAATTTTTATTTTCGGTTATTTCATTGTAGTTTCATCTACTTGTATTTTTATGTTGACGAAACAAGATATTTGTTTGTCTCCAGACTTTTCATCATAACGACTTTTCATCGTCAATGCAATGAACTACTAAGCACATGCTTATGCTTAGCCACCGAGGCATGTGCCCCACAACACCATTTTACTCGCTATATTCATAACGACTTTTCATCGACATTATTAGAAATAATATAACGGAAAGCTAACCACAAAACCACAAGAGTTGCATCGACATTATTTTCTTTTCATAAAAACGCTTTTTTACTTATTTATTTTTAACTCGAATAGGTCAATGTGGACAAAGAATAAGAGTAAACGCAATGAATACAGATTACAAAAAAAAAATTAATAATAATAATAATACACCAAAATAAGAATAAGAGTAAACGCAATGAATACAGATTACATGGATATTTATTTTCATCGACATTATTATCTTCTCAAAGATTTTCCGGCAACCGAGTTATTGAATTCATGGATATTAATTTAGAAGGATTATCTGATGTTGAACAATGTTTAATTAATTGACAATTTGGTACTATGTAATGAAATTATTTCCGCTGCAATGAATGTATGTATTTTCTGTTTAATACTGTTTGTGAATAAGTAAATCCAACATGTAATAACGTTATTTCCACTGCATTACAGGATTCATCTAGTAGATAAGAAACTATGTCAAAATTATCATATGATGAAACTTAACTATTTTAAATCAGATATATCGGAATGATAGGAAATGCTTGAGAAGCATTGTTTTATGGAAAGAAAAAGAGAGTTATGGTGAATTTTGACGTCATAAAAGAGTTCTTGGACTATGGAATAAATCATAAAGGTTATGATTTCCTAGCGGTCAAAATAACATATCTTAAGTGTTAAGGTAAACACCAAAAGGATTATTGAGAATAATCTCTGCATCATGGGTTTATCAAATGAAGGTTACATGGAAAGAGTTCCAAAAGTAACTACATTGCAACATGACATGTAGCAATATGGAAACATTAGAAGACATTATTAATTTCAGTGGAAGTTGGAATGAATACTTTCATGGCTATTGGCTAGTAAGCTTAAATTCATAAAGAATGCTTTGTTTTTATTTCTACATGAGTGATTACTAGTATTTTGGTTTTTATCACTACAAGAAAAAGAGGCAATAACGGTGTCAGTTCCTTCTTGCTGAGCACTCAAAATCCGAATGTATGTTGTTGTATTGCTAAAAGTTAAACCGTAGCGGCGACAATGTCCCATTACCGGCGACGAAATGGTTTTTAACGACGAAGTATTAGCGGCGACACAATAGCGGCAACAGTCGCCGCTAAAGGTATTAGCCGCGACAAATGTGGCTGCTATTGAGTCATGTTTTTTTTAATGAGACATCCTGATGTGAATACTCTTAGTTCTTGTATTTCCTTAATTGAACCTTTAAATCAATTAACCGTAATTTCACTTAATATACTTCTCTTATCATGTCAATTTTTAAAAAAGGTTATCGTCTTTTCATTTTTATTATTACTATTAGCATTAATATTATTATTAGTATTAATCTTGTTATTATTATTATTGTTATTATTATTATTTCATTTAATTATACACATTTATATTCAAGTCATTATTATTAAATTTTTTATTTTTATACTTTTCTTTCTTAAAATACAATAATTTTTATTTTCGGTTATTTTCATTGTAGTTTTACCCACTTGTATTTTATGTTGACGAAAGAAGATATAATTTGTTTGTGTGACGACTTTTCATCGACATTATTATCTTTTCATAAAAAATCTTTTTATTTATTTATTTTTAACTCGAATAGGTCAATGTGGACAAAGAATAAGAGTAAACGCAATGAATACAGATAGGAAAATAATAATAATAATAATAATAATAATAATAGTAATAATACACCAAAATAAGAATAAGAGTAAACGCAATGAATACATATCACATGGATATTTATTTTCATCGACATTATTATCTTTTCAAAGAGTTACACGGCAACCGAGTTCTGGAATTTATGGATATTAATTTAGAAGGATTATCTGATGTTGAACAATGTTTTATTAATTGACAATGTGGTGCTATGTAATGACGTTAGTTCCACTGTGATGAATGTATTTTCTGTATAATAACTATTTGTGAATGAGTAAATCTAACATGTAATAACGTTATTTTCGCTGCATTACGGGATTCATCTAGTAGATAAGAAACTATGGCAGAATTAACACATGATGAAAATTAACTATTTTAAATCAAATATATCGGAATAATAGGAAATGCTTGAGAAGCGTTGTTTTGTGGAAACAAAAAGGAGTTATGGTGAATTTTGACGTCAAGAAACAGTTCTTGGACTATGGAATAAATCATAAAATTTATGATTTCCAAGCGGTCAAAATAACATATCTTAAGTGTTAAGGTAAACACCAAAAGGATTATTAAGAATAATCTTTATATCATGGGTTTATCAAATGAAGGTTACATGGAAAGAGTTCCAAAAGCAACTACGTTGCAACATGACATGTAGCAATATGGAAACATTAGAAAGCATTTGAAGTCTACCATATATGGTTATCACTTAAAAACTTGGTAAGCATTTGAACTCTACCCTATATATATATATATATATATATATATATATATATATATATATATATATATATATATATATACACATACTAATATATATATATATACATACTAATAACTTTTTTATACGTCATTATTTTTTTTTTTAAATTTCACCATAAAATCGAACGTTTTTTATCTTTCCAACGAGTATGGTATTGCTATATATTTATATATATATATATATATTCTTTTAAATCGTTTTTGTTTAAATTACATTAAAGTGGGTTTTTTTAACATAGTGTTTTACATCTGTGGTGTTTTATATTTATGGTGTTTTACATCTATGGTGTTTTTAACTGGGTATTTCTTAACATTGAGTTTTTTTTTTCTAGTCATGGTGTTTTTTAACATGGAGTTTTAAAGGTCATGGTGTTTTACACCTTAGGGCCAATTTGAACATGGCGTTTTAGTTTTTTTAGTCATGGTGTTTTCACAATGGAAAATTTCAACATGGTCTTTTTTGGTCATGGTGTTTTAACGTTTTTATATTTATGGCGTTTTGCTTCAGTCATAGTGTTTTACACTTTTAGCTTAAAATTTCAACACCATAAACATAAACTTGGTTAAGGCTGTGTTCGAATTAAAGTGAGTTTTTTTCAACATGGTGTTTTACATCTATGGTGTTTTTAACCGGGTGTTTTTAACATTGAGTTTTTGTAGTCATGGTGTTTTTCAACATTGAGTTTTTTTAGTCATGGTATTTTTCACCTGGGGCCAATTTGAACATGGCATTTTAGCTTTTTTGATAATGGTGTTTTCACAAAAGACAAATTTCAACATGTTCTTTTTTTTTTTGCATTTTTGGTCATGGTGTTTTGACGTGTTTATGTTTATGACGTTTTTGCTTCTACCATGGTGTTTTACACTTTTAGCTTAAAATTTCAATACCATAAACATAAACTTGGTTAAGCCTGTGTTTGAATTAAAGTGAGTTTTCAACATGGTGTTTTACATCTATGGTATTTTCAACGGGGTGTTTTTCAACATTAAGTTTTTCTAGTTATTGTGTTTTTCAACAAAGAGTTTTTTAGGTCATAGTGTTTTATACCTAGATGCCAATTTGAATATGGCGTTTTAGTTTTTTTTTTGTCATGGCGTTTTATCAATGACAAATTTCAACATGGTATTTTTGGCTTTTTTAGTCATGTTGTTTTGATGTATTTATGTTTATGGCGTTTTATTTCTGTTATGGTGTTTTACACTTTAGCTTAAAATTTCAACACCATAAACATAAAACTCCATAAAACACCATAAAAACTCTCAATTTCAAACAACACACATCTATGGTGTTTTCAACTGGGTGTTTTTTAACATTGAGTTTTTCTAGTCATGGTGTTTTTCAACAAATAGTTTTTTGGGTCATGGTGTTTTACACTGTCACACCCCCAAATTTATTCATTTAATAAATAAATCAAGGTTGCAACGAAAAACATACTTCAACCGTACCACTTCTTCAGCTTCTAGGGTTTAATCCAAGTGGCTAACATATTTCAACCGTACCATAGCTATGTGTTACCTGAAAAACATACTTAAAAGTGTCAACACAAAGGTTGGTGAGTTCACAGGTTTAATTGTCTCATTGTAAAATAGTTTTCCTTGAAAACATTGATAAAGTGCATGCGGCCATAATATGAAACGTTTTTCCTCGAAAACATTTAAAATGTGTACACGGCCATAATATGAACCAATTTCTCTTGATAACATTGACTAAAGCATTTGTACATGAATAAATGGCAAAAACATTTATATGTAAACAATTGACAAAACCAATTTGCATAAAAATGATCTCAAGTTTCAAGTATCCAAGTTTCAAGTATTCAAGTTTTTCTGTGCAAAAAAAAATGATTTCAAGTATACGTTAAACGAAACTAAGTAACCTTTTCAAGTTGACCCATCATAGCTAGCTAGGCATATGAAGTTTACTTTACATAAGTGTTAACCAAACCAAACACAGGGGTTTCGCCCCTCGCCCATTCCCCACGGGCTCAAGAGTTAAGACAATGTGCAGTCATCGGGTCATACGGACCCTTGGTTAGCGCGACTAACCATGACTGGGAGTGTCAATCCCAATAGTACTATTCACAATATCCAGGCTATACGAGTTAATGGTTAATAAACTGTTCAAGTAAGGGACTTTACGAGCTCTTCCACGATTGTCTCATGTAAACATAAATGGTCGGTCATGATTCCTTGTTTCTACGTATAAAGCAAATATGTTTTATGTTTTCTCAAATGTATCACGTAATGATGTTCTCAAATGTATCAAACAATGATGTTTTCAAATGTATCAGATGATGATATTTCATGTTTTCCAAATGTGTTAAGCAAGTATGTTTCTACCCCGATGTTTCTAAAACATTTAAAGGTAAAAAGGGGTAGTGAAACTCACCTGGTGACGTGTCAGGAAGACTAATGTCCTTCTAATAGTAATAGAAACCAATGTTCACGGGTTATGTCCTATTCGAGTCTTACGATACCTGTAGACACTAAATGAGCTTTATAGGCTAACCCTAATAGTGTAAAGCGAGTCTAAACTCGCATTAAGTTATCACGCGTGCGGTTGAGCCATATTGTCGACTTAATGGTTGGTGATAATTGTTATTTAGGTTGAGTCGGGATTCTCAACTTATTTATGTTTCGACGATCACGTTCAAACATAATAGTTTATCGAGCTCACAGTTGTGCATAACCATATGCATTTATGCTTAATAATCAACAATTATCGTTCGTATGACTCTTAACAGAATGTGTACAACTCTACGTTTTATAATATACACGTGTTGATATATAAATATACATGTATGTGTATATATAAATATAAAACTTTAAACTATATCTGTAACAAAAAGTGTATCTCGCTAGTAAACGTTAGGGTTCATATAGGACATACTTAGATTCATATGTCGACGTTAGTATATATATACTTATATATTTTTGTGTGTATGTTTTTACAGCTAAAAATCATATTGTACAACATATAATGTTTATAGAAGACACACAAATAATTATTTATCTATAAATATCATTGTATGTACGTGACAACACACTTGTTCAAGTTTATAAAAGAATGAGTTTTTCTATTTATTCAAAACGTATTTGTTAAGATTCCAATCATCCGTGCCTTATAAATAACAATCTTAATAGTATAAACATATATATATACTTTTTATATTTGTGCATAAAACATACCTTTAAATATTTGATTCTATGTATCGTGTTACAAAACAATCGTTTGATTTTAATAAGACGTGTATTTACATACTTATATATATATATATATATATATATATGTGTGTGTGTGTGTGTGTGTGTATATATACATCATGGTTGTAAAAATCGCTAGACGCTAGTCGGGCGGTGGGGTGGGGCCTAGGCCTAGGCGGGATTAATCGGGGCCTAGGCGGGATTAATCAGATTGAAATTTTTATATGTAATTTTCAGTTTTTTATATATATACACACATTTTTATATGTAATTTTCAAAATTATATATATACACACACACATTTTTTAAAGAAGCTGGAAATTACAAGAACTAAATTGTAAATCGCCGGAAATTTGCTTGAAAGTCGCCGGAATCTCGCCGGAACCTGCATGAATCTCGCCGGAACCCTACCGGAATATCACCGGAAAAACGGGAAGTGGCCGATTTTTGGCCGACTAGGTCCGCCTAGGCCCGATTTTGACCCAATTTTTCCAATTAGCGATTTTTAGTCCGAATTGGCCAAAATTAATCCTCAACCCGCCGCCTAGCGACTAATGCCTAGGCGCGATTTTTACAACACTGATATACATATGTATTCATTTATGAAAAATACATTCGTATCGACACTCGTTATTAGTCAAATCATAGATTAGCCCATCGAGTTTTAACTTTGATTGCCGTTCAACGTCAAAAATACACTTATATCCGCTTCTATAAAATACTCAAAGCTAAAATCATCATCGTATTTATGTTGTATAGACCACGTCGTAGCACAAATATAATATAACTTTTTTCACGTTCAAGTATCAACATTTACTAATTGTATGTGTCGTTAGTTGATTGTGTTTAAGGTCCTCATTTAATTGATTACCATTTACAAATACGCTTACTTGTAATAATAATAATTATGCACTTAATATTAACCGAGGTTAAACATACACGTTTACGGACCGTTAATATTAATTGTTAGTTTAATATTTATTTTCGTTGTTGACGAATCGTATAGGGCTCAACTCGTTTTAACCGTACACGCACGTTTAACTTTTATAATAAATAAATATAATCGTTTTTAGCGTGCGTTTATACCTTTCATGGTTCACGCATTGACCATGTTTGACCGACGTTGACTGGGTTTGACCATGGCTCGGGATATCGTCATCTGTCCGAAAACACACATTTTATACTCGGGAATGAAACCCAGCCACCACAAACGCTAAATCTACAATGTATAATTACGGATCTAAACGGAAAATAACCCGTTCACCAAAAGTTACGCTTAAACTCAAGGCTAACCTCCAAAATTTGTAGATCGGGACCTTTGAACAACAATATCACGGATCCGGTAGAGTGGGGCCCGCCGGTGTCGCCGAAAAACGCCTCTGTTCACTGTAATCATTCCAAAGAGGAGTTTATCGTTAAGAGCATGTAGATCTAGACTTGAACCACTGAAAAGACAAGAAAGAAACTTACCGGGAACCTCCTGCCTTGTCGGAACACTAGTTATTTTGCCGGAAAAACGCGGATTTCGCCGGAACCGTCTTCTGTTCGTCGGACCAACACCACCTACGCCGGGTCCGGGAACACCGTAGTCTGCGACGGCCCTTGACCCATCGATCTCGTACTAGCCGCCATCAACAGAACCTCCGCCTTATGCCGGAAATTCGGGTTTAACGAAAAAAAACCCTAGCCGCCGCCGCCGTTTGTACCACCCCTAACGTCGCCGCCAGCGCTTGTTCTCATCACCGTCGCTTGCGGGTCTTCTAGCCACCATCCAAGTCGTTCTCCAGCTCCACTGACGACGTTGTCCCTGTCCTGGCCACCGGAAAAACGGGTTTGGAACCCTAGCCGGCTCCTCCCTTCACCGCTGCCGTGAACACCACCACTATAGTCGCCTAAACAGCTCGCCACCCTCTATCGCCGCCTGAACAGGCCGTTTGGCCACCGTCGGAGGGACGCCGGAATAAGGCCGTCTCTCTCTCTCTCTCTCTCTCTCTCTCTCTCTCTCTCTCTCTCTCTCTCTCTGTGTGTGTGTGTGTGTGTGTGATGGTGCAAAATGAGGAAGGAGAGGGAAAAAGTTTTAATTTATATGTAGGGTTTTTGAAGAGTTGTGAGGGTGGGTGGACACTGGGTGTTAAACTGAGGGTTAATGTATTTTAAAAAGTGTAAAACTTATTAAATAAATGAATTTTCATGTATTTTTTTGTTGTTTTAATTACTCTAATTCGTATAATCTTAACATGTAACAAAATATATAATTTGTATAAAAAAAGTTGTTAAGATATTTATCAATATAATATTTCCCACCACTTTCCGACACAGATTTCCCACCACTTTCCGACAAACCTTTTCCCACAACTTTCCCACTAAAACATTCCCACAACATTTCCCACCACTTTCCGACAAACTTTTTCCCAACACTTTCCCACGAAAACATTTCTCACAACATTTCCCATCACTTTCCGACAAAGATTTCCCACCGCTTTCCGATAAACTTTTTTCCACCACTTTCCGACAAACCTTTTCCCACCACTTTCCTACAAAAATAGACATAAATTTCCGACAGATTTCCCACAAAACCGTTTTTAACTTAAAAAGATTAATAACAAAACAAAAAAATCCAGATTTTTTTTTCCTGTTTAAAATACAGAAAAAAAAACCCAATACAAAAACAGGTTTCCAAAACCCAATACGATTACTAAACTACGCTTAGAAGTTTAACATCTCATACAATTATCCAAATATGTTTAGAAGTTTAACCAAAAAAGACAATAAACTAAACTACAGTGGATGATTGCCCAATTGCTTGAGATACGCGACCATTTGTTGTTGCATCTCCTCCATTATTTCTTTTTTCAACTCTATTTTTGTCATTCCACCTCTTCTTTCACTTGTTGTTGCATCAATTCCTGCATATAAAACATATATAATATATATAAGTATTAACATGATCAAATTTGCCCTAATTTCCACTATGGCAACTAACCTATTCAAATTTAACTTTTGTTGCTACATCACACTTTGTAATTCATGAACGATCATTAGAACATAGTAAACTCAGAGTAACTGATCGAATCATCACATTAATTCACCAGCCCTAATTTCCAAAACCAAGTCCATTCCTTCAACATCGATGATCATACTTCTGCCCAAATTTAAGTAAACAGCCTCACAAGAAATAAGTTATACATGATTAATATAATAACCATACAATGTATGCTTCGTTCGTTTAAAATAATTACAAAAAAGACATAAACACCAACATTATTTAGGGGAAAATCAAATACTAATCAATTAAATTAATTAAAATTCTCAAAATTTCATACCACAGCATTAATTACAAATTCCACCTAAATTAACATCCAATTGAAGATCAGTAAAGTTAAATGAACACCTAGTCGCAACCAACAGTAAACTAGATTGAAATTAGCAAATAAGAAACAAATTAGCGATTAAACTTTTAAAAAATTAGCAGAGTACATAACCTAAAATCTAGAATCGATTAGATCAAGCGCAGATAGGAAACATGTAGTCTGGAGAAACCGATTAATAAATAATAACTTGAGAAGTAATTAGAGATCGTAAACATAAATGATAATCAAAATCGAGTTACCAGCTACAATGTAGTTCTCAGAAGCTCGCGTATAATAAAAATACACATAACAAGGATAAATATAACAAGTGAAACCGCTTATAAAAAATACATACATACATACAAATAAACATACACGTACACATACATGACTAATGAGAGTATGGGTCAATAATGGAGTTTTGGCGTTTCAACTAAACCAAATACTAAACTAAACTAAGTGTTGTAACAGAAACATAATAGAAATATAGGAATAACACTAAGAATGCTCTAATACGCATGCGCTTGCCCAACACTGATAATAAAATAAAACTATTAATAATACCTCATGTTGCAACCCATAAAATGGTCTAAATTTCGTTTATTCATATTTATTTTAATAATACTTTGGTATTTAATAATACATATTTGTCGGGTTGGGCAGCAATAATAATAATAATAATAATAATAATAATAATAATAATAATTATTATTATTATTATTATTATTATTATAATACCCAAATATAATCAGAAGTTATCTAATGTTACTGAATATCTTGCATCATTTTCCGACATAACATAACTAGCCCAACACGAAACCCCTAATTATTTTAAGTGATTCATAACCTAACATAAAACTTGCAGAAATTGTCAACTCCGTCGCAACGCACGGGTTCCCCACTAGTAATTTATAGTGTGTAACAAAAAACAATGTTCCTAACAATAAAGTCATTCTTCATCATCATCTGATGAGTGGTGAAGACAAACCATTTCATCATCATCATTTGATGTATCTTCACTCTTCAAACTCTTCATCTTCAAACTTTTCTTCTTCAAACTCTTCATCTTCAAAGCGGTGAGAGTAAACTATTTCATCATCATCAGTTGTATTTGTATTTGTAACTAGGCACAAGCGTTCACTCCTAGTTACGTCATTCGGTAACTCAACCCGTTCATCATTCTAAAGGACCCCATGTGCTTCTGCATTAACATCACTAGATACTTCATATATATGTCAGGATTTTGTCTTCACAACCGCCCATAAATCTTTTAGATGACTTGTAGGGTATGGTGTATAGAACACTTGTTCCGCTTGTGATTCCAAGACAAACGGGTCGTGATTCGAAGTTGAGACTTGTGTTTGACATCAAACAGTTTATTTTTGTTAACTACTACACCACGGTCGTTATCAAACTAATCACATTTGAACAATACAACAGGTGAACGCTCGTTGCCATAATAATAAAGCTCTAGTATCTCGTCCAGTAAACCATAGTAGTCAGACTCTTGGGCGTTATACGTCTCCCCTTTTACGCATATACCACAGTTATAAGTCACACGTCCCTTAGCATGTTTTCACGTGTGGAACTTATAGCCATTTACAAAGTACCCTTTGTGAGAGTTAGTGTTATTCAAAGGTTTCCTTGCCAAAATATGTAAATGTTTGGCGCTTCCATCAGATGATACCTACATTGAAGAATACACACACATTTTGTTGGTTAATGATGCAATGATATTAATTGGGTTTTACTTACACGGGTGGTAAACCACTGAGCAAAATATTTATCTCTAAGACGCGATTCCGGCTGACCCGGATATAGTTGTGGCGCCACTCTATCAAACTCAATGACGTAAGGGTTAACTTCTACACAATTTAATAGAACATAGGTGTGTGCCTTGTGAAGTTCATCATGAGTCGTGGGTCTTCGCTGAACATCCATAATTTTCCAATCCTATTTTAGTTTATTTTAAATTATTACAATAGTAACACTACATTAAATCATGTATTTGTTCAAACACATTATGTCACATAAATATTTATTAATATTCTTATTCAAAATTTAAACTTTGCGTTATATATTAATTTCTATAACACATTTTGTGTGTGTGTGTATATATATATATATATGCATGATTTTTATAAAAGTATGTATGCAAATACATTTATACATTTGAATTTATTAAACCGCATGATAATATTGGGTTAGCTTTAAACAAAATATATATATTCAACATTTTTTTTAATCATCATAAAGTTTATAATATAATTATTTTTATAAAGTTTTATAGTTTTTAAACAAAAATAAATACCTATATATAAATATTTACAAATTTGTTTTGAACCCCTTTGAACATATGAACTTTCAATTCGAACTCCCATTCTTGAAATTGAACCTCTTAACCTCAAATTTCCTTGTCAGTTTCCTTAATGTGCATATCCCATTGTAACTCAAGATCTCGTACTCGTTGGCGGAGCCGCTTGATGTCTAGTTGTATTTCAATATCGCGAGTAGGGCGTCGATCATCTCCACGGGAGCAATTTGATAACCAAAAGCTCTGATTCCAAGAACAAATTTCTTATATTTTATTCAAACTTAAAAATTATCAAAACATCAACCCTAAATCCCCTATATATAATTCAACTAGACCACTAAAATAGGAAACACAATATTTAAAGAAATAGAAAAGATAATATTGAATATTTAAATAAATTGAAAAGATAATATTGATGCTACTGCATCATACTCTCCGTCTTTGAAAAAACTCGTCCTCGAGTTTTGCTTCCGGATCAAACCCGCCCGGATCAAAAGGAACATCAGACGACAAAATAGAAGATTGACCACCTTTGTTATCCGAGCACGCTGAAATGGGCGACCCAACGAAAATATTTGAGTCTTCTTTTAATTGTCCATTTCCAGCATCACATTTTGTAGAATCAAAATTAGGCCCCACATTTAATTCCTTATTGTAAGTGTTGGGTGGCCCATTCGGAAGCGGATCAAAAACTTTAAAATGTCCAATAAAATCCTTTAAATTAGTTGGCCCACCAAAGGCTTGTAGTTCCATGTGATGCATGGGCTCAATATTTTGATCCATGAATCCATCTTTTACATTTAAATTGGCAAGAAATTTAACCAAAGCATCCCAATATTATCAACATTTTGAAATATCAAATTAAATTGCTTGCCATGATAGTTAGTATCTATATCATACAAAAGTTTACCAATATCTTTGGCAACCCCAATATTATCAACATTTTCAATTTTCAAATGCACTATCGATCCCACCTTTTGCGCATTACCATTCAAGACATCTGTGATACTTTCAAAGCTAAGTCAGCACCTCCCCCCAATCCACCGCCACCGGTAGCCACTACATCGCCACGGGTATCCACAGCAACACCACCGGTATCCACCGCAACACTACCCTCGATCACCTTTCCATGCACTCAGGCCAAAAGTTTGGTTGAAACTAGAACTCCCGATTTTAGCCCAACGATTGAAATTTTGGGTTTATGGTGAAAACTTTTGATTTTAATGGCCTCCTCTAAACAAAAACCCGTGAACACCACAACCTATTCACAGTCGTGATTATCCTCCTCCTCGTACTCATCGTACCGTGGTGGAGAGTCATAGATAGGGTTACACCCACCGAAAGGATCCTCCTCTTACCCAAAGCCTCTGTTCATGACGTCGATCTCCGGTTCAGTTTCCTTCTATAGTCATACCTCTAGCTTCCGGATGCGTTCCCGCAACCGTTGGATCTTACGATCCCGTGGATCGAAAATACCCCCTTCATTGCCTCTATCGTGATTGTACGAGTGATGTCGCCCAACCGGTCTATAAAATAAACTACTAAACCTAACCTAGACTCCTAAGTAATAAAAGGAAAACCTATGAACTAAACCGCACTGACAGGCAAGTGTACCTATCGAGTGTAGCACAGCTTAACGGTAAACCGAGTTATCGAACCCTAGAGACACTACGAATAACAAAACGGACTCTGACTCGGACTAAAGATTGATTTGGTTTGGGGGTTTAACTACACTAATGATTAAGCTAATAAATGCAGAAAACTAAGGTCGAATCAGACAATCAAGAGAAAGAACTAAAGAAATATCAAGAGATGGAAAGAACACTACCTAGGTCGGAATCCTACTTGCAAAGCACAACTTCTACCGGTTATGGAAACTATGATGGATCTGGGATTCTAAGGATAACTGCTAAAGACAACCTAGTGGATCCCTAATCACTCTCAAGGTGTCACCAACTAAGCTTATCTAAAGTGTAATAACTCACCAGATTGTCGGATCACCTCTCGGGTATTTCCTACTATGACAGAGTGCCCTAATGGACAGATTACCTCTCAGTCTAACTATCCACGATACATTCAAAGAATGCACGGGGTAATCCTAGGATAACAACTATAACTTGACCTAGTAACAATCACTACACACCTATTAGTAACTCCCTCTCAGACTGTTAACACTCGGATTCCTAATGACGAAGACTAGACAACTAATTCTCACCTCTCGGGTATTGAACTAGGATACACCCTCAATTCTAATCAGTAGTCAAACCACAACTCCTATGGGTACTATCTCTAGCTAACCATACACAATCACAACCCTAAGATCTATGATCAAGATATGCTAATCGAACTGGCAGACAACCACAATCAACATATGGAATTGAATTCAATCATCCAATCAGAAGTAAACATGCATCTATCATCACAATTGTTAACTAAGATCGTTTACAAAGTCATCAAACCAACATTAAATCCAAAACCGATAAAAATCAGTACTTTAACAAAGTAATCATCAATTAGACCTAGGCAGTATCAGTGATTTAGCCAAGACACATGGTTAAAACATTCAAGACAGAAGTATCAAACAAATACATGGTTCAATCCAGCAAAACAAAGATAAAGATTGAATCTTGAAAACCGAATAAGCTACTACAACGAACCCGGGATCCAAAAGCTTCAAACTTGCACTTGATTCGACTTCCAAACACCCAAAATCGCCTCTGGAACTCATCTGGACGGCTAATAATCGAACTCCTTGATTAATGGGGATCAAAATCTATTTAAAATTCGATTAGGGTTTTTTCTCGGATTACAGGTCTCTCGCGTACCGCGTGAGACTGGGCTTATATCCTCGCGTACCGTGAGGAACAAATTAGTCGGGGCCGGTTTCAGCTTTTCCTCACGTACCGCGAGACATTATAGAAGACTTGATTTTTCCCAAAATTTCACATTTGAACCCTGGACTTTATTCTCGTGCTCGGTTTATTCGTATATTCACTTGTATTCCATACGAGCACCTGAAAACATAACAAAGACTCAAATATATACAAAACCGTGCAGTTACGGAAGCAATCAAATGGCTCAAAAATACTCAAGGATTACAAAAGTTTCAAACCCAAAGGTTTTTTGTAAATAAATTCAATCTCTAAAAAAATAATTCTCCAAAACTTCAAAACAAATAATACTTATAAATGTTTGACTCAATTCAACGTATGGATTGATACTAATCTCAAACAAAACGTAAAATAAAAAGATAATAATCCTTAATTTAGAAAAAAACGATAAACATTCAAATCTCCTTAAAACTTGTTATCATTATCCGTAATCAACTCTAATTAAATCCACCGGGTGCGCCAACTTCAACGGACTCTATCGGGTCGTCAGCGGGTGCGGGTTAAGGTTAAATTAAATTTGATGCTTCTGCATCACTAATGAGATATTAAAAGTCGTTGCATCCACCACTGGATATACATATCCTTATAATCAAGACTAGGTCTTTGCAAAAATTCACGTGCCACCAATTTCGCCTTATATCGATTAATTTCATCTTCATTTCATAATTTCGCATAAAATAGACCTGTTCATATTCAACATGTTTTAAAACTTCAGTTGTATCGACTACTCGTCCATTAACTTTCCTTTTAATGAGAGAATTTAATTCAGCCTTATTTGCGTCTTTACATTTTGGCCAATCATTTCTATATTTTCATTTATAGGCATATACATTATTGATTCTCATCATTTCATTTACTTCAAGCGCTATTATATACAAAAGTATTATCGATGTCGATCTTGTTTCGATTCCATATTATTTCTAGACATGATACAATTTATCGAGATTTCATTTTTTTCAGGTACATGAGGTTCTTTTGGAGCCATCATGTCTAATATCTTTTTATTGAACCCTTTTACTTTTAACTCGACTTGACCATATTCATTATAACTTGCTCCATTTTTCGAGAAATTTTTTTCATTGGAATCGAATTGTCTATCACGTTTCAAACGTGCCTTAGACTTACTACTAATATGAAGTCGTCCTTCTAAGACATTAATCTTAATTGGAGCACCAGAAGTTGGTATATGTGACTTAGTCACTCTTTTAAGGTCAGTGAACATGTCTAGTAATTTATTTGCTAATCTTATGAATTATCTTTTGAACATTTGGTTCATACTTAGTTTGAGGATCAAGATAATATAGAGATAACTCATTCCAAAGTTATTTCACTTTCCAACTGCTTTTAATCTCCCACTCATGTTGGGAATGTTGATTCCATAAATTGAGCCATATTGTTAATGGCTCTAATAACTTAATTATAGATAGTTATTCATTTTCAACATGTACTCACAACCTCTTTTGAGGTCCAATTTTTGTGCGTTGTGGTGGAGAAATTACAGCATATATCGCACAACCAAAAAAAAACTTAGATAGGAAATACTTTGTTCCTGACCAAAAACCAATTGTAGTTGAGAGAAAATACAATAACTTGTAGGCTTGATGTGAATTACCATTGTAACATGTACATAACATGGACCCAAAAAAATAAAATGAATTGACCAATGGCGGACCTATGCTTTAGCAATGGGGATCGGCCGCTCTCCATGGAAAAAACTTTTTAGTGTTATATACGCACTAAAATTCCAATCGCCCCCCATAAAATTTTGTAATAGCCCCCCGATCGCCCCTCACGAATTTTTTTTAGTGTTATACACGCGTTATATATCGCTACTCAATAGACCCCAAAAGTTTCCGACCCCCATGAAAAAAAATTCTTGGTCCGCCATTGTCATTGACTCTAGATGGCCTAACCGGTCATGCCAATAAAATAATCATGATTCATAAACTTTTGGTTTATGATCTTATATCTTTTTCTCGTACTTATTTAATACACTACATAATATACGAGATAATAGTGTATTATTATTTTCAAACACTTTTCCACATTCTCATATAATCAATCTCTTAGTGTGCCACTTCTTGTGGTTGGTTTAATTATTAACATGGTTGATCTCATTATTAATCATGATCACCATTACATTTTCCTTAATTATGTATATGATCATGACTTTTACAATGATTACTAGGTTAAAGCCCATGTTTTACATGAGTTGAATAAATATAATATGTTATAAAACAGTATTTTCTATGAAGATTTTTATGTTGAATGTTATTAGTCATCTGTGAAATAACAAATAATAAAGATTTAAGAATTATAAATGTATATTTTAAAATAAGATATAATTGAATCTTTCTTATGATTTAGTAATTTTTAATAAAATATTAGAATGAATTTTAGATATTTAATTATTTAACATCATCATTATTTAACGGGAGAGAAAGGAGAAAAACAAAAATCTAGATTTCGTCAAAAGTCGACACGTAGCAAGTATAGTTATTCCTTTATTATAATATAGGTTAGAAACACTGTATATTATACAGGGTGAATAAATGCAGTGTTATATATACTCAGTAATGAAGATCTAATATTACATAATTTTTTAATACAAATTTTAGAAACGTTATATAGTTATTTTTAAAAAATATTTTATAAAAAGAATGAAAGAAATGTTCAAATTATAAAAATGTTTTATGAACAAAACTATTTTTTTAATTAAAAATGTTTTATAAAAATAGTTATAGAAATCATTATTATTTAATAGGAGAGAGAGACGGGAAAAAAATCGTAAGGATGAGCATGGGAATGACATGTGCCACCCCAAAACCTTTATTTATTAGTATGTATAGATTATATAATCACATTCACTTCAGGGAATGTATTAGAACCACCCAACTTTCATGGTGGTTTCAAACTTTTAATAATATTGCCACTTCCGGAGGATAAATAAGTGTGATATATGGAAATTGTATTTTTCAACCTTTGCTCATAACAATATTCTCGTCACATAATATCAATTGAGAAGTGATTATGATCGAGTTATGCTCATTATCTTTCCAAAATCTTTCAACTTTCCTATAAGTTTATTATGAGATTTAGAGAGTATGACACATGGGATGTCAATTCTTTACACTAAATTATTGCAATAAATTAGTGGATCGTTTACTATAAGCAAAACATATTTATAATCATTCAAAAATTGATAATAAAAGACTAGTTAATCTTTTATTTGCTTTATTCAGATACATTATAAGTAACTAATTTATAGCATGTGTAAGACATATACCATGAAGTATATCAAATGATTCTCAACAATACAATATGTCATCATATAAACAAGTCATATTCATTATTATAGTCTCCTTAATAAAATTGCATTGAAGATAGTTTTACAATAAAAAAAACGTTAGACATCATTTTTAATATGTTTTGTATCCATCAAAAGTTATTAATTTATCAATTATTATATAACTAGCTTTAACCCCGTGTGTTACACGTGGTAAAACGTTAAGATTATATTGATAAATATCTTAACCACTCTTTTTATACAAATTTGATATTGTATTTGTAACTTTTGTTACATGTTAAGAATGTATGGATGATAGTAATTAAAACATTAAAAAATACATGAAAATTCATTTAATAAGTTGTGTACTTTTACAATACATTAAATTGCATGTCAAATGAAACCTTACAATGATTATTTACAAATTTGAAAATACTTCATTGTATGTAACATTTGACGTGGTATTGGTAATTTTTCCATGTTTACCAAATATTAATAGCTTAAGTCCATCTCTACTTTTAACCCTTGATAATATAACATACAACTGATCATGAATAAACACTGGATCTTTCAATACAAACCAACATTTGAAAGTGATTGCCCTAAACTTTTATTCATGGTTATTGCAAAAATACAACAATTGTATATTTTTTCTTTTAAGTTTTAATGAAATTATTTTGTCTGAATATGTTAACCCAATTATAGGGACAAAAGTGTGATGATCAAAGTTGCTTCAAAATATAATTTTCGCTTCTATAACATGATTACCTTGTGATTTGACCTAAAGACTTGTTACATTACCTAAACCATTTTTTTCATTAATATTTATTAATAGCATAACTGGAACACCGACATTTAAAACTAATTTCTGGTTTGACGAACCTGATAATGCAAGTCTATTTAGAAAACCAGGAGATTATAAACTTTCATCAAAATCATCATCAAGATGCTCCGATTGACGAATACTATTTGTACTTGTATGCGGAAAATCCCTCTAAACTTTTAATATTAAATCTCTAATTAAAAAAAAAAGATAGAAATAAAATTTAAATTTCCACAATATATCATCTTTTAATTTCAAATTTTAAAACTCCAAATTTTAAAAATTTAACTCCTTAATATTTCGACACAATTAAATTTAAAATCTCAAAATTAAATATGAAAACTTTAAAACTAATAAATTAGAATTGAAACTTGTAAACATGCTTTTTGAAAAAAAAATATCGTCATTTAAAAAAAATAAAGTTTAAAATATAATACATTTTTAAAAATATGTATTTCACTACAAGAATTTTAGGCAGATTCAACGACATGTCTCGACGACATGTCGTAGAGAATTCCCCCGTCGGCAAAACTTCGTCGAGACTACTTAAAATGTCGTCAAGATAGATTACCCTTGTCTCAACGACATGTCGCCGATATTGGGTTGTCGGTAAAAGATTTTTACTTTTAAAAAATAAAGATAAAATAAAATTTTAAAAACTCAATCTCGACGACATGTCGTCGAGACTGAGTATTTAAATTTTATTTTATCTTTATTTTTTAAAAAATCTGAAAACCTCAATCTCGACGACAGATTGGGTAATTTTTTTAAAAAAAATATTTTTTAAAATTTTAAAAAATTCCTAGTAATTTAATACACAAACATTCAGAACCTGTCAAACCTGTTATACATTAAAACATTCCAAACCAATATATTACATAAAACATCGAACAAAAGTATACAAATTGTATAAGTTATTACAAATCGTTCAAATAAAAGTTACAACCAAGTTTAATCATCTTCATCGTCGTCATTTTGGTTGCCGGATCGGTTGCGGTCATGTTGCATCTGTTTCACGGTCTCATTCAGTTGACGAATTTGTTCTTTTAATTTGTTGAATTGAGACTCGGAGAGAGCCGAAACATTAGTGGGCATGTTTCTAACTTTTCTTCCAACTCCTCGGTTCCAACCGCGTCTCTCGCCAAGGGCACATTTTAGGACCTCTTCCTCATAAACCTCTTCGTCGGCTTGTTGCATCGGGTCAACTCTTCTTGAATTGTATCCTGTAATAAACAAAAAATAAACATATATAAAAAAAAAATTAAAAATCCGACAGAATAACTACTGCCAAATTGATAGCCAACCTACTTAACAATACTCAATAAACATAATAATTCACCAAAACTCAATAAAAACCTATAATAACACCAACAATAACCAATATGATTAATATTCTACAAATTTAGGATATCTCTGATCAAAATCTTGCCATTGCTTCCCATCAACCGGATGACGCATTATAGAATCCCTTGAGTGTACTGTTTTATGCCATGTCATGTCTTTTGCCGTGAATCTGGAACTATATATTCGTCGAAGCCGAGAAGTTAAAGGAAACAGCGCAACACTTTACATGACACTTTCTTGCCACTTATGTTTGGGTTAACCCATCTGCTCTCGTTACAAATCGGACATTTTTCCTTTGACTCATTCTCCTTCCAAAACAGAGCACAGTCATTGATGCAAGCATGGATAGATTGATATCCTAACCCAATCTTTCTCAGCTTCTTTTTAGATTCATAGTGAGATTCGTGAATGTGATTCTCTTTCGGTAATGCAACTTTGAGAAGCTCTAAAAGTTGGTTAAAGTGTTTAGCCAATGAATCCGTAATACCACCTAAGGAAGTGCGTATTGAAGACAACTTTCATTTTAATGAGGTATTATATCTCTGTATTCTAAATGCATGGTATGATCATCCTTCATAACCGATAGTATTGGTTATCGCTCTAATACATTTTTATTCTAATGAGTCGTGGTCATTCTACCGACTCTTTGGATCTTAATAGCACCTCTCATAGTATAATTTTATGGTTACTATTTATAATAGTATTCCTTAATGGCATCAAGCCAAATGATACTTTTCCTTGCTCATAAAAGGATACTGAATCACCGGGATTTTGTATCATGATATCATTTTGGATTTGTACCAACTTTGTATACCAGTGTATATCAATCCTATGACGGATTTCTTAATCTTCTGAATAACACGAGCAGTGTATCGTTTGACTGATTCAGTAAAACAATGATCAATAGATACTTTGGAATTCGAAGGATTTTTCTCTCATTATTATTCAATTTGCTTTTGAGCCTAACTAGATGTAACCTACTCTCGGTTATTCTTAGATCTCGATTTGTCAAATCTCCATGCTATATCTAGGAAACTAGATTTTCCTTGATAATCATTCATGAATCAAGTTACGAAAAAGAACTTGTCAACTATTATACCAGTTGAATTTCGGGACGAAATTCTGTTAACTGGGGGAGAATGTGACAACCGTGAGTTTTACGGTCAACACCTATGTTCGACGAGTTCGTATAATAATAGTATTATTATTATGTTGAAATATACTTTCATACGAAAGGAACTCGTTAGTGAACGGAAGATAATAACAAGATTTATTTTGGTGTTATAATGTCAAAAAGTTGATCAAGTTCAGGCCTATACGTGTTAACACCCTAGTCGAGCAGTTTCGTAAAATTTAATTTAAATCCGAAAGGATATATATTTACGAGACGCAAGGACTCGAGGGAAAATAATAAATTTTTAACGAGTTATTTTTGGATAAAATAACGCCGCTATTTTTATCGGGTTCGTTTAAGCGAGAAACCGTCACGCGATCGGAGACCACTAGGGATATAAATACCCCACTATACTCTTTTTTTCTCATTTTCTCAATTCATGGAAAGAAATTAGAGAGAGAGAGGGCTGGAGCCGGTGGTGGTCCGGTGGTGGTCTGGCGGCGGCCGACGGCGGTCAACGGTGGTCCGGCGCGGTGGTCGGTGGCGGCCGAAGCCCGTTTTTCCCCTGGAACCATTTATCGACGCTACGAACGCAACGGTAAGCTCAGATTTGTCTAAATCCTTGCTTAAATTCGTTAAAAATAGTTTTTAAATTCTGTCCAGAATGTTGCTGCATGCACAATCTTAAAGATCGGACGATCCCCGGAAATCCGACCGTTAGAAGTGCATGAATTTTGGATATGATGTTGTCAACACATATACGCAAAACCCTACCGGAGGAATTTTTGATCAGAAATCTCTAGGTATGCTTTTTGTACCTTCGAATGCGACTGATCGGATTTTCGGATTTGAAAAACTGGGTCTCAAAGAATCGTCGATCCCCGGAGATCCGACCGTTGGATCGTGACGATTTTTGGAAAGTAGTTGTTTAATACATATGTGAATGTTTTCACCGAAGGAAATTCCGATCAGATTTGGGGAACTATATTTTTAAGTACGAACAGATTGTAACAGTTTCTAGGATCGAAACACAGGAAATTGATCGGGTTGCATGGCCATCCAAACGGCATTGCATGTCAATTTTGAGCATGTGGAAAAGTTCGGGAGATAAAAACGATCCTAATGGTGTTTTTGGTTTGTATTGCATGTGAAATACGGGAGGTTCCGCGTACGCGAACCATTTATACGAAAGGTATAAACTTTACCCGTTAAGATTTAATTTTATGTTAGAATAGTTTTATGAGTCATTGGTTGGGAATTGAACCCGAAAATATTTAGTATTGAGATATTTGATATTTTGAGTGGTTATTAGGTTATAAACCCAACCCCGGTTCACGTGGAACTAATATATTTATTTTTATATAACAATTGTTTTTGATGGATTTTTATAAACTTTTGATTTAGCTTCCAAAATTATTTTTAAAAAGTAGTATTTTTATAAAAAGTGAGATCTGGAAATTTTGGTAACTAACTCTTTATAGATTATTTATTAAAATTCACACAAGTTTAATACATGGAAATTTGAGAAAAATACTTCTGTGTATTGAAAAATTCTGGAAATTGGACAGTGATAGTTATATGATGAACTAAGACTCCTGTCCAAATTTTATGAAAATTTGAGTTGTTTAAGTGTACGTTTAGTATTTATAAAGTTTAAACGGATGATTTAGGGTTTGTATACTTCTGGATAAAATCAGGACTTGAAATTTTTAATGGAATATCATATGGACCTAAAACTAACCTGGTAAAAATTTAGTTAAGATTGGACAAGTTTAACTATTTTTCCCGAATTTGTTAAAATATAATAATATTATATTCATAATAAATAATCTGGATTTTGAAAAATTATGAAACTTGGTCAGAAATTTTTATTTATATAAATGATCAGTTGGTATAAATTTCAAGCAGTAAATTTATGTCTAAGTATAACTTTGGAATTATGGTCCATTTAAATTTTATAAAAAGTTATTAAATTTTGGAAATTTTTATATAAATTTGATTTTATCAAAATTCTAGGGGATTTTGGACAGAAGTATAACCCCATTTAAAAACATAAATTTATACTTTTAAATTGGGTTCTAATATCACACTAAAACCCTATTTTCGGACGAATCGGATTTTTAAACCGTAAACCGGACTTTACGCGCGTAACCGCGTTTTTGGTCAAATGAAACTGTGACTTGAGATTTTATCATATATGACATTATAACTAATGATATTCATTAATAAAATCTAAAACTTAAGGTTTCAAAGTCACGAATTTATATAAAAGCCCGTTTTACAACTTTTGAGCGTTTCGTACGTGTGTGCACGGGTTTTGGGTATGCAACCGACTGCATAGCCACTTTTGAGTAGTAGACTCAGTTTTAAACTTTAGGCGTCCTAAATGCTATTTTTTTTTTCGTGTCTACTTGGTTAGTAGGACTCGGTTAGGACACTTGTTTTTGCGGTTCTTGCGGATTTAGCCGTACCTTGGTAGCACTGAGTTGCTAGCCACACTTTGCTTGCATTTGGCTGCTGGCCTTTGATAGAATTTGGATGTTAACCGTACTTTACGGTTTTTGTTGACTATGTCACACTTATCACCGGCGTTGTTCAGGTGAGTTTCGCGACCCCACTTTTCAATTTTTACTGTTTTACGGGGGAAAAGCTGTTTCACTCTACACGTTGTTACTTGGGATTAGGGTTACTTGGGTTTACTTATGGATGTATTAAGTCCCCACTTTAATGCAATCAATTAGCTTGGATAGCCGGTGGGAATTATGAATAGTACTATTTGGGTTGACACCCCCGCCCAGGGTTGGTCGCGCCAACCAGACTTGTAGGGTCATTTGGGCGCATAATTAGCCATAGTAGGTGTTCACATTCGACACCTGGATACAGGGGCAACAACTAGTCTGACGGTTTTGATTGTGGCTCAGGGTAATTATATCTTAACACGTGTACTTGATCATCTGCGGATGGTTACTATTACATTTTGAAATTTATTTACTTACTTTTTATAGAGTCGTAAAACGTGCGTACTCACCAACTATTTTTATAGTTGACCCGTTTTCGAAACATGCTTTTCAGGTAAACAGTTATGGGGATCACGAGCTTTAAACGGCTTGCTTTTGGGAATAATTATTATTGTGTACCTTTGGTTGTAGTCAGGCATTTTAGACACCTTGTATTGATTCGGGATTTACATGTATTCGTACTTTCGTTAGAAGCATGTAGTATGGTTCAATGTAATGCACAACTTTCCTTTTAGTTTCTCTTGTACTTGTGTTCAATGCGATATACCGGTCCCACTCCGTGTTTCCGCCTTCGGCGGGGTGTGACAGACTTGGTATCAGAGCACTGGTTATAGAGAATTAGGTTTACCCAAGACTATACCTAGACTATAACTCTAAGTTTATTGCATTGAACCGTAGGAATTATATGTGCATTGCATACTACCTCTTGCTCATCTACGACACATTGCTTCGTCGTAATCATGTCGTCGTCACAACACTACGCGTACTCTTTGATGATTCCGGTCACGTTTGTTGTAATCTATATCCGCCTCTATCTGTCTTAGTGTTACCACGGGTTGTACCTGTACTTGCACCACACCTGCATCTACTCCAGCTGTGGAATCGGCTTTCTTGTTTGACGTCTATTGTTGTCACTTGGTGCGGTATATACTTTCTTTCGTGAATTGCTGGATTGGATGGTTAGAACTTTCGCCATGAGATATGGCAGAAATAATTGCTTGATCTAAAGGGAACCCGAGGTGGAGAAGCAGGACTAAACGGGAGAGAACTCTACGGGTCAGGAGACCCATTGACTTTTTTTGTTTTGTTGGATCATTGGATCCACGTATATGTACAAATTTGTAGCATGACTTGCTCGACTTTGATTTGGGGATCTCTGCCCTATTATTACTGCCTGACTTCCACCACACACGTTTTCTTTTATTAGAGGACACCGGTTGTGCCTCTCTATTATTACCTCCATCCAGCAGCAGCCTTAGTCTGCAGATCCATGAGTATTGGTACAAATAATTAAAAGTGATCAGATAGAGCATCCACACTTTTACGCGAAAGTGCAACACGATGACGTGATCCAATGAACGTTTCAGTTTCTTTTTTTTTTAGCTGAGAGCTCGGGATAGAGGAAACACTGTAGGGACCATGTAAAGTAAATTATCATTACGGGTGCACACGTAATCATAATCTGCAGTGCATGAGAACTATAGTGAGTCTTACTGTCCGAGTCAATGTTCATGATTAATCTGTATTTCTAATCCCAATTCCCAGTCATTCGAATATTGATCGAAACTATCGTAACCTTAGGGTTTAGCCAAAGAAATCAAATGATGCGATGGGCTACCTAAGATGACATGGGAATATATATATCGTCTCCTTCACCTTTGAATTCGAACGGATCTAAAACTCTTATCGAGATTTCTTTTGCACTTCAATTTAGACCGAGACACCGAAGAGACCTGTTCTCAGTCGATTTAACCTCGGTATTTGGACCGGACTTGAAAATTTCTTGTAAATTATTGCTTAACCTATGAGATCGAGCTAAAGATTTTCTCATCTCAATTTCGTTATTAGTCTATCCACGCATGTGAATGATCCTCGGTCTAGCGTAAACCAGACCTCAACACTTCTGGCTCCCCTATTAGATCTTCATTGCAACGATATCACACTTATGAAGGAACAGAAGAAATTCGAATTTGATCTAATCAACTTCTTAGTGAATCTTGAGCAACATAGATTTTCTCTCATCTATTTTACTTGCTAAATCATACCCTTTGAGATTTTACTGGTCACTTAAATTCAATATGGGTCTTTACAACGCTCGACACTTGTAGTAAGTGTACAACTATTATCGGAGGTCTAAGCGTAATCTCGGATTTTATCTTATAATCCAAACGCACTCTAACATCGATGGAGTAACAATAGTATGGAGAAATTCCTTAAAGCAATTTAAGCTTCTTTTTCTTTGGCAATACAACCTTTCTATATGATCGTTCGTATAAATCCTCATTTTGGGGTTTGCCATTTTCACTATACTTTTGATAAATATTCTTAATAATTCATTTTCACACCTATTTGAAATTCCATTGCAAGTGCTCTGCACTCACTATGGTAATTTGGTACACTCAATCCTGATTCTCTTAACCGCGACGCTCATATTGTGGAACCTAACTTGAGAAACTTGTTTACTTAGGAGGAGCCATCCTTACGACGTTCATTGTCGTGTTTATTTCTATCATGTTGTATTCTTACTATGATCACTGAGCGGCTTGTGCTCAAGATTCTTTTGGTTGGATTTAAAAAAAAAAAAAAAAAAAAAAAAAAATCATTTTTGGGATAGCTATGGCTTAGTATGAAACTAATGCCCTTTTTGGTGAATATTGCTACGTATGTTTTGCAAATCTTGATTTCTTCTGGTGCTTCGATGCCTTATTGAAAACCATTTTGATGGAGAAAATGAAACTTTATGTTGGAATGATTCTTTGTGTACCGAAAATTTTATTAGTCATCATTCAAAGTTTATTTATGGTGATTGTCCCTATTTGTTACTCTGCGTACACTATCCCTATAGAGTCGACTAGGATAGTCTCGTATCCTTTTTGTACTTGCTCTCCCTCAAATGGTCATTTTGTTGATTGGCTTTCTGATTTCCAACTAGGTAGAGACGTATGCGCACCCCTTACTCTCCGTCTCCTATAGTTAGAAAGTCTTAGAGCATATACGGTTAAGAAACGACTTCTTAACACATGCCCTGAAGGAATATGAATCTATGACATTTAAACACTCACTCCCTCAACTTTTTGGCTTAAACCCTTATGCAAGGGATTTTAAGGCTATAACCAGTATGGGTGAAATACAAAATGGTAAGTCATAGTGGTATCGTTCAAAAGCCAAGAAAGTTGCAGGCATACTGTACTACCAGTTATTGGCAGATAATCAATTCGACACTTTTCAACGCGAGATCTAAGGACAAACTTTGAAACGTTATGGTCCATTTCCACCGACTTTAATGGAAAGCGAGGACCTAAGTTGAAATTTGGAAACCTTATCATTTGAAAGATGCGTCCTAAAATCTTAGGAGGGAAAATTTGAATTTATTTATGTGTTTTACGATTCTTAACCAATTAAAGTTGTACGCTACCAGGAAGAGGAACAAGGGACGAATCATAGTTTACTCTACTCTCTCGAAGATCCGCTTGGGATTGCATTATCTTTAAGGGACCTATGAGCATGACGTCCTCACATTTGGAAAATTTCTGAAGTTTTACTTGATCCTCCCCTATTTTCTGACTTCTACTTCATGAGAATTAAACCTCAGGCAAAATTGACAATGATATTAAATCAAAGTCTACCCATTTTGTGGGTTTGCAAACTCATTATCATTTTCGGGGGACACTATTTTTATGAGATTATTTCCACAACGTGACTGTTTATTTCCTCATCTAGATGGATAGCGGATTACTTTCGAATCATTTCAATACACATCAAGAAAGATGTAGACGTCTAATGTTATCCTATCAAATTTGGCCGACTCGATGTGAGGAGTAGACCATCTTTTAATATGGACTTCTTGTTAAAATTTCAGAATTCCATTTCTGACCGTTAACCAAATTCGACTTCTGGTGGTAGTCAATTCAATGTCCAACTATTGAACTGGCACCTAGTCTTTTAACTAATCTACTTGATTAGATCGTCCTAGATCTTTAGTCACTTTCTCTATCTAGATCTTGTGGTGACTTGATTATCATATAACCCATTGCTAACTTTCGACAATAGGTATATGAACCTTTAGTTGAAAATAACCAAACATGGTTACATTATATCAAGACTAACACGCGAGTTAGTACCGAATCCAATGCTTTGTGGTGAGGTTACATAGCATCGGGTCATCGCTGACATCTATTTTATGATGATGACTCATTTCCTATAACACTTGATAGGATTTAGTAAATTTGACTCTTAGCAAATTTATCTCGATAGAATCCTAGTATAATCTCCTTTGTTTGTTAATCCTCAGTTTCATGACTTAAGTTTGGTACAATCATACTGGTACTCATTATATACTTGCTTTGTAAAGCTTTAAGCTTGAATTTCTCGTTATTAATTCAATCTCTAATGACTAATCATCACTCTTCAATTCTAGTACAAGAAGTGTGAATCTCGTCCTTTTGTTATATTGATTTTCAAAATTCCCTTGTATCTACTTTTACGGTTATGTTGTATACACACCAACCATGTTGTGTCGCCTTATGACACAACAATGTACTGACCTTTATGAGTAATTACTATTACTAACAATAAGTAGATACAACAACCTGAGATTCCATAAAGGGATGTGGGAACAAATTTCAATAGATTTCGTTACTAGGCCTGTCTAGAACATTGGACGGCTATGATTCATTTTGGGACATTATTAACCAATTAATGAACTCTTCGCGTTTCCTACTTATTCGAGAGGACTTCTAGATAGTAAAGCTAGCTCGACTGTATAGTAGTGAAATTGTAGAAAGGCATGGAGTGCCTGTTTCCTTTATCTCCGATAGGGATAGTCGCTTTACATCCCATTTCTGGCAGACACTACAGAAATGCTTTGAGAAGGCGCTTAGATATGAGCACTGCTTACTATCCTCAAACCGACGGTCTAAGTGATCGAACTATTCATAACTTGGAGGATATGCTAAGGGCTTGCGTGATACAATTTGGTGGTAATTTGGATACTATTTTACCTTTGGTCCGATTTCCTTACACTAACAGTGATCACACTACAATTAAATGAGCACCATTGGAAGCTCTGTTTTGACACAAATGTTGATCACCATTTTGTTGTGCTGACGTTGGTAGTAATCATTTGATTGGTCTTGTTATGTACAAACTGAAACTACCTCGGGAGCTTAATGGTATATACGATGCTTATCGTATATCGAGTCTCAAAAAGTGTTTAGCCAATGAATCCGTAATACCACCTAAGGAAGTGCGTATTGAAGACAACTTTCATTTTAATGAGGTATTATATCTCTGTATTCTAAATGCATGGTATGATCATCCTTCATAACCGATAGTATTGGTTATCGCTCTAATACATTTTTATTCTAATGAGTCGTGGTCATTCTACCGACTCTTTGGATCTTAATAGCACCTCTCATAGTATAATTTTATGGTTACTATTTATAATAGTATTCCTTAATGGCATCAAGCCAAATGATACTTTTCCTTGCTCATAAAAGGATACTGAATCACCGGGATTTTGTATCATGATATCATTTTGGATTTGTACCAACTTTGTATACCAGTGTATATCAATCCTATGACGGATTTCTTAATCTTCTGAATAACACGAGCAGTGTATCGTTTGACTGATTCAGTAAAACAATGATCAATAGATACTTTGGAATTCGAAGGATTTTTCTCTCATTATTATTCAATTTGCTTTTGAGCCTAACTAGATGTAACCTACTCTCGGTTATTCTTAGATCTCGATTTGTCAAATCTCCATGCTATATCTAGGAAACTAGATTTTCCTTGATAATCATTCATGAATCAAGTTACGAAAAAGAACTTGTCAACTATTATACCAGTTGAATTTCGGGACGAAATTCTGTTAACTGGGGGAGAATGTGACAACCGTGAGTTTTACGGTCAACACCTATGTTCGACGAGTTCGTATAATAATAGTATTATTATTATGTTGAAATATACTTTCATACGAAAGGAACTCGTTAGTGAACGGAAGATAATAACAAGATTTATTTTGGTGTTATAATGTCAAAAAGTTGATCAAGTTCAGGCCTATACGTGTTAACACCCGAGTCGAGCAGTTTCGTAAAATTTAATTTAAATCCGAAAGGATATATATTTACGAGACGCAAGGACTCGAGGGAAAATAATAAATTTTTAACGAGTTATTTTTGGATAAAATAACGCCGCTATTTTTATCGGGTTCGTTTAAGCGAGAAACCGTCACGCGATCGGAGACCACTAGGGATATAAATACCCCACTATACTCTTTTTTTCTCATTTTCTCAATTCATGGAAAGAAATTAGAGAGAGAGAGGGCTGGAGCCGGTGGTGGTCCGGTGGTGGTCTGGCGGCGGCCGACGGCGGTCAACGGTGGTCCGGCGCGGTGGTCGGTGGCGGCCGAAGCCCGTTTTTCCCCTGGAACCATTTATCGACGCTACGAACGCAACGGTAAGCTCAGATTTGTCTAAATCCTTGCTTAAATTCGTTAAAAATAGTTTTTAAATTCTGTCCAGAATGTTGCTGCATGCACAATCTTAAAGATCGGACGATCCCCGGAAATCCGACCGTTAGAAGTGCATGAATTTTGGATATGATGTTGTCAACACATAGACGCAAAATTCTACCGGAGGAATTTTTGATCAGAAATCTCTAGGTATGCTTTTTGTACCTTCGAATGCGACTGATCGGATTTTCGGATTTGAAAAACTGGGTCTCAAAGAATCGTCGATCCCCGGAGATCCGACCGTTGGATCGTGACGATTTTTGGAAAGTAGTTGTTTAATACATATGTGAATGTTTTCACCGAAGGAAATTCCGATCAGATTTTGGGAACTATATTTTTAAGTACGAACAGATTGTAACAGTTTCTAGGATCGAAACACAGGAAATTGATCGGGTTGCATGGCCATCCAAACGGCATTGCATGTCAATTTTGAGCATGTGGAAAAGTTCGGGAGATAAAAACGATCCTAATGGTGTTTTTGGTTTGTATTGCATGTGAAATACGGGAGGTTCCGCGTACGCGAACCATTTATACGAAAGGTATAAACTTTACCCGTTAAGATTTAATTTTATGTTAGAATAGTTTTATGAGTCATTGGTTGGGAATTGAACCCGAAAATATTTAGTATTGAGATATTTGATATTTTGAGTGGTTATTAGGTTATAAACCCAACCCCGGTTCACGTGGAACTAATATATTTATTTTTATATAACAATTGTTTTTGATGGATTTTTATAAACTTTTGATTTAGCTTCCAAAATTATTTTTAAAAAGTAGTATTTATATAAAAAGTGAGATCTGGAAATTTTGGTAACTAACTCTTTATAGATTATTTATTAAAATTCACACAAGTTTAATACATGGAAATTTGAGAAAAATACTTCTGTGTATTGAAAAATTCTGGAAATTGGACAGTGATAGTTATATGATGAACTAAGACTCCTGTCCAAATTTTATGAAAATTTGAGTTGTTTAAGTGTACGTTTAGTATTTATAAAGTTTAAACGGATGATTTAGGGTTTGTATACTTCTGGATAAAATCAGGACTTGAAATTTTTAATGGAATATCATATGGACCTAAAACTAACCTGGTAAAAATTTAGTTAATATTGGACAAGTTTAACTATTTTTCCCGAATTTGTTAAAATATAATAATATTATATTCATAATAAATAATCTGGATTTTGAAAAATTATGAAACTTGGTCAGAAATTTTTATTTATATAAATGATCAGTTGGTATAAATTTCAAGCAGTAAATTTATGTCTAAGTATAACTTTGGAATTATGGTCCATTTAAATTTTATAAAAAGTTATTAAATTTTGGAAATTTTTATATAAATTTGATTTTATCAAAATTCTAGGGGATTTTGGACAGAAGTATAACCCCATTTAAAAACATAAATTTATACTTTTAAATTGGGTTCTAATATCACACTAAAACCCTATTTTCGGACGAATCGGATTTTTAAACCGTAAACCGGACTTTACGCGCGTAACCGCGTTTTTGGTCAAATGAAACCGTGACTTGAGATTTTATCATATATGACATTATAACTAATGATATTCATTAATAAAATCTAAAACTTAAGGTTTCAAAGTCACGAATTTATATAAAAGCCCGTTTTACAACTTTTGAGCGTTTCGTACGTGTGTGCACGGGTTTTGGGTATGCAACCGACTGCATAGCCACTTTTGAGTAGTAGACTCAGTTTTAAACTTTAGGCGTCCTAAATGCTATTTTTTTTTTCGTGTCTACTTGGTTAGTAGGACTCGGTTAGGACACTTGTTTTTGCGGTTCTTGCGGATTTAGCCGTACCTTGGTAGCACTGAGTTGCTAGCCACACTTTGCTTGCATTTGGCCGCTGGCCTTTGATAGAATTTGGATGTTAACCGTACTTTACGGTTTTTGTTGACTATGTCACACTTATCACCGGCGTTGTTCAGGTGAGTTTCGCGACCCCACTTTTCAATTTTTACTGTTTTACGGGGGAAAAGCTGTTTCACTCTACACGTTGTTACTTGGGATTAGGGTTACTTGGGTTTACTTATGGATGTATTAAGTCCCCACTTTAATGCAATCAATTAGCTTGGATAGCCGGTGGGAATTATGAATAGTACTATTTGGGTTGACACCCCCGCCCAGGGTTGGTCGCGCCAACCAGACTTGTAGGGTCATTTGGGCGCATAATTAGCCATAGTAGGTGTTCACATTCGACACCTGGATACAGGGGCAACAACTAGTCTGACGGTTTTGATTGTGGCTCAGGGTAATTATATCTTAACACGTGTACTTGATCATCTGCGGATGGTTACTATTACATTTTGAAATTTATTTACTTACTTTTTATAGAGTCGTAAAACGTGCGTACTCACCAACTATTTTTATAGTTGACCCGTTTTCGAAACATGCTTTTCAGGTAAACAGTTATGGGGATCACGAGCTTTAAACGGCTTGCTTTTGGGAATAATTATTATTGTGTACCTTTGGTTGTAGTCAGGCATTTTAGACACCTTGTATTGATTCGGGATTTACATGTATTCGTACTTTCGTCAGAAGCATGTAGTATGGTTCAATGTAATGCACAACTTTCCTTTTAGTTTCTCTTGTACTTGTGTTCAATGCGATATACCGGTCCCACTCCGTGTTTCCGCCTTCGGCGGGGTGTGACATTTATGAAATCCTGATGATTACGATCTCGCATTGCAATCCAACTCTTATCAATTGTCATAACTGTTTTTTATTAACTCAGATGGAATATCTACAGGTGATGGATCCTAACCCACCTTTTGAATATTCTATCTCATATTTTATACATTTTAATGTGTTGACTATTCAAGAACAAATCGACAGCATTTCCCTTAACCCCCCAAGTATACGTATGAAATGGAAACTCGAAGAGTAGGAGAAATAGCTACCAATTTACTCTTAAATAGTCAACCCGTTAAAACGTATACATATCCTAAATGAGATACAATATTCAAAAGGCAGTCCCAAACGGGGACAATCCAAAATTTAACTCTAGTAGTTAAATTTCGGACGGGTATTTTCTAAATGGTACAATCCATAATTTATCTATGTTAGTATCAAACACGAACCGTTTGTTTTTTATTTTATTTTTCAAAAAATATACTTTATATAATAAATTAAACTGATTACGTATCTTTTGCTAAAATAATAAACCAATTTTCCAAGATAAATGTGTTAACAATTGGATCGTGTTCGAGTTCGATATACTAATAAAGTGTTACATAATCTAAACAATTTTTAGTTTAGTAGTAAAGTGTTACCTTTTTAATGCAGTCAAAGTCGAGCGGAAAGAGAAAGCTAAACAAGAAATCCTATATATTCGTTACAAATGTATTAGATATAAAAAATCATACAAATATAAAAAATCAAAACGGATTAAATATATACATACATACATTCATCTATATTGATCATACAAATAATACTTTTCACAAAAAATAAAAAACAACAATATATTCTTTAAATACATACAAATACCCAAAAAAATAATGCATACAAGTATTTGAGTCAAAACAATTGAAAGGTTCGTGTTCTAATTACTAACATATATACATGCACATATTCATCTATACTCATACAAACCATACATACATAATACCACCAATAATACATCTATACAAATAATACATTTCACAAATACATACAAATACCCAAATAAATAATACATACAAACTATACATTACAAAAAATAAATAACATCATACAATTCATACAAATAATATATGCATAACACCACCAATAATAGATCTATACAAACTTATAATTCACCAATTTCACAAAATAATACATATATTTATATATTCATCTATATTATTCAAATAAAAAACAACTAAAACAACTATACAAAACTAAATCTCTCAAATCTAAACCTATTACCAAAATATTAAACAAACATTTATAAATCTATATAAAACAACCCAAATACACCTATAAACACAAAAAGTTATGCATATTACCTCCGGATTTTTCTTGAAACGACGAGATGTCGTCGGGAAAACCCTCAATCTAGCTTCAAATCCGTTCACTTAACCAAAAGCCTCACCTACACAAGATTTATATTTAAAATTTACAATTATAAAGAAAAATTACAAAAAAAAAAGTCAAAATAGGGTCTAACCACTTGAATAAGATGAGTAATGGTGGAGGAGGAGGTAGAAAATGGCCAGATTTGTGGGTGAAAACCGAGAGAAAGGTAGAGAGAAAAAAGGGGGCAAAATGAGGAGGAAAAGGGTTTTCTGCGTAACTTAACAACAGGTAGAACCGGTCTCGACGACATGTCGTCGAACCTGGGTCCTTTTATTTTAATTATTAAATAAAAATAATTTTTTATTATACACCAGTCTCGACGACATGTCGTCGAGATTAGGTAATTTCTTTAAAAATAAAATGTTTAATATTTTACTAGGTAAAAAAAAAGAAAAAAAATTATAAATATCAATCTCGACGACATGTCGTCGAGACTAGTATTGGATAAGCGCCAAAAGTTTTCACCTTTTTCCCGCTTGACCATCGCCGACGTATTATCGAGAAAAGGTAGAATAAAAAAGATAATTGGTCTGAGACCATCCCCGACGACCTGTCGCCGTAACTGGTCCATCTATCTCGACGACATAAGTCGTCGAGATTGCTTCGTTAAAACTGCTTAAGTTTCTAGTAGTGTTTGCAAGTTTCTTAATTTTATTAAAAACTAAGTATTAAAGTTTATAAAAAAAATTGTTTATAAATATCAAATTTAATTAAAAAACTACTAATTAAATATTAGTAAACTTTATTCTAACACATATTTATTTAAAATAAAAACGCAGTATTTTCAAATTCTACATGTAAAATTAAAAAAAAAATCTTACTATTTTATAATAAAATTTAAAAAAATCACTTTTTTTAATAATAAAACTTTAAAAACTCGATTTTTAAAATCTCTTGTTTTTTAATTCTTGATTTTTTTAATGTATTAACTTTTGATGATAATTTTTAAAAAAATGTGAGCTAGCGGTAATAATGATAAAAAATTGTACTTATGTAATTTTAAAAAAAGAAGAAGCTGTGAGATGAAATATAGTGATGACAAGTGACAAAACCATTTAGTTTTTTATTAAAAGAGAGATATGTTCATGTTGAAAAGTTTACCGAGAACAATGCATTTAAATTAGTTGAAAAACATGAACTATAAAATCAATAAAGTGTCACACTTATGATTATAGAATATCATAATGAATGATACTAATTAAGATTAAATTTTAATATAAGTAATCATTATTATATCTTCAACACATGTTCATGATGAAAAAATTATACATGTCTAGCTATATAATATTTATCTAGTAATGTAATTTGCCATATTCCATCTTAATGTTTCTAGATTCAAGAAAATCGAATGAAGATTAATGAAAAGTTGATTTAATTAAAACCCGCAATCGAAATTGATTCATATATCACCAAATGCTTTAGACCAATGTTTTCAGAACCGGACCGGACGCCTTAGAGGTTTACTGGTCGGACCGGATTCAAGAACCGGATGACACAATAAATAATATAAATATTCATAAAAATACATAGAAAAATACAAAAAAATCCAAATACTAGATATACAACCATTTAAACAATTTTGAGTCAAGGACGAGGGTTGTAGGTTTGTAGGAATTTTGATTCTTCAATTTTGATTAGGGTTTTAGAGGACTTGGGATAGCGTATAAGTTAAAAGGAAATAGACAAATTGGGTTAAAATTGTAAATATAAGTAAGGAGGAAGACTGTAGGATAAAAAGGATAAAAAAACAGTAAATTTAAACTACCCGGTTCGACCACCGGTTCGCGGTTCACGGTTCGACCGCTGAATCGCTTGGACCGCCCGGTTCAACCAGCAAACGGTCTCAGAGCATGTAACCGTACCTGTGGAGGTCACGGTTCCCGGTCTGACCGGCCTGACCAGCCGGTCCGATACGGGTTTAAAAACATTGCTTTAGACATTCAATCCCTATTATAATAAAAAAACTAAATCAAGTGGACATTTGTAGGGGGTGAGCACTTAACGGGTATTACCCGGCAAACCCGTTGGAACCGACCCGTGAGGAACCGTGAATGCTAACTAGGGTACGGTAAACAAGTTTATGATTTAGCCTCAAAAGGTACGGGTCTAGAACTGAAGACAACCCGTATACCCGTCAAAATATTAAACATAATTAAATATTTAGGGTTGATCAATATGTAAATATGTGATATATTTTTTATATTTACCAAATTTAAAAGATATGTTATTTTAATAATTAAAAATATTATATAATTCTCATTTATAATATTTACAAATATTATAAATGAAAGAAAAAACATTAAAAGTGTAGCATATGTATATAAGTTTATATTTTAATAATTATTTAGAATTTTATTATAATACCCGATGATAATAATAATAATAGAAATAATAATAATAATAATAATAATAATTTGAATTAATCAAAATCACGTTAACTTGCATATGATTCTTTTTCCTTAAATATATCTTGACCCTAATTGTTTTTCAATAATTTGTTGTTGAATTAACATAGTGGAAAATATGATAATCTCATTCGTTAACTATACGGGTCCATCTTCGTAAAACCCGCGAACCCTTACCCGTTTATCCATAGACCCTTAACCGACCATTTTAACTATTATACGGGTCACGAGTATGTATTTTATCATCAAAAGGGTACGGGTACGGATCAAGTATACCCGTTTTGTCAGTTGCTCGGCTATCCCTTATAATATTTTCCTGGCTAAACTATTGTGATGTATTGGGGGACACGCGGACCTTAAAAATCCGACCCATTTTCATTCTTCTAACCGGGTTAACTCTATCCCCCTTCTCTTAAAAAACCCTAATCTATCCCCCCTTTACTCACAAAACAATCATCGTCTCCATATTCTCTACAAACCCTGATTATTATCTTCTGCCTCAAGTGTTTTTTGCGTCGGATTTTCATCTCACTGTGATCCCGAAGTTTTAAAGGGCCACTTTGAATTTTTTACCCCCGTTAACCTCCGTCTTCAGGAAACCGCTGGTTGTCAACAGCTTTTTCAAGGTAACATCTTCTCAATCGGAATCTTAATTTTGTTAAAAACGACCTGCGACTGATTCTAGGGCAAACAATTGGGGAAGAAAATTTATGTGAACCCAGTGGTTGATCCTTTCTTACCGTGAACATGACATCGCCGGTTCAATGACTCTACCCTTTGTTTGTTATGTTTGATTTATTGTTGAATTGAAGTATTGAACTCTAAATTTCTAGAGTTTTATTAAGTGCAGTAATCGTTTCTGTTTGGTTAAATAATTTTCAGACTAAAATGTGTTACTTTTTTTTTTTTTAGCTTTTTCTTCTTTTTAATACTACAAAAGAATGGATTTTGTTGGTGTTTCTTATAGTGAATTATTTCTTTAAAAAAACTTATGTCTTTATTCTTTTTTTCATGCTTTGTTAGTGGTTTTGGCTTTATTACCTACAAGACTCTTGAGTGCACAAAGAAGGCTATTGATGATCCACAAAAGATGTTGGGGGTAAGTGTGCATTTATATAGTTTTAGTTCGATCCAATTTTTGCATCTTATGTCAAAATTTAGCATTAAGAAAACAACATGTTCTTGAATCAATTGTTAAACTTTCATATATTGTGGGTGTTTGGATGTGCGTTCTGGATTCTGATGATGCCATACCAAGTATTATAATCCAGATAATTAGTTGTAATAGAACGCACATGTGGTAAAACATAGGAAATAGTGTGCGGATTACTTCCCGCCCCTTGAAGTTGTAATAATCAGATAATCAATTGTTGGAATGTTTAACAAATTATGATTATTTAAGGATTTGATCGTTTTAAATTTGAAATGATTAGTTGTAAAGTTTGTAGACTTTTATCATTTTTTGACTAAAATATATGTGTTTATAAGGGAAAAAATGGTGAATTACGTGTTGGATTTAGACGGTAAGCTCGCCAACAAAGCTCAATGCCGCCTTCAGTGATTTCTAGCCAGAGCATGCATTTAGGCGTGCTTGCAACTGTCGTCGGAAATTGCAGGTTTCAGTGAGGGGGTGGGATTCATGAGAGAGAGCGACGGGTTCTCACGATATGGGTGGTGGTGGTGAGAGGATGATGAAACTAGATGAGATAGATAAAGATAAGAGAGGATGATGGGCTACTATATTTTCTTAATATGTTTATTTTTATTTAAAATAAAGATAAAGGGTATTTTTGTCAATTTACAGCTAGTTAATAGAATCTTTCTAACGATGTTAGAGGTCTGACTTTAATTAAAACGAAAATGAAACCACAAGGACTCAGAAAGTCTAATTAAAACCTTTGGACTCAAAACGAAATTTACTCTAAATAAAAAGATTAGTTTGAAATTTGAAGTAGGTTGCTTAGTGTTTATCGGATTTGAATAGTATGGTATTATGTTACGATACAAATATGTTTAGGGGCTATATTGTAATTGTTGCTTAGTATAGGGGTTATAGTGAATATTCTAATATACAAATACACAATCCTTGAATAAGAAGAGCAACTATTGATTTTGAGACTTAATATCCTCCTTGTAACACCTAATTTTTCGTACCAAAAATTTTAACTTTCAAACAAGAAAAGAAGCGAAAGATGGTCCCAAAAATGTTTCAAAACAACTTTTAAAGAAGTTTCCAAAGTGACATAGAAACTATCACCACACATGAAATGTCTTGAATGACATGAAATCCAAAAACATAGTGATAACGTCATTTATCTTGCATAACATTGATTAGAGTCTTCTTAAGAAGGATTAGACAAAAGATAGTGCAAAACAAGTGATTTGTTTAAGAACAACAATCAAACAAGAAAAGAGAGATCCAAATTGAGCTTCTTGACATCACGAGGCTTAAAACGGAGCTTTACCTACACCAAAACACCCATAAAACATATTAGTAATGACCTACAATCCTTAGGAGAACCCCAAGTGAACACCCAATAAAAATGATCAAAAACCCAAACCAGCGTAAAACAGAGGTTTCAATGCGTACTGAACTCTCCGGGCGTCCTGTACTCTAAAACCAGTGTACGGTATGCCCAGTTTAGGTCATACACTCCAAAACCCCATTTTCAACTTTTTTAACCCATTTGGTTCAATCCCGACATATTTTAAGACATATTTGAACCTTAATAAAGTTTGTATAAGATGTTTAAAACTTAATAAGGATTGTATAACACCCATGAATCAATTTCCCATTCTCACAATTGTTCTAAACTCATTCATATAACAAGTATTTAAATATACGTACTTGGTTACAAAATCAACATAAGTTCCAAGGGGTTATACACCAAATGTGAAGTACGAGACTTCCATGAGAATCATGTCTCCTTCTCCACCCATGAAGTTTATGTCCTCTATACACCCATGAGGATCATAACTCCACTTAACACCTATGAATCTCATAACCTCAAAACATCCATGAGGATTATGGATTCACAAATCACCCATGAAGATCACATCCTCAAAACACCCATGAGGATTATGACTCCATATTCACCATTTGGTTTGCAAACACACACAAAACATAAATCACCAAGTGCACCAATTAACACATAATTAACACCCAATCATGTGTAATGCATCATCTCAACATCATCTTCAACCAACCTCCATCGTACCGGTGCGAACACTAAAGAATTGATTATACACTAAACTGCTGCTGCTGACATAGATGTAGATGGGGCGCTTTCAAAACCCCTTGATTAAAAGGTTGAAGGGGCCTCCGATTCTCTTTCGTGTGCAACGGTTAAGAGTGGAAAACCGCTCCTCTAACTTGAGTGGCTTGGCGCTCCTATGACAGTCCTAGTTGGAACTCGTACCCCCTCGCTATCTATCGTCAGTTATTATCCCAGGTGAGGATCTGCTTGTATCAGACCTGATTCTCGCGCAACAAGATCTTTTATGAGTGCCCTTCCTTTGGGGCTTGAGGCTCATCTCTCGATGTTCGTCTTGTCTGATTATGCACCAGCCAGCCAGTGTGGTGGCGAACACATTATGCTGTAAGCTACGCAGTTCACCTTGTAGACGGAGGGGAGATAGAACTTACTAGCTTAGACCTTTGCGTTTCAATATCAACGATTAGAAGAGGCCACTTTACTTCTTCAATCTATTCGTTTGGATACGCGGTAAATAAGGCGAAAGAAGCGTAGCTCAATAGGGCTCCTAAAATGCCTATGAGCTATCGAGATTTCTTCTACTCTATGCCTACTAAAAGCTTAACCATGCCCTACCACCAAGAACAGATTCTCGCCATCTATTTACAGGAAGAACTTCTTCAACAAAAGAAATCGCTGCTCCTAGTTCGCTTCGCACCTAGATTGGACAAAGCAGCTACCCTGTCACTGGATAGATAAAAAGCATAGCCTTGTTATTCTTCCAAAGAAGGTTCTACTTTTTCCGAGGAAAACAGCACATTATGGTCATGACCAGCTAAAGATCATCGTCATCTCACGAATTGGGTATTACGGCAATGTCCTAATCAAACCAGGCGCAAGGTCAATGATTTCGCTCAAGGCTCAAGGCATAAAGGCTCTTATTCCTTATGCGTTGGTCTCGGAGGGCTCGCTCTAAAGGGTTGATGGCAGCTATCCTGCTCTGTCAGATATAATTGGAATGGAATTGGTGCAAGACCTTTAAAGGAGCTGTCCTCTCTAGTTGATTGAATCGATCGGGATCCCATTCCGGGGCATCCCTCTCTCAGGTTGATTGAATCGGAGTGCTAGCTGAGGGTTGCTAGTATAAAGACTATAGAGCACTATACGGTTTACGAGGGTCCGAAGGAGAAAGTCGTAGCTTGTGTGTTTCTGGAATCTGGATTGGCTTCGTCTTCCGAAGGGACCCTGCCTACGCATATGGGTGATCAAAGGGTCCGACCCTTCAGGAACCAGACCGACCCGACCCAGAAACGGAACCTTGAAATCGAAAAGTATAGAACTGAGGACCGACCCCTATAAGGAGGGTCCGGGTAAGGGTCTAATGGGTCTAAAGGGTCTAAGGGTCCGACTCTTAAGTGGGTCATTTTTTCTTTTTTTGGCTTGTGTTTTATCAACGGTTCCGTCATTATCGTCACTCGAAATATTTTTTGCGTCCATTTCGTTTAACAAAAAGTATATATCACAATGTTGTATACATACAGTAGATTTTATATTTGCAATTTATACATATAGTAAGGTTTTATATTTGCAATGTATATATACAATGTCTTATAGCTAGGTGGTGAATAATGATGACATATCATACATACAAGTATACAAGTTAAATGAGTAATCGCATACAATGTAGGTGTCATACCCATGTTAACCATTATATATTTCTATTTGCACTGTAATCACATACATACAAAGTAGGTTTTCAGTTTTCACCCATGTTATCTATTCTATTTTCAATTGAAGATATTAAAACTAATCGCATACATACACACAAATTTAATAAAGATAAAGCGAAGATGAAGACCAATTCGTACTTGAAGATAATATGAAGTGTCGGTTATATGTTGAAGAGAGAAGATGTAGTACGACTCTTTTTCACGATTATATGAGTTATTTGGTTGATTGGTTCCTAATCCCAACTAAATTTAGGTTTTTCTTATTCATTTAAAATCTAAAGGTTCCTAAGGTTCTTAAGGTTCTGACGCACGGTTCTACCCGGAACTGACCCGGACCCTTTAAAACCTGAAATCTCATAACCTTGAACCGACCCTTTTTGCTAGAAAGGTTCTAACCCACGGTTCTAAGGGTCGGGTTCGTGGTTCTTGAGGGTCCCAACCGTTTTTTTCTCACCCCTACCCACGCACGGAAAGCAAGAGCCAGTGGCGGTATGGCCTGAGCTATCTAGGCAAGAGTCATCTGAGACAGAATCAAGCTATTTCACTCCTGTGGTATTCAAACCCACCGCATAGGCAGCTTTCGAATAGCCTAATCCTAGGGCGGGAAGAAGATAAGAAAAGGCCAAGCGTTCTCTTGGTTTCCCAACCTGTTGCTTCTAAAGACTGCCCTCTCTCGGTTGGATGTTGGTCCAGCCTACTACGAGGATCGTCTCTGTTCGACCAGTCGGTCTCACAGTCAGGCATGCTTATACCATTACGCTCGCGAGCAGAATTTTAGCTTGAGCCTACCTTCGCACACCTCCGTTACTCGTTATCTTTCAAAGAGCTTATTCGAGAACAACCTATTATAAAAGCAATCTATTTGAATTTGAAAACAGCTTCTTTTAGGGATGACTATTCTGCAGCGGTAATTGCAAAGAGAAAGGGAGCACCGCTTACTCAAGAACTAGTACTGTTTAAGCATCCCATAGCTGATGAAAGAGTACACGCTAAGAAGGCAACTAGTTGAGGGCGAAGGGCACACTGAACATGAACCGAATTAACTGAAAGGAGAGGAGCGATAACAACTCACCAGAAAGCAACTAGCTATCGCCCTGCTTCCCTCTCAATAGAGGGCTAAATCACCTACTTAACACTAACCCAATAGAACCAGGAGCTCATACCTGGCCAGCTAGCCTATTTCATTCCGTCCATCTAGGTGGTTCATCAGAGCAGCTAGAGCCTATAGAGCGAAAGAGCTGCCTGGTGATCCCTAGGTTGCAGCACGTTCGGTCGTTAACTCCTCGCGCCGCTGCCGTCGTTTCTAGGACCGAAGATAAAGCACTAAAGGTAAGCAGTTCCCAGTCGAAAGAGAATTCTTCTTAGCAGTTAAACAAGCGAATGGAATTTTTTTCCCCTATCGGTTGACTGGGCTTCCCCAGTGTCATCATCGATCCACTCCTGCACCATCTCATCCTTAGTGAATCAAAAAGGGTGCTTGTGCTTCTTAAGTAGCATTTACTTACCTTCTTCATCGAAGGCTTCCATTGATAAGGAACTGTTCTATCTAATGTGGCACTATCACGTGTGGCAAGTGTTTCTGCCTCATCCCCACCCCGATGGCTATAGTCGAGCAGAAATGACTCTGACCTCGTCCACTCAAGGCAAGCAAACGTTTTTGAAAAGCAGATAGTTCACAGTGCTTGTTCTATAAAAAAAACTTGAGAAGTAGTATGAGTATGCCCGGTTCACCCCCCGCCCCTCCCAAAAAAAAAATAGGAAAAGAATCATATTGAAAACGCTCCTAACCCAAGACCTTCCTTCGTAGAGCCATGTATTGTAAGTGATCCGAACTTGCCCGGAGCGAGCCCCCCATGGAGGAAAGTGAAGTTGGTGAAAGCCTTCATAGAAACTGAAACAGGATAAAGGATATCCTCTCTTCTCGCTCTGATCGTGAGGTGAGGGTGCGATGCCTATCGAAATCACAAAAGGTGCAAAACCGGATCCGCGTCAAATGAAAAGTGTCTTGGCATTGGCCGATTCCGTTTCCGAAAACAGCTTGTTATAACTACTTTTTTCTAGGAAGACATCGCGTTACTAGTCGATTTAAGGTGAGCATGAAGCAACCGCTAGATCCTCACAGTAGGCAGCTTAGCTGTGATTATGAAGTCAGGTGAGAAGCGTTATGCAACAGGAGAGGCTTAACTCCAGCTGAAAGATGAGACGAGACTCTTATTCTCCTCCCGCCCATATACCAGACCAAAATGATAAAAGAGCTTTCTCACGTTCATCTATCAGTCTTATTTCCTGCAGCTCCCGCTTTTGCTATTGTAGTGCCAACCAAGCAGTTGCTTTAAAATGGTAAGCTGTAGGAGTATAAGTAGTTCATAGAGGTAGTTAAAGACTCCATCTTCTGGTGGGTACTATTCGGTGAAGTAAGAGGATGCAGGAAAAGAAGAGATACAGGAAGCGGCTAAGAAAGTCATCAGGTAGGTAAGCAGTGCCAAGCTAAAGGCAAGGATCACATCGATAAGAGAAAAGGCGAAGACGGCTTATGCCGAATATCTTGACCCATTCAAGGTGAAAAATGGGATGATGTTGGCTAAAAAAGAGGGAGAGAAGAGAGCCTTGGGACAAGGACTGGTTTCTATTTAAGAGAACTCTTTCAGCCTCTCGGTGTGTCCTTCCGCTAACATAGGTACCATGTTAGTGAGCCGTGTAATAGGCGACCATTTCGCGCGGTTCGGGGGGCACTTGAGTTAGCCGCCGGCGCCCGACAACGTCTTGACCCCTAATTAAAATGCCTCACCTTTCTACATGAATTATTAGAAGAATTTCCTCTGGTCTCTATAAAAAAGAAGGAAAAACCCGGGTGGAAGCACCATTTTTTGGTAAAAATATCCGCAGTAATGTCTCTGTTAGATTTTCCGGTCGAAATACGGGAAAAGTCCATTAAATTCTTGATGGAAATGGAGTTTTGCGAATTCTCCCTGGAACTGGAAGATCATTTCGAGATCTTCGAACATATTTGGGGGTTCCATGTCACTATTTTAACTTCGGCCAACACACAAGATGAGACTTTACCGCCGTGGAGTGGCTTTTTTCAAAAAGATGAGGGGAAAGTCAGTAAGATGTCTGAGAAGCAAATTATAGGATATCGCAAACGTAGATTGCTCACGGCTAAGTATGAATTGAACTTTATAAAAGAAAATGAATGAAAAAAGAGAGAACAGACTGAGACTTTGCTCCTGTTGGAGCTTCTCGTTTTCTGCCTGCCTTATTTCTTGCTGAATTGTTGCAAGTCTTCCGGCGATATCCATAAGAGTGCCTCTTTCCTTTGTTCCGCCGACTACATTGATTGGATACCGCTGGGCCTGCCTACGTATAAAGTCTAAGGATTCTCCCATAAAGCCATTGAATTGCCTTTGGTTGTCCTACCTTAGATCTTATTCCCACCTTGTTCTATTGCTCTTTCTCAATGGGGCGCTGGAATGAAAAAAATTTGCTTTGTTCTAGTTCATTCTCTTTCCCTGTTTTGTGCAGAAAAATACCTTATTTTCTTTCTTTTTTAAATAGCCTTTATTTTCAGCCGAAGATGAAGGCATTCTTTAATCCTTCAGTTCAAAGCACCAACAGGATTGGCTACGACAAACGTAAACCATTTCTTACTTCCAAACAAAGTTTTAACGTTATCTAATCAAATCCCAAATCTACCCGTTTTTTTTTTAGTTTTTCATTGGGAAAGAGACTGTCATCGGTGCCGAGAATAAACATGCTGTGCCGGGTGACTGGAATCCTCTGAGGTCAGCTGAACAGGCTGACAATCGGTAGAAGATGCTGAGCAAAGCTGCTCGAAGCATTGGGCTGATCCGTAACATCAACTGCAGAAGAATGCGGTTAGAGTTGATGAACAGGAGAAGGCCCTTCCAGAGATTCGTGTAAAACCTGTTCTTCCCTTCGCATTTCTATCTCTTAGTTAAGCGGTTTCAGAGAATCATCCGAACCCTAACAGCTCAGGCATGGCTTCAATAGCGAAAGAAGTTCTTTCTGATTTGAATCAAGACAGATAATGAATTTACGAGATCTTGATCCGTTCAGTGCCTTCACTTGTGAACAACAGGGACCATTATGTTGATTGCTTCTCTTCCTTAGCTCGAAGCTTCGTAGTTGCTCCCCACTCCCCTTTTTTTTTACCCCTCCATGCCACTAGATCCACAATGACCGGCGAGTCAGAACTTGTATGAATACAACCACGCGGAGCGCCGTACCGGCCTATTGAAGCGTAGGTCTCGTGTTCCCACTATTGAACGAAATGCAAAAACCACATACCCACAAACTTGTCAATAAACAATTGAGCCCACCTCGGATACAGAAGGAAGGTATGGAGATGGTGCTGCTAGAACCAAGGTGCGTAGTCCCAAATCTAAGCCCTATTCTACCACGTCTGCTATAATCAGATTGAACTTTTATTCCAAAACGGAGAGCACCCTCCATCTACTTCCCCTTTTCTGTGTGCTCAAAAGCCCGACCGCCCGGTTTATGAGTTCTTTTCCGATTCCGTTACCCAATCTTATGAGAAGCAAGCCTAGCAGGCCCTACCTTAAAATGTCCCGAGACAGCTAACCCTCACCAGGCTGCTAGCATTGCTAAATGCTCCGCCACGAAGCAAGCTTTCCCGAATACGACAGATGCGGAAGGACAGGTTAAAGAGTACGCCCACTAGAGCCTTCATACTATTACTAAAGTACACTGAACACTCACCTAATCTTGCTTGAAAGAGGAGTGGAATCAAGAAACTTGGCTCTCACTGACACCATCTACGAGAAGGTGAGGTCGTCTTTATTTCCAGCCGCCATACGGTTCGCCTTAAAGCCTTAAAGACGGAGAAGGGGATGAGCAGTTATCTATGTAATTACGGTCTTTGTTGGCCGGGGCGAGCACTCTCTTTTCTTTATCAAATTCCGTCTTACCAAACAAGACTGACTTCTTACCAACCCGTGAAGGGTTGTGAGGCTGGACCAAGTACGAAGAATGAATCTATATCTGTGCACGGATGGGAGCCTGACGAAAACGACGCCAGAGGCCTCTACAGCCGTGAAGAATGGGATACAGATTGACCGGCACAAAAGCCATCTTCTACGCCCATTGAGGAGACGGCGACATAGAGAACTTTGTCACCCCTTTTTCACTTAAAAGTAAAGAAGAGATACAAACTTTTGAATAGAAATTTGGTGGGATCGAGGATGCAATCGAATAGCGAATGCACTTGACCGACCCGCCATCTCTTTCCTTCAATAATACCTTCGCTTCACTTCAAGACGCTATTTGCCAATAAGAAAAAAAACTACCTTTTTTGAATGGAGTCGCTATGCGAACACTTAACACAAGTCTGAAATAAAGCTAGAGTGGTTTATGAATCAGTCATCAAGGATCTTAGCCAAACGGTGACCGGCTACGTAAGCACTTTGGGCGCAGGTTTCTCGATCGGACTTGACGAATTGTCATAAAGACATCACTCTGCTTTATATATATGAAATAAAATTGGATTCTAAAATCAGATTCAATGAAGCCTTCGTCACCGTTGGTTCCCGTAACCAAACCTTTCTTCTCTTTTTTTCTTTTTAGAAAGTATGATACTTGGACCAATAGGTCAAAAATGGGTTTGTGCCGCAAGTGTTGAACGATCCACTCTACACATGTGTGGGCTTATTCGGCTCATAAAGCCTTTCTTTCATTCCCGCGGTCTTCTCTTTTCTCTCCCAATGTGGGAAACTTTTTTCGGTTTTTTCTCTCTTCAGCAGAAAGTCGTCACGGCCTCAGAAGGTTCAGCCGAGGGATTGGAGGGGGGGGGGGGGGCAGCCAGGTCCAGTGTCAGTAGGACTAGCCTTTCTTTCCTTATTTACAGAGAAATGTCATTTGCTCATTTTGCCCCTGCCAGTACCGGAAGTGATAATAAAAGTGGGAATGCTGTCACTAGAATGGACCACACAAATAGGGGTGATCTATGCATAGTCATTCTAGGTTAAGCAGCCAGCAAAAATGTTGTTGATCAAGTAAAGCCTAAGAAACCAAAGGATAAGCCTTCAACAGTAACCAAGTCTGCTGCTGCTCAAGTAAAACCATCAGCAGCAACAAAATCTGTTGCTGATAAGCCAAAGTCCTCAGTAGCAAAATCTGCTGCTGATCAAGCAAATCTGTCAGCAGCCAAAGCAACATCAGCTGCTGATAAAACAAAAAAATCTGGAAAACCACCTTCTCAGCAATGGAAAGCCAAGATCCCAGCTCCTATCCCTCCAAGCATCATCATTGGTTCCATTGAATGCAAGCATGCTGATGCTGATGATCCAACAACACACTTACCCAAGTTTGCAAGTTCTTAGGTTCCTCCCTCTAATTAGATCTCTCTCATGTGCAGGGACAGCCAGGGCACAAGAATAACACCTGGGTTGTAAACAGTGGTTGTTCCAGGCACATGACCGGCAACAGATCCATCCTCTCCAACTTCAGACACTTCAATGGAGGAGATGTTGCCTTTGGGAGTGATTCAAAAGGAGGATCAATCACTGGACAAGGAACTGTGTCCAATGAAAGAATGAGTATTGAAATAGTAAACTATGTCAAAGAATTAAACTTCAATCTCATGAGTGTGTCCCAGGTCTGTGATCAAAAGCATTGGATGCTTTTCACAGATAAAGAATGTTTTGTACTATCCCCTGGCATAAGCAAACCTCCTCCCGAGAAGATACTATTGACTGCTCAGAGAAAAGATAACCTATATGTGCTTGACATGAATGAGGTCACTCCATCTGGTAGTGTATCTTGTTTTCTGTCAAAGGCACCAGTTGATGAATCAACTCTCTGGCACAGGAGATTAAGTCATGTCAATATCAAAACCATTAACAAGTTGGTGAAGGAAAATCTTGTCAGAGGGCTTCCTGACAAAGAATTCCAACTTGAAGATCATTGCATTGCATGTTTGAAAGGGAAGCAACACAAGAGTTCTCACAAGCCTAAGACATTGAATTCAAATGACACTCCACTACAGCTGCTGCATATGGATCTCTTTGGTCCTACAAATGTCATGTCAATGGGCAAGAAGTCATACTGTCTGGTGATTGACTATACCAGATTTTCATGGGTATACTTCTTGAGAACAAAAGATGAAAATGCTGAGATTCTTAAATCTTACATTCTTCGAGTTGAGAATCAAAGCCATCAAAAGGTGAAAATAATAAGGTGTGATCAAGGTACAGAGTTCAAGAACCACACTCTGAACTGTTTCTGTGAGAGCAAGGGAATAGAAAGACAATACAGTGCTCCAAGAACTCCTCAACAAAATGGGGTTGCTGAAAGAATAAACATAACTCTAACTGAATCAGCAAGATCAATGTTGGCTGATTCAAAACTGCCTCTCACATTCTGGGCAGAAGCAGTCAGTACAGCTTGCAATGTGCAGAATAGAGTTCTCATTGTCAAGCCTCTCAACAAGACACCTTATGAACTCTGGTTCAAAAGAGTTCCCGACATTGGATTTCTAAAACCTTTTGGATGCCCATGCACCATTCTGATCACACATGGGGTTCTTCCTAAGTTTGGTGCCAAATCTGATGAAGGATACTTTGTGGGCTATTTCTCTCAATCCAAGGCCTACAGAGTATTCAACTCAAGAACTAGAATCGTGGAAGAATCAGCCAATGTAGAGTGTAGGGAACACATTGCATGTGAAAAGGGAAAAGGCCCAGACTGGCTCTTTGATATAGACTCCTTCATACAAATATTTGAGCCTCTCATCTTCTCAAATATGGAGTCTACCTCTTCCAAAGCACCAGCTTCCACATCTTCTACTGACTACAGATTGGAGTTCACTAGTCCCTCTATCAGACTGAAAAGGCCATCTATTGATCCTCCATCTGTTGTGGAAGCTATTGAAGCCAGTGAAGCCGGAACCAGACTCTCAAATGTCACCAGCAGCAGCCTCTCTGAGAATGAAAATCCGAATGAAGACACATGTGTAAATGCTGTAGAGGCATCTGCTGCAGATGCTGCTGACGCTGCTGCTGATAATGTTGATGATGCTGTTGATATTGAAGACTCTTCCATCATGAATGAAGAGTTTACTGATCAAAATCAGAGCAATCTTGAGCAAGGGATACGATTGGATGTTGTACCAGCACAGAGAATCAACAAGGAACATCCCTTGGAAAATATCATTGGCCAAGTTCACCAAAGAGTTCAAACAAGAAGCAAATCTCATGAGGCCAATATATGTCTGTTTTTTTTTTCTTGTTTTCTTTTTCAGGTAGAACCCAAGAAGATAGATGAAGCTCTGAAACACAGCAGTTGGATTGAGGCAATGCAGGAAGAGTTGCTGCAATTCAAGAGACAGGATGTCTGGAAACTTGTTGATCTTCCACTTGGTCAAACTGCTATTGGCACAAGATGGGTATTCAGGAACAAGCAAGATGAGAGAGGCATTGTCGTCAAGAACAAAGCCAGACTTATAGCTCAAGGCTACACTCAGGAAGAAGGAATTGACTATGATGAAGTCTTTGCTCCTGTTGCCAGGCTGGAGGCCATCAGAATCTTCCTAGCATATGCTGCATCCAAGAATTTCATGGTTTCTCAAATGGATGTCAAGAGTGCCTTTCTGTATGGGAAGATTGGTAAGGAAGTATATTTCAAACAGCCTCCGGGCTTGGTAGATCCTGCACATCCTAATAAAGTGTTCAAACTAGACAAAGCTCTCTATGGCTTACATCAAGCTCCAAGAGCCTGGTATGAAACTCTGTCTGGATATCTGCTAAGCAACAACTTCAGAAGAGGTGCCATTGACCAGACCTTGTTTATCAAAGATGAAGGGGGAGAAATCCTACCGGTACAAATCTATGTTGATGACATCATCTTTGGATCAATAAGGAAGAAGTTGTGTAAAGACTTTAAGATCCTGATGCACTCAAAGTTTGAAATGAGTTCAATGGGTGAATTAAATTTCTTTCTGGGTCTTCAAGTCAAACAAGTTTCAAACGGAATCTTTATCAGCCAATCCAAATATGTCAAAAGCATTTTGGAAAGATTCAAGATGGCTGACTGCACTGTTGCAAGAACTTCAATGCAAGTGCACCATCAACTGACTCCAGACAAAGATGGTCAAGACACAGATCAACATCAATACCGTGCAATGATAGGGTCACTCATGTATCTCACTGTCTCAAGGCCAGATATCATGTTTGCAGTATGCCTCTATGCAAGATTCCAAGCAGCTCCAAAGAATACACATCTTCAAGCTGTCAAGAGAATTTTTAGATATCTAAAAGGAGCCCCAAGACTTGGGCTATGGTATTCTAAAAATGATAAGTTCAACCTGTATGCATAAACTGACAGTGACTATGGGGGATGCAACTTGGACAAAAAGTCCAAATCAGGGGGATGTCAGTTTCTGGGAGGAAGACTGATTTCATGGCAGTGCAAGAAGAAAACCTGTGTATCAACTTCTACAGCAGAAGCAGAATACATTGCAGCTTCAAGTTGCTGTGCACAAGTCATCTGGATACAAAACCAAATGCTGGATTATGGGATGACTTTCATGGCCACTCCCATTCACATTGACAACATGAGTGCTATATCAATCACAAACAATCCGGTGCAGCACTCCAAGACAAAGCACATTGACATCAGGTATCACTTCATAAGAGATCAAGCTGAGAAAAAGAGAATTATTTTAACCAAAGTTCATACCAATGAGCAATATGCTGATTTGTTTACAAAACCTTTTGATGAAGCTAGATTTAGATATTTAGTTTAATCTATTGGTATGATGAACTTTGACTAAAATCTATCTCTAAAATTGTTTTAAAATTTGTTTGTCTTTTGTTGTAAATTAAAGTTATAAGTCAGCAGTAACCATTTTTGCTGCTGACAGGTCTAATCTTCAGCAGCAAAGAATTTGCCACTGACTGCTTTAACTTATAAGTAGGAACAAGTTTCCTACGGATAGCTTTAAGGCAGTCAGCAGCAACATCTTTGCTGCGGATCATTGCATCCTTCAGCAGCAATTGAGTTTGCTGCTGACAGACTTAACCATCCGCAGCAACCAAGTTTGCTGCTGACGGGTAAAACTAAGTCCAAATTAACTTATACCCACTGTAAAAATTACTTTCAGTCTTTACCATGACTGCTATAGTGTATTACAGCTGTAACAGTGAAAAATGAATGAGGTTGTACTGTACAAGTAACTCTGCTTTTTCCCTCCTCTGCCGTTATAACACAAATCAAATTTCTCCTTAACCTCTTCACATTCAATTCCAACCTAAGTTTCACCATTTTCTCTCAAGCATTCATAGCATTCAAAACCTTTCATACTTAACCACCTTTCAAAAACTTCCTCCTTCCCTCCAAACCCAACGACAATGGCAGAGGTCGACATACACCAGCCCGATAACATGTTCTCACCCTACCACAATCTCACCGCATACCTAGTAAAAGGAAAAAAGTCCAAGGGGTTCAATGACATGATCGATTTTCTCTGTCGATCAAAGATATACTTTGCATTAACCGTCAACCCCACCATATACATCCCTCATATGGAGGACTTTTGGAACACCGCCGTCTACTCTACCGAATAGGGGATTCCCCAAATCCAACCTAAGGTAGACGGCAAAGACATCATCGTCACTGAAGCTACCCTCAGAAAACATCTCAAGCTTCAGGACGAGGGGGCCACCGTTTCATACTCCAGGAAAGAGTATATGAGGACCTTTGTATCCATAGGGTACACTAGAAATCATAATGAATATACCATCGAAAAGGCACTGATGGGCCCTCCATGTAAGTTTCTATGCCACACTCTTCTACAATGCATATCCCAGAAGAGAAGTGGATGGCATCAAGTGAGCTCTGCCCTCGCCTCTGCTGTTCACTGTATGGTCACTGGCCAAGGTTTTAACTTTGCACATCTCAACTTTGAAGGTTTGAGATATAACCTTCAAGAAGGTGCAAAGCAGGCTTTTTATATGTACCCAAGATTCTTGTAGGAGGATTTCAACAATGAACTAAAAGATCTTTCAAAACCTGCAAGAATCTATCTTATGCTGGGTCATAAAAATAATATTTTTCAAAGCATGAGATCTGTTTCCAAAAAGTTCTCAGGGGTCAATGTTCCATTGTTATCTACAATGATGAACATACAAAGTACCCAGGGTGACAGTTCAGCAATCCCTGCTGATACTGATCCCACACCCTCCACTTCAAAACCTGAACAACAAACTGCTTCCACTGTTCGAACCCCTATGCATACTACTAAGGATGCACAGGCACAAAAACTACTTACACCTGTTTTGGATGTTATCACCGCCCAACTGGAACACAGGGCCCAGTTGCGGCAAAATATACCAGAAAAAGGAGCAAGAATACTCCTTCTATTCTTGTCTCACAGGCCCAATCCCAACCTAAAAGCCCTCATTCAGAATCCCAACATTCTGATGAGAATATCAAAATGGATAGCCAAACCATTAGAGAGACTTCCTTGGAAGTTTCTCTATCAGGATCAGGATCACATCCCGGATCCATAGAACAACCTGCTGAGCCATTTCATTATTTCTCTTCTCTGAACTTAAGTGCAGAGGCACCTAGTCAATATGATATACCTTCTCTAACTACCAGTATCTCGGAGGTATTGATTGACTTGGCTGCTAATGTACCCAGCCTAAGTTCATCTCCTAAGAAAGTTCACTCTGGGAGTGACGATAGAGTGAATGTGGAAAGGGCTATCACTACTTCTGGTACATCAATTGACCAGGAGGACAGTGATAACATCACTAAGACCCTAACCACGGCAACTCACAGTGAGGATGTTTCTCTTGAAACACTCTTCACTGAGAGGAATCCCAGGTGCCAAGAAAACCAGGGTGATGGGAATGCAGAGGTGAGGCCTAAGGGCCCATCCAGTTCCAAGGATTCCACAACTGTGGATGAGGACAGACTGAAACTTCAAAATTTGGAATTGACGGCCAGGGTGGCAATGCTAGAGGCTGAAGTGTCCAAACTACGGCACCAAGTCTCTATGCATGAAGCCCATCAATGCCCTCCAGTGACTACTCCCTCCCTTATATCAGTGGGCACTCAAACAGATGAAACTCTATGCACTGATGCAACCAAAAAGGGGGAGATAGTTACTATGGAAGATAATGCTGACAGCCTCGATGAATGGATACAAGAGCAGGCTGCTTTTCAAAGTTCTATCTTCAAACCTGCTTTTGTTCAAATCCATGATTTGCCAGACTCAGTAGATGAAGAGGAAGATATCACTGAGGATTGGAAGTTAGTTGTCCGAGCTGTGGATGAGGTGTTGAAGAATGAAAGTCAAAATGAAGACGAACCTTTGTCATTCAGCATACTTCCTGCTGCTGCAAACCTATCAAGACAGACCATTGCCCCTCAATTCACACCGACTGCAAATAAGCTAGAATTTGACTCCATTCTAGCTTGGGGGTATGATGGACTATCTGAGAGATTCTGGATTGGACGGGAGTTTGGTGGAATAGAATAGCTGAATTGGAATACACTGAATCCACTTCAGGTTCTTGAACTGTACCTATCAAGCTGCATCAACACTTCCACAGATCTTTCAGCAGAACTTGCAATCAACAGGTTCTATGTCTTGATGGAGGATAATCTGCCGTGGTTTGAAAGGTTTCTAGAAGAAGCAAACAGGGTGGCCTATCCTAAACACCATGCAGAATCTTCAACAACATCATAACAAAGACTGGCTCCAAGATTTGACTTGATAAGGAGCAGTGCTTTAACTGAATAAGAAGTTCTATGTTGGAAAAGATTTTTCTACAATGAAATGGCCAGGGGCCTGGAAGTGAAAGAATGGTCAAGCACTGGGTCCTCTGGCTTTCAGTTCTTCTTAAGTGATGGATCATCTTTCACAATCAACAACATCCAAGAGATCCTGCTCCTCAATCCTGACTTCCTGCACAAGGTCTTTGAGCTCAGGACACACATATGCAACATCACCTCCTTCGAAAGTCAAGCAATGATCAAGATTATCAAAGCTTTTCTTGAAAAGGAGAGATGGCCTGCAATGGATGACTCTGACTCAGATCTATCCCTTCGCTCCTCACCAATTGTCATACTGAATGCAGCAGTAGAGTCAAGAAAAGTGGCTGCTCAGAATGTCAAAGAAGCCTTCAAAGCTATACATGGGAGTGAATGGGAAAAGGAAGAGAGTGAAGCAGTCACTTCCTCTGTGTCTATTCCTCAACTTGCCAATGAAGCTGAAGCTGAGATCCCAACAGCATCTCTTACATCTGCTGTTGTGATCCATGAAGCTGAAGCAGAGGCATCCAACAAAGACAAAGGGAAGGGCATCATGACAGAAGAAGAAGAAAGATTAAAGAAGGAGAAGAGAGAAAGGGAGAAGAAAAGAAGGGAAAGAGAAGAAGATGAGATGGCAGAGTTTAGAAAGATTCAAGAAAGAAAAGCTGCCATTCTCCTCAAAGAACAATAGATCTAGTTGCATGCTAGGCAACTGGATGCTCTGAAAGTTAAAATTCCCGCATCTACTCAATTACAAGAAGATGAAGCTCTAGCTCTTCAGCTGCAGGAACAACTGAATAAAGAAGAAGAAGAAAGAGAAAAGAAAAGAAAAGAAAAGAAGAGGCTAAGTTCAGGATAACTGACTCTGAACTAGCCAAAGAAATGAGAGAGGAGTGGATAGAAGCTCTGATATCTCAAGGTGAGGATGCAGACTACCTTGAGAAATTATCGAATAAAGAAATCTATAGAGCTTTCATGGGTCAGCAAGGTCAACTGGCAAACAAGAAAAGGGCTGAAGAAAAAGAAAAAGCCAAACAGAAAACCAAGAAGACCATTGCTTTAACATTAGGACCCATGAAGAAAGGAAGGTCATGATGGACTTCCTTAAGGCTAGAGGAGAAAGTGGAAAGAGGCTAGGTCCCATGAGCTTCAGGAACCTACAAGCCTTATATGTCAAAGTCAAGAAGGAAGAGGAAGAAAGATTGGGGAAGACAGGCTCAAAGAAAAGGGTAAGCACTCAAACAGAAGATAGAAAACAAAAGAAACCCAAGCCTACTCCCTCATCCACTCCTTCCTCTATCCAAAAACCTTTCACTCTCCCTCCTAGACCTCCCTCCTCTCCACCCAAAGAGTCAAAATCCTCACACCCAGCTCCTCCTCATCAACAGCCTCCCAAGAAGAAAACTAAACCTACTACCACACCAGAAGATTCAAGAGAAATTGTTATCTGGTTCTACAGCAATCAAGATCAATGGTTTGAGGTTTTCAGGGGAAGGACAGAGGTAAAAAGATCAATCTACAAATCTGTTGATGAGGTAATGCAGCTCCCAAATTCTGATCTTAGAAAAATGATGGAGCTGGGTGAAGCTCATGAGCCTGAGAATGAAGGTGGGAGGCATCTGTTGCTAGTGATCAAACATCACTTCAATCCTAGCAAATATATAATCTTTGATGCTAAACCTCTCCAATCCCACTCTCCATTCATCAGTTGGTCCTACAATGCTGCTCAGGATGAGTACACTTTGATAGATGTCAGAGGACAGAAGATGAGATGTTCAAGCAAGGCGATCTTCAGTATGCCAAGCAAAGACATCAAGACTCTGTCTGAGCTTCCTCTTGACAATCCCAGCAAGGACCCTAGAGGCTACGAGGTTGCAAGGATAGTTGCCAACATGCAAAAGCTTCAGCAACAAAAGCAGTAAGAGAGTTTTGGTAGCATCAGTCTAGGGGGAGTTTGTAGATATAAAGACTGATGGCTACAAAATTCTCTAAGTACAACTGCTGCGGACTCCACAATTTTGCTGCTGACCAACAAGATGCTGCGGATAAGCTTGTTTGTGGCGGATAGTTGTTCTCCTGCTAATGAACAACTCTGCTGCGGACAGCCTTATCTGCTGAAGGCCAGAGTTGCTGCTGATAGGCAAAGTTGAGTCTTGATGCGGATCACCAACTTTGCTGCTGATAGCTATATGTGCCGAAGATCAATCGTTGCTGCTGATTGGCAAAGCAAAAGCAACTTTATCACTGACAACTTTCTGTTGCAACTCTGACACATCTCATGCAGAAAGAATGTTACTGGTGCAGACAATAAAAGACAACAACGCTCTCCTTCCAAGTATCCAAACAATGATGCATAAGAAGACGTTTGAGTAAAGTTATCCTTTGTAGTATTTATTGTCTTAACGTGTAGTATAGCTTCTAGTATACAAGATCAACGGCTTGTGTTCGATCTGATCCTTAGAATCAAGGGTCTGTCTTGATTCTAAGTTACTATATAAGTAGTGTATCGTTTCATTGTACAAGTGTGCTTTCTTAGAGTTTTCTCTGTAATATTGTAACCATTGAAGCTTAATACAAATTGCATTTATCAGTATTCTTCGTGTTTACTTGTTTACAGTGCTTAGTTGTGATTGTTTCCGCCAATCTCAACTAGAATAGAACCGTCTTGTATTCACCGATCCTACACAAATACTTGTATGTATATATTTAATCCGTTTTGATTTTTTTGTATTTGTATGATTTTTTATATCTAATACATTTGTAACGAATATATAGGATTTGTTGTTTTGCTTTCTCTTTCCGCTCGACTTTGACTGCATTAAAAAGGTAACACTTTTCTACTAATCTAAAAATTGTTTAGATTATGTAACACTTTATTAGTATATCGAACTCGAACACGATCCATTTGTTAACACATTTATCTTGGAAAATTGGTTTATTATTTTAACAAAAGATACGTAACCAGTTTAATTTATTATATAAAGTATATTTTTTGAAAAATAAAATTAAAAACAAACGGTTCGTGTTTGACTTACTAACATAGATAAATTATGGATTGCACCCTTTAGAAAATACTCGTCCGAAATTTAACTAATAGAGTTAAATTTTGGATTGTCCCCGTTTGGGACTGCCTTTTGAATATTCTATCTCATTTAGGATATGTATACGGTTTAACGGGTTGACTATTCAAGTTATGTTGGTTGTCAATGGTATGATGCTCAACAGTACATTTTAGCCACACAAGCTAAGCAGGTGTTTTATCTCCAAGATCCTTCTCGCCCCGTCGACAAGTGGAAGGTTGTGGAAGACGTTTATCATCGGAAACTTTGGGAGGATACCGGTGTTGTTAACGAGATAGATGTACTTCACGACACTCGATCATCTGATTATAACTTGGTTGTCAACTCAGACTTTGAAAGTAATGTTAACGAGGGTCCAAGTACCAGTGCTGTACCTATCGTACATGACACTCAATCATGTAGTATGTTTATCGACCTAGGCTACTTGCCCATGGTGTCGACTTTAGGTGAAGGTGGTCACTCGAGTCTTAACCCCCAGATTGTGGATGATGATGATGATGATGATAATGATGATGAAGGCACATACACTTCGGATGAGGACGACAATGATGATATTAGTGATGATTCTGATTTACTTATAATGTATGTGACACTTATTTTATTGATGTATGTAGGCAATAATATTTTATTGATGTATGTAGACACTTATATTTGATTCTGATTGAAATTTTATTGACTTCAAATTTATGTAGGTATATATGGCGACTTATGCTCGTTCACATGGTGGTGACGGTGGGGGTCGTGATCCGCGGGGGAATTCTAGGAGACTCCCTACAAATTACGAGTCTTGTAAGTTACTTGTTTTAGTTTGCTAATTCTTCAAATTCATGTAACATTTGCGAGTCTTGTAAGTAATTATATTTTTAATTTGCTAATTCTTCAAATTCATGTAACAGCTGCCTCGAAAAAAGCAAGGGGTCGTGGTAGAAACCTTGATATGCTGGAGGCGTTCGCCCAAAATGGCAACAAGCCACTCCCACTTGAGCTTGATCCAACCCACGAGACATACAAGTTTTTCGGTCCGAACGGTCGATGGTTTGTCCGACAAATCACTATTGCCCAAGAGAAAATCCCATCACACTATTCTGGTTGGGAGTACGTTCCTAGGGAGCATCAAAACACCGTATTTCGCAATCTTCATATTAAGTATAAAAGGTAATTTTTTAACATTCATAATTATCAAATGTTTCATAATTACCTTTTTTTACAGAATTACTTTGATTTAGAAAGCTGGAGTAACACACCGCAGTGGCCACAAATATCTGCGGGCATCCATGATGATTGTGCCCATAGATATCGTGACCGCAAATCTGCTTTAAAGAAACATTTTGAATCGGTTGGTGGTTACGAGGATGTGGAAGAATCAAAGAATCATCCTCATGAGTCCATCAGTTCCGGCAATTGGAATTCCCTCATCGACAACTTGTACCTTTATCCCACGTATATTGCACGCTGCAATCAAAATTCTTCAAACCGAGCTAAACAACCATATGCCAATACTAGTGGGAGCAAGTCATTTGCTCAACGGCGATATGAGGAGGTAATTAAAGTTGTTAATATTATTCTAAAAATGAATTCATAAGTTAGTCAAATATTAGTAATATTATTTTTGTTGTTTATAGGTGATCGTGGTGTCCAGGTCAATCAAAAATATTTATAAAATTCACTACTTAGCTACCTAGACTGTATACAGGGAAGTAGGGTTGTCGAATCCACATGGAATACGTGGAGAATGCTATTTAACTTAAACCGATTCAATTACCACTAAAGATTAAAACTTTATTACTTAGAAGACTTAGAATTATCAAAAGCAATTATTTTAAGTTGTAAAAACAATTAGAGAAAGACGGATCACTCCGAGATTCGGATTTAGCAAAGCATATGCACAATTTTAGTTTCAAATAAGATCAGAAATTACATAGACATAACCTCGTTTAAATTGTTTAACCCAACCACACAATAATTAATTCAATCACAAAATCGGATTATTCCCGATGCAAAAAAACCAAGAAACGACGATAGATGCAATAAATCGAAAACATGCAATTGTTAATAAGTCAAACACACAATTCAATTCAAAGAACTTAAAGGGTTCACAAAACTTCAATCCAATACTGATCATCTACTGAAAACATACACATACAAGCAGAAATCGTTCACCCGGAGGGATCACGAAAGCGTTTAGCCGCTCATGATTGTCGAAAACATTAAAAGTTTAAACTTTAAACTTACAAGCATAAGAAAACAAGAACAATTGGCCAAAAACTCTCTGGAATCGCCTAAGGGAAGCTTTGGGACGGCAAGGAAGAAGGTAATTCGAGAATGGGAGTCACCATGAGTTTATAATTGAAATTAGGTTTACTTTGCCGTAACCCCATGTCCTCGCGTGTCGCGAAACAAATTAGCCGGTCCTTCGCGTGGCGCGAAGGACAAAATAGCGGTTAGGCTTTTTCAAGCCCTCGCGTACCGTGAATATTGTCCCTCAGATCTTCGCGTTCACAGAACTTCATTCCAATACTGATCATCTACTGAAATCATACACATACAAGTAGAAATCGTTCCACCGGAGGGATCACGAAAGCGTTTAGCCGCTCATGATTGTCGAAAACATTAAAGGTTTAAACTTTAAACTTACAAGCATAAGAAAAGAAGAACAATTGGCCAAAAACTCTCTTGAATCGCCATAGGGAAGCTCTGGGACGGCAAGGAAGAAGGTAATTCGAGAATGGGAGTCACCATGGGTTTATAATTGAAATTAGGTTTAATTTGGCGTAACCCCATGTCTTCGCGTGACGCGAAACAAATTAGCCGGTCCTCCGCGTGGCGCGAACGACAAAATAGTCGGTTGGGCTTTTTCAAGCCCTCACGTACCCCGAACATTGTCCCTCATATCTTCGCGTTCACAAAACTTAAATCCAATACTGATCATCTACTGAAATCATACACATACAAGCAGAAATCGTTCACCCGGAGGGATCACGAAAGCGTTTAGCCGCTTATGATTGTCGAAAACATTAAAGGTTTAAACTTTAAACTTACAAGCATAAGAAAACAAGAACAATTGGCCAAAAACTCTCTGGAATCGCCTTAGGGAAGCTTTGGGACGGCAAGGAAGAAGGTAATTCGAGAATGGGAGTCACCATGGGTTTATAATTGAAATTAGGTTTAATTTGCCGTAACCCCATGTCTTCGCGTGTCGCGAAACAAATTAGCCGGTCCTTCGCGAGTCGGTTGGGCTTTTTCAAGCCCTAACGTACCGCGAACATTGTCCTTCAGATCTTCGCGTACCGCGAAGATCCTAATTTCCAGAATCTTGACTTTTGATCTTGACTTTGACTTTCTTTGACTTCCCGGACTTCATGCCTGTGTTAATCTCTTCGTATACTTCCGCTCTTTAAGCACATTTAACTTGTATCACACCAAACTCCAAGACACACATAAAACTGACTCGATAAACATAGTTTAACTATTAAAACGTACAAAAACCGACTCTTATACATGGGATATTTAACCCTACATCACATACCCACACTTGACATTTTTCGTCTCGAGAAAAAATAATGCAATGGAATCATAACCGGGAAACTTGCAACTTAAACTTTCATTTTTCACAGCACAGACTTTCATAACACGTTAACTGTAACAATCAGTATTTCTGTCCGATTAAACCCAGCCACCGACTCTCGAGCCCCCAATTATGTAATCTATTTATTATACATTACCAAGTAAGCAGTCAATCTATGGGTCTCACACTCAGAAAGCTACGACTCAGCCTAATCCCATCTCAAGGTCATGTTTAGGCCCGGGTTAAACCTTATAGATTTCCCACCATTATAAACACTAATTTATACGTTTTAAAAATCAGATGAATTATGGATCGATGAATGAATGATATGAGCTTTTATTAACACTTATGAATAAACCTAACCCAGTGGTGTTTCAATCACGCTGGAACACGATAAGTGACACGTAGGCTGCAGTTTTTAAGCAATGAAGTACATAAGCTTCGGAATAAGGGTGTATCCTTCAAGTCACCATCCCGAAGGGAAACACATAATCCTAACTTATTCATCCAATTTTTGATCACTTAAGTCCCGTCCATGGGTGTATCAACCAAGTCACTATCCCGGAGGGTAACACGTAGGCAAAACCTAAGATCTCAATTTTTATTAATTAAGCACATTCAATTATGGATTATGGATTGCAGTTGCCTCCAACTTTCGAATTTATTTTCATAAAAAGAAAGCAGTGTGCCAATTAATTTTAAAAACTTATAAATTTTTGTTTATAGTGGTACCTATCACCCTATATTGACAGTTTCAAGCTTACCGACACCCCTAAAATGAGAACCCACAAGAAATGCTGAATTAATTATTCATTTTAAGCAGATTCACTATCAGGATATTTAAGCTCTTAAATCGGTTGGGCCTACCAAAACATTACAAATTAGACGTGTTTGATTATTTTTATTATTCAATTACATTCCACACACAAATTCCTGATTGTACTATCATTTTCCATTTAATTGCAAAACTCTAATCCAAAGACATTTTTAAAATTTTTTAAATTTTTATGGATTTTTATGACTCAAAACTCACTCAAACAAAAGACTCAAACTAGACCTGGACTAGGTCTCCCCTCCCCACACTTAAACTCTGCGTTGACCTCAATGTAGGAAGAGCGACTCAAAAACGAAATCAAGATACATAAATAATAAAAACTTAGCTGGAAAGACGATCGTATAGCATTTCATTCACGATCATGCCCCATGGATACACGCGGATTGCTTTGTACAAAAGAATCAATCGAAAGTCGGATTATCGTCCCCCGAATAGAGATTGAGTACGGGAAATTTAAATCCAAACCGGCAAAATAAACTCGAAACACACCCACAAGTATCATATCGACTCAATATAACGACTCAATTAAAAATAAAAGACCCGACACACTCAAACGAATCAAATAAAAATAAAATAAAAAATTAGGGTTTCTGGGGGTTCTCGCGTACCGCGAAAACCAGAGGGGGATCCCTCGCGTGGCGCGAGGACCATTGGTCGTCCGGGTTATCAAAGTAGTTCTTCGCGTGTCACGAAGATGGACCAAGAAAGTTTCACGTACCGCGAGGGACAAAAGTTCGTCCAGCCCCCTCGTTTGTATTTCGTGTGTCGCGAAGATGGGCCAAGAAGATTTCGCGTACCGCGAAGAGCACTCCATCACAGAAAGATTAGATGAAAAATCAACTTTTTGCCTTAGAATTTTTTTTTCACCTTTAAAACTCAAAATTTTCAAACTCTTCAAAAACTCATTCCAACACTTAAATTAGATCCCCACATACCTGGAATGTCTTTCCTGATGGTTTTTATCACCCAAATTGCCACGAAACCCTGCAAAAACTTAGAAAAACGCAAAACTATACCGAAAAGACCGATAAACTCAAAATGTTGTACAAACTCTACAACGACATCCTACCCCCCACGGGTTTGTGTATTGCCCTCAATCACACTCAATCCAACCATAATCTCCCTAAAGACGTCCCCACACTTGGCTAATTGCATACAATTAACAAAAAAAGAAATGACAACCTAACTCACTTTCGTAGGAATCAAGGAGGCATTTAGCATATGCAACAAGCCTTTTAAACCCCTCGGTAGCCCGAGTGGACGAGTTTAGTCCCCGGCAACGGCGCCATTTTGATCGCGGTGTCAAGGTCAATTAAAAATATTTATAAAATTCACTACTTAGCTACCTAGACTGTAGACAGGGAAGTAGGGTTGTTGAATCCACAGGGAACACGTGGAGAATGCTATTTAACTTAAACCGATTCAATTACTACTAAAGATTAAAACTTTATTACTTAGAAGACTTAGAATTATCAAAAGCAATTACTTTAAGTTGTAAAAACAATTAGAGAAAGACGGACCACTCCCGGATTCGGATTTAGCAAAGCATACGCACAATTTCAGTTTCAAATCAGATCAGAGATTACATAGACATAACCTTGTTTAAATTGTTTAACCCAACCACACAATAATCAATTCAATCACAAAATCGGATTATTCCCGATGCAAGAAAACCAAGAAACGACTATAGATGCGATAAATCGAAAACATGCAATTGTTAATAAGTCAAACACACAATTTAATTCAAAGAACTTAAAGGGTTCACAAAACTTCAATCCAATACTGATCATCTACTGAAATCATACACATACAAGCAGAAATCGTTCACCCGGAGGGATCACGAAAGCGTTTAGCCACTCATGATTGTCGAAAACAATAAATGTTTAAACTTTAAACTTACAAGCATAAGAAAACAATAACAGTTAGCCAAAAACTCTTTGGAATCGCCTTAGGGAAGCTCTAGGACGGCAAGGAAGAAGGTAATTCGAGAATGGGAGTCACCATGGGTTTATAATTGAAATTAGGTTTAATTTGCCGTAACCCCATGTCTTCGCGTGTCGCGAAACAAATTAGCCGGTCCTTTGCATGGCGCGAAGGACAAAATAGTCGGTTGGGCTTTTTCAAGCCCTCGCGTACTGCGAACATTGTCCCTCAGATCTTCGCGTACCGCGAAGATCCTAATTTCCAGAATTTTGAATTTTGATCTTGACTTTGAATTTCTTTGACTTCCCGGACTTCATGCTTGTGTTAATCTCTTCGTATACTTTCGCTCTTTAAGCACATTTAACCTGTATCACACCAAACTCCAAGACACACATAAAACTGACTCGATAAACACAGTTTAACTATTAAAACGTATAAAAACCGACTCTTATACATGGGATATTTAACCCTACATCAATAGGTACAACAAGGTGGAAACTTCAGCCTGATTGATGGTTGGAGACGTATGCACACGTCTCACGGCACATGGGTCAACGATCGGGCACAAAACGATTGGGTAAGTATATATATTTTGTTATTATGTTGCGAATCAAAGTATAAATGAGTCAAAATGACACGTACCCATTCTAAATGGGTCAAAATTACTCGTTTAACATAAGTCCACTAATACATGTATACTATTGTGTTTTGATACCTTTATTGTAGTTTGAGAAATTATTTGAGTAATAAGTTTGTATATTGTATTTCTAGTTTTAGAAATACACTAGAATATTAATCATATTGGTTATTGTTGGTGTTATTATAGATTTGTATTGAGTTTTGGTGAATTATTATGTTTATTGGGTATTGTTAAGTAAGTTGGCTATCAATTATGCGGTAATTATGCTGTCGGATTTTTAAAACTTTTTTGATATATGTTTATTTTTTGTTTATTACAGAATACAACTCAAGAAGAATTGACCCGGATGCAACAAGTCGACGGAGAGGTTGATGAGGAAGAGGTCCTAAAATGTGCCCTTGGCGAGAGACGCGGTTGGAACCAAGGAGTTGGAAGAAAAGTTAGACACATGCCCACTAATGTTTCGGCTCTCTACGAGTCTCAATTCAATGAATTAAAATAACAAATTCGTCAACTGAATGAGACCGTGAAACAGATGCAACAGGACCGCAACCAATCCGGCAACCAAAATGACGACGATGAAGATGAATAAACTTGGTTATAACTTTCATTTGAACGATTTGTAATAACTTATACAATTTGTATACTTTTGTTGGATGTGTTATGTAATATATTGGTGTGGAATGTTTTAATGTATAACAGGTTTGACAGCTTCTGAATGTTTGTGTATTAAATTACTAGAAAATTTTTAAAATTCATAAAAATATTTTTTTTTTTAAATTACCCAGTCTCGACGACATGTCGTCGAGATTGAGGTTTTCAGATTTTAAAAAAAATAAAGATAAAATAAAATTTAAATAACCAGTCTCGACGACATGTCGTCGAGATTGACTTTTTTAAATTTTATTTTATCTTTATTTTTTAAAAGTGAAAAGTTATTACCGACAACCCAATCTCGACGACATGTTGTCGAGACAAGGGTAATCAACCTCGACGGCTATTTCTCGACGAAGTTTTGTCGACGTCGTTGTCTAGAAAGGCTATCTCGATGACATGTCGTCGAGACAAGTCGTTGAATCCGCCTAAAATTCTTGTAGTGAACATATATTAAATGCAGACATTATTCCCCATTCAAATCACATTAGGAGAATTAAATTACGTTCTTATTATATTGTCGGTTTCGATATGTATTCTATTGTATATATATGTCTCTAGTAATGTGAATAACAGATCGAATCAAGTTCATCTCTACTATTATTATCTCTGTTGTTTCTCTAGTTTACAACATGTTATCAGCACCTTGCTCTCCAAAAACCGTGCTCCAGCCTAATGCACATCTGAGAAGATAAGAAGAGAAGCATCAAAGAATTTAAACTTTGTAGCTACAGAAGTTTCATCCTAGTACATTTTGTGTGGACGCCCATCAACGTCGCTGGTTGCGATACTAGAAACCGTGAAAATGATGAAGAAAGGAGGTGAAAAGTTAAAGAAATCTATTGCGTGGATTCCGAATCCAGTTACTGGTTATTACAAGCCAAAAGTCCATCATCAGATTGATCTAGTCGAGTTCCGTGAGATGTTGCTTCGAAGCACCACTGCATTAACCACCCGATTTGGCCTCGTCGACCACCGGAAGGCGTTTTTTTTTGTCGCTGATAAAGTTGTCCGCTCGAAGCAGAATCACGGTTATGTTTCTTCAGGTGTACTCGTTTTCTGCGACTCAGGTAACGAATTCAAACTGTCCATAGTTGATAAACCCTTATTAGTTTTATCATTACTATACACCCTGTGATTAGATTTATCATAACTGAATCAAGATGAATGAACAAGAAACCATACACTCTGTGATTTAGGATTCTAAATCTTTGACGAATTAAACCCTTAGTATTGCCGACTTAACGCTTTGACGAAAACTGCAGGCGAAATTGACAGCGCGGGTGTAGGACAGTTACAACTAAAGAATGGAATTTTGACTTGGTAAAAAAAAAAAAAATCCAAAAGCTTTGCTAATGAAAAAAAACGTATTAAAAAAAAATTAATTATGTGTTGTGTAACAAAAACCTATTAGCATCTAATATGTAAGGAAATCAAAGATATGAACACATGTTATAGAGATTATAGAAAGTAAGAGAGAATAGAGAATATAAGAACTAATTCTTATTGATATATTATATCATGTACAAAAACCACTATTTATAGGGCCATAATATTAATACAAACATAATGAAGAAATCAATAACCATTAGGAGTTTTAACCCACACTTAATTATATTAATAACAATATTGATAACCATACTTAATTGTATTTATAACACTCCCTCTTGGTTATCAATTTAATACGTTTGGAGACGTTGCCTCATTAAAAACCTTGCTAGGAAAACCCAGTGGGACAAAACCGTAGCTAAGGGAAAAAGAGTGCAACGCGTAATACTCCCCCTGATTTATATAACCCTCAAATGATAGGTTTTGATCTTCTGTGAAAGTTGCTTAAAAATTTTGTAGTCAATGATTTGCCGCTTGATCTTTTAATGTGGAACTCTTTATGTCGAACAATGATGTATTATCATCATGTAAGATTTCTAGTGTCTCTTCGCGTAAACAAATACCGCAAGATCCATGATTGTATTGTGTTACATTCCCTGCATGTACAAAACTAACCAAACTTGTTTCGATGGGTTAGTAAAATATAATCTCATACCTTTTGCACCTTAATGATATCCAAATATTTTATTTATCCATTCCGATGTCTCATTGCCGAACATGAGCTAGCATGAAACAAAATGTACCACTTGTACTTAACTATGATACTTATGGACCACACATTTCTCATTTGGCACGTCAATTTCTATATCATATGCAAAGATTGCATTAACAAGTGTTTCATTTCCAAAACTCGGTATTGCACCATTTCATAGTTTATGGAGATATCATATTCATCGAGTATAGTTTCTTCTATATGTATTCATTGGTGCACAAGAATAACATCCTTAAGATGTTTCAAGTTACCTTTTAAGCACTCAATAGCTTAAGGAACTGTAGGTCCCGGGAGCCTCGTCGCGCAGCGGAAATAACACGATCTGTTCTGTGATTTGTGTTGAACTAAGAAACGAGACAGAAAAACGAAAACAAAGACAAAAGATAATGAAACGATACGTAATCCATAACATAGAAGTCATCCCGTATTACAGACTACATACCGAAGGAGTACACATCTCTCATCTAAGCTCACGGTCCAGGGGTCGGGAGAGCTCGTCCCGACCCGGACACCTCTCAACCTTGTTCCAGAAGTTTCACCTACAAATGAAGACAAGTCTTCTATTTATAGGTGAAGGAACACTACCTGCGTACTTGACAAGTACGCAAGGCAAAAGCCTTGCGTACTTACTAAGTACGCAGTGTTTGGTCATGCGTACTTGACAAGTACGCAAGGCAAAAGCCTTGCGTACTTACTAAGTACGCGACCAAACTGGTGTGCAGGCTAAGTACTCAGGAACACCCTCCCGCGTACTAGCCACGTACACCGATACATAGAATTTAATCTATAGTTACTAAAAACATGCTTCTACAAACTCCCTCTTAACTATAGCATCAAATTCTATCTATCTCTAACACTGATATACATCAGTTTACAAAGAATGTCCTAACAGACTCCCTCTAAACTAATGACATCAAGTGTCTTCTGGCAAGAGTTGATCTTCTGGCATTCCACTTGAGATCTTCAAATCTTCAAACTTCAGTCTTCAGTTGCCGGGTGAAGACAAACCCGACTCCCTCTTACCTGTAGCTTTCATTGTAGACCAAACCAAGTGCTTCAATAGGAACCAGCTAACCTAACACACTTCATTGTAGTTCATCCACTCAGCAGTAGCTTGCTCCACCCTGACTTAGAACTCTAAGTCTGACAATGTCTTCCTAACCAGGTAACAATAGTAGACTAAGACAATTTCAAATCAGCTGGCATATGATAGAGAGTTTGAATTTCCAATAACCTGTATCAAACTAATCAGCTCCCATAGAAATTCCAGTAAGATAAACTTAAGTCTTCAACCAGATGTGTTTAACTCTATCCTGTATCTTCACGAGTCAACCAAATTCCCGAAGATGTTCATTTCCAATATCCCCTTTCAGTTTAAGCTCCATCTGACTAGACCAGAAACAAGGGTATGTTTCCTATCCCATCGGCCATTGATAAAAGGTTCCATCTTCAACTAATAATCCAACGAATATCCAGCTTCATCTTGAAAACACATGATATAATCAAACACATAAAATATAGTTTACACGGGAAATCATAGTTGAGATCCATGTTACGTCAAAGAGGTATATATATAGGAAGTACCAACGGCTTTTCCACCACCTCTTTAATGTCTCATGAATACTAGATTTTTATCCCCCTCATTTCTCTGTAAACTATGACCAGCTTCATCATCACTTCACTCAAATCCTCAAAAAGCACAACTAGCCAACTCCAGGATTTTATTCTTTTATTCCTTTGCAAAGATCCAAAACAGCAAATCCTTGGGTTCAAGTTGTTCCAGTATTCATTCCCTATTAAAGAAGTATCCCGGATACTCGTAGCCTACATATTCAGGTTTGAATACCTAAACAAGATGATTCTCTTTCCAAAATACCCAAAGCAGCCACATCTTCACAAATAGAACGAGACCTTTAGCCGATGAGGACCCAAATGCTCCCATTAGTTCAGCATTCACACCCTATTAAATAAGTATCCCGGATACTTGTAGCCTACATTTTCAGGTATGGACACTTAAACAATGTATGACAAGTGGTATCATCCAACAAAAATCTCGTCCGTGTTTCGCTAAACCACATCGTATACAAATTGTGGTCCGGAAAAACCAAAATTACTATCTTCTCAAAAATGGCCCGAAACACTAGTACAAATGATCACTAAAAATTTTGGCCAAGAAAAGTTTTCCCGCCAAAAAACTCATTTTTTTTTTTGAATCCCAGATGGTAGTTCATGCGTACTTAGTAAATACGCACATAAAGGGTGTTCATGCGTATTTAGTAAATACGCAAAGCCAAGTACCCATGCGTACTTGCTAAGTGCGCAGAGAAATGCTCTTGCGTACTTAGCTAAGTACGCAGGGCTAACCCATGCGTACTTAGCAAATACGCAGAAAAGGTGATTCTGCGTACTTGTTCAGTATAGCAGTGTTCTTGACGGATCTTGAGGAGAATGCTCGAAAAGTGATGGATCTGAGAAATTAATGCTTTCAAAGGCTTCGAAAACATCATCTAACAAACCCTTAGCCTTCCAAACACCAAATGAAGCGATAACAAACTCGGATTTGAGGATTTTTGAAGGAAAAAGTAGCGAAACTTTTATAACTCAGATTTGCTAAAAAAAAAACCCTAAAACCGAAACTGGAACACAAATCAACGAACACCGAGGCTCTGATACCACTTGTAGGTCCCGGGAGCCTCTTCGCGCAGCGGAAATAACACGATCTGTTCTGTGATTTGTGTGGGAACTAAGAAACGAGACAGAAAAACGAAAACAAAGACAAAAGATAATGAAACGATACGTAATCCATAACATAGAAGTCATCCCGTATTACAGACTACATACCGAAGGAGTACACATCTCTCATCTAAGCTCACGGTCCAGGGGTCGGGAGAGCTCGTCCCGACCCGGACACCTCCCAACCTTGTTCCAGAAGTTCCACCTACAAATGAAGACAAGTCTTCTATTTATAGGCGAAGGAACACTACCTGCGTACTTGACAAGTACGCAAGGCAAAAGCCTTGCGTACTTACTAAGTACGCAGTGTTTGGTCATGCGTACTTGACAAGTACGCAAGGCAAAAGCCTTGCGTACTTACTAAGTACGCGACCAAACTGGTGTGCAGGCTAAGTACTCAGGAACACCCTCCCGCGTACTAGCCACGTACACCGATACATAGAATTTAATCTATTGTTACTAAAAACATGCTTCTACAGGAACCTCATGAGGAGTTCCAATTATATTTAAGCTATCAATGTATACAAATAATAATAACGTATTTGGATCACAATGTTCTCGAGAACTTATTTTACATGATTTTAGTAGTATAAATCCTTCAGGGATTTACATGTAAAGTTCGATATCATGTGAGTCACAATATCATAAGACGCGATCAATTCTCTTTTTATATTACCAGACTAACGAGATATTAAAGTCGTTGCATCCACCACTGGATATATATATCCTCATAATCAATACTAGGTCTTTGCAAAATCCATGTGCCACCAATTTCGCCTTATATCGATTAATTTCATCTTCATATCATAATTTCGCACAAAATAGACCTGTTCATATTCAACATGTTTTACAACTTCAGTTGTATGGACTACTGGTCCATTAACTTTCCTTTTAGTGAGAGAATTTAATTCTGCCTCATTTGCGTCTTTATATTTTGGCCAATCATTTCTATATTTTCATTCATAGGCAGATACATTCTTGATCCTCATCATTTCGATTATTTAAAGCGATATTATATACAAAAAGTATTATCGACGTCGATCTTGTTTCGATTCCGTATTATTTCTAGACATGATGCAATTTTACCGAGATCTCATTATTTTCAGGTACCTAAGTTTCTTCTGGAACCATCATGTCTAATGTCTCTTTAATGGACCATTTTACTTTTACCTTGACTTGACCATATTCATTATAACTTGCTCCATTTTTTGAGGATTTTTTTTCTTTGAATCGAATGGTCTATCACGTTTTAAACGTGCCTTAGACTTACTACCGTTATGTAGTCGTCCTTCTAGGACATTAATCTTAATTGCAGCACCAACAGTTGGTATATGTGACTTAGTCACTCTTTTAAGGTCAGTGAATATGTCTGGTTATTTATTTGCTAATCATATGAATTATCTTTTGAACATCTGGTTCATACTTAGTTTGAGGATTAAGATAATATAGAGATAACTCATTCCAAATTATTTAATTTCCAACTGCTTTTAATCTCCCCCTCATGTTGGGAATGTTGATTCCATAAATTGAGCCGTAATGTTAATATCTCTAATAACTTAATTATAGATTCATTTCCAACATGTACTCACTACCTCTTTTGAGGTCCCATATTTGTGTGTTGTGGTGGAGCAATTACAACACATGTCGCATGACCTAAAAAAAAACTTATATGGGAAATACTTGGTTTCTGACGAAAAACCAATTGTAATTGGGAGAAAATACAATAACGTGTAGGCTTGATGTGATTACCATTGCAACATGTACATAACATGGTCCCAAACAAATAAAATGAAATTGTTGCTCTCATAATTATTGGTCATGTACTGATCATCTCAACAAAAAACAATTTATGTATGAATATATGATATTCACCACTTATTCCAACAATCATTCGAAACTTGGGATTAATATCACTGTTATTACCAAAATAAATGTGTTATTCTGGAATAATATGCTTGTTATCTTATTAGCTAAGCCACATATTATGCAAACTCCTAGTTGCAAATTTGATAACCATTTAGACGATGCATCGATTTAAAACACTAAATGGTATACTCATTATGATATATATCTTTTATCATTTTCGAGAATATTTTGGGATTCAAATGTAAGGCCCCATTCCCGGGTAACCTCACTTGTTGGATTTACTCATAAACATAGTCATAAATACTGAACTTAAATTAAAAACATTCGAGAGTAGCGGAAGCGAACATCATTCGAATTCATAACATAACATATCGGAAGTCTTAACAATTTAAAACATAACATTTTCTTAACATATATGAAAGTGGGATGTCAGTCATATGCCGGGTAACCATCACGCCTTCGCACGACCCTTCCTTTTGTCACTTGAAATGTATACTAAAAGTCAGCTAACGCTGGTGAGTTCTAGTTTAAAAACAATTAGACATGACATTTATCTTATCATTAAGTATCATGTATATATATACTTATATACTTTAAGATACGTACATTTTCATATTCCTTGCTTTACGGTTCTCGCATATCATTCATACTGAGTATATATATGTATATATACATACTTACTTTGGGGAGAACATTCATTGGTCATACACATAAGGAGGTTCAGCCCTTCATTGATTACGTAAGTCACAAAGACAAACGTCGCGGTCTACCGTCATAGTACGCCGTACTTACAACCGTCCGGCAACTAGTGGCCGTCCGGCAACTAGTGGCCGTCCGTCATTATCTTGCAGCCGTCCTACCAAAGTAGTCCGTCATTATCTTACAACCGTCCTACCGAAGTAGTCCGTCCTTACCTTACAACCGTCCTACCGAAGTAGTCCGTCATTATCTTACAACCGTCCTACCGTCGTAGTCCGTCATTACCTTACAACCATCCTACCGAAGTAGTCGTATCATCGAAGCGTCCATTACGTTTACTTATACTTGGCAAGCAATATATACATAGATATAAAGCAAGATTTCATTCTTACACATTGTGTCATTCTTTTCATACTTGGCAAGCAATATATACATACATATAAAGCAAGATTTCATTCTTACGTGCTATGTCATGCTTTCATTTCTTTATTTAAAAGCATACTTGTCATACTTATATTCAGCATGTATTGTCATATAGCACATAACATAACATTCATTCATATCATGTATACACTCCAGCCCCAAAACATTTAAAATCATTTGCACGTAACACATAGGGGCCACATATAACTCACCTGATCGAGCGGTTCTTGAATTATACTGCGTCGGTCAGGTCACACATAATCTGTATAATCAGGTTATGCAAGATAAGATGGTGAGCCTAAACGACACTAATCATGGCTATACTTAAGGTTAGGTGAACTTAGTAGTTTCGATGCGTTTGCTTATATCGAAACTTAGTAGTTTCGATAGGTGGGTTATGTTGAAACTTGGTAGTTTCGATAAGTTGCTTATGTCGAAACTTGGTAGTTTCGATAGGTTGCTTATATCGAAACTTGGTAGTTTCGAGTCAGGGGTTCATATCGAAACTATGGTAGTTTCGATGTGTCTGCATATATCGAAACTCAGTAGTTTCGAGTCATGGGTTCATATCGAAACTATGGTAGTTTCGGGTCATGGTTTATATCGAAACTATGGTAGTTTCGGTAAGTAACTTATGTATAATCTTAGTTTCGGATCATGGGTTTATATCGAAACTATGGTAGTTTCGATGGGTCTGCATATATCGAAACTAAGTAGTTTCGAGGGGTTACCTACATCGAAACTAGTAGTTTCGATGAATCAGTCTTCTTCCCCAAAAATCCGAAGTTTTTGCATGCGAATCTGATCGTGTCAATATCTCAATTTTCTTTTCTTTCAAAACGTTCGTTTTCATTCTAGATGCTATACCTAAGCTCATTTTCAAGTTTCATCCGCAAAACGTTACCTTTTCAGCCAAAACCCGAAAATCCCCAAATTAAACAAAAACTCAGTTTAGGGTCGAATCATTACCTGAATCGGGCTTCTAACTCGGAGGTCTTGTTCACGAGCTCAGCAGTAAAGTGCTCCTTCAATCCCGGGTTGATCCGCCAACTTTCTCTCTCTAGACCCGAGCTCTCCTTTCTCTCTCTAAAAGTTGCGTGAGGGAGGAATGAGCAAGAAGAGGGCTGCCTTGTCCTTTATATATCTGGGCTACCTCGACCCATTGAAGCCGAGCCCAAGCCCGCTCCCTTTCTCTTTTGTTTTTGGGTTTTGCGTTTAAATATTCCGACTAAATCTCCGACCTCACTATATTTATTCGTTTTATTATTTTTGGGATGTTACAAGTCTACCCTCCTTAGAAAGGTTTCGTCCTCGAAACCTGCTATTCGTTAAACAACTGAGGATATAGTCCCCTCATTTCGTCTTCTTTTTTCCAAGTAGCTTCTGAACCCTTTCTGTGTTTCCGTTGTACTTTTACTAATGGGATTGACTTATTGCTAAGTAGTTTTTCGGCTCGGTCAAGTATAGCTATTGGTTCTTCTACATAGTTTAAACTTTTATCCACCTCGATCTCGTCATAAGGTATGTGAGCTGTGTCGTCAGCTAGGCACTTGCGTAAGTGTGACACGTGGAACGTAGGGTGTATTCCACTAAGCTCAACGGGTAAGTCGAGTCTGTAGGCAACTTGACCCACTCTCGCTAAAATCTTGAAAGGTCCGACAAACCTTGGACTTAGTTTGCCACGTTTTCTGAATCGGATGATTCCTTTCCATGGTGATACCTTTAACAGTACCATGTCCCCTACTTGAAACTCTAAATCCCTTCTTCTCTTATCCGCGTATGATTTCTGTCTGTCTTTTGCGGCTTTCATTCGAGCCTTGATTTGATCAAATTTCTCGGAAGTAGCTTTGACCACTTCGAGACTTGCAAAATCCTTCTGTTCAATTTCTCCCCAACAAACCCGGGTCCTACATCTCCTTCCATACAACATTTCAAACGGCGGCATGCCAATAGTTGAGTGATAGCAGTTGTTATATGAAAATTCTGCCAATGATAGATGGCTGTCCCAGCTCCCACCGAAGTCAATGATACAGGCCCGGAGCATGTCTTCCAAGGTCTGAATGGTCCTTTCAGATTGACCATCGGTTTGAGGGTGGTAAGCGGTGCTGATGTTTAGTCTAGTGCCCATCGCTTCATTGAATTTCTTCCAAAACCTTGACGTGAATCTAGTATCCCTATCAGACACAATCGACAGAGGCATACCATGTATGCTCACAATTTCCTTGATAAATATTTCTACTAATCTCTCAGACGAAGCAGTCTCACGTATTGGCAAGAAATGAGCACTTTTCGTCAAATGGTCGACGATCACCTAAATGGTATCATTGCCTTTAGCTGTTCGCGGTATCTTGGTAATGAAGTCCATCGTGATCTCTTCCCACTTCTATTCCGGTATTGGTAAAGGTTGCATTTTACCGCATGGTTTCTGGTGCTCGGCCTTAACTAGTGAACACGTTAGGCACTTGTTCACGTACTCAGTCACATCATTCTTCATGCCGGCCACCAGTACTCCTTCTTCAAGTCTTGATACATTTTGTTTGTCCCGGGGTGGATAGAATAGCGAGACTTATGGGCCTCATCGAGTATTTTGGCTCTAAGCTCGCCAATCTTAGGTATCCACATCCGGCCAAACCTAGCTCGTACACCGTATGCATTTGCATCCAAATTCCCTTATTGTCCTACTATTCTTTCCCGTTTTATATTTCTTTCTAATAGTGCTTCATCTTGTGCCTTTGATATTTCACTCATCAAATCTGGCGTTATAATCAGCTGACACGCTTTGATCCGTATAGGTTCCGATTCTTCCTTTCTGCTTAAAGCGTCAGCCACCACGTTGGCCTTGCCTGGATGGTACAATATCTCACAGTCATAGTCTTTCAGTAGCTCTATCCACCTCCTTTGTCTCATGTTTAATTCCTTTTGTTCGAAAAAGTACTTCAGGCTCTTGTGATCGGAGTAAATGGTGCATTTAACTCCATACAGATAGTGCCTCCATATTTTCAACGCGAAAACTACTGCTGCTAACTCTAGATCATGGGTTGGGTAGTTAACCTCGAATCCAAAAAGCATTTGCGTGGATTAGCCATGCTGAGCGGGCCATGAACTCTCTTCATCACTTAGGAGCGTCCCTTTGATATCCTAGTATCTTGTTTAAATTGCCTACTATGTGCTCTAGGTAGTTGTTATCATTCTCTTTCTAAGTCGCTTCGGTTATTACGTGTACCTCATAAATTATCCTTGGTGTATTCGTTCTCGAAAGAACATACCATGTCATTCCCGAATGAATCCTATTATCTCGTTCCCGAAGGAACCATATCATTTCGTTCCCGAAGGAACCTTATCGTTTTGTTCCCATGGGGACTATACTGTTGCGTTCCCGAAGGAACCATATTGCTTCGTTCTCAAAGGAACCATATGAAGCCTTACTTTATCATACCAAACTTGTCGGGAAGGTATTCATTCAGACGGAACACTAGGTATACGATCTTTACATTCATATTCCTATACACGTAACTCCCTTCTTGTCTTTCTTTAAAACATACTCATCATGGTTTCACATTTCTCATCATTAGTCTATTACGTACCACTCTTACTTCATATCACTGGATGGTCTTAGGGATTGGCATCCCTTGTGACCAAAATATACATTTTCTAACTTTTCGTGACAGTTAACAGTTTCCGTATGTGATTCTTTTAGAATTTCATTCATAGGTTTGTTTAATTAGTTGACCCGTGTGGTGATACTCGATTTATTCCTTTCCTTTCTGGTCTCATTAGGTTCCTTATTGGCCTTTCAATTTCAGTAGCCTCACGTGCTCTTGACTTGACTTAATCATCGTAGAGTGTTTTCTGACTCGTCTTGAGTCCTTGCTTCCACTCACGCCTTACTTCACACCATTGGGCTTGCCTTTCACATCCATACTGAACAACAATCCTTGGGTTGGATCTGGTTTCATTTGGTTTTTCCTGCACGCCCTAATTAACATCACGGTTCTAGTCATTTGTTGTCGTTGGTATATCTATTTTCCCGTTTCAGCGAATGCTCATAGTAGTTTATCTGGGGTTGTATTTTGCATGGAGAGATGCCATTTGTGTATTCGTGCACTCATATATTTCTTGGACATATACTCGTGTGGTTATTTCCTTCATACTCTTGCATACTTCGACAGTAGACCAATGTTTATTCATCATATGGTGTTTGTGTTAAGCATAGACAATTCCTGTTCAAAAGCAGTTCTCTAAACGTGTGTTTGTCTGACATATGTAGCACTCATGTCTCATACTTAACGTGTAATCCTTGGTAGTTACTTTCCCAATTCGAAACAAACAAGTGTTGAGTCCCTCAAATTCTACTTAATTGGTCTTCGTCGTTCGCGGGTTGCCATGCGAAGCAACCTTCTCACTGGGGCTTGATAGGCTCTCTCATCATCCTCATACTAATCCTCTTCTAGTGCAATCTTTCCATTTCTTTGTGTTTGATTGATTTACTACTTCCATCACTGATGCATCAGGTTCCGGACCAGGTTTCGTCAATCTTTCTAAACTTGTTTCTTCGTGTCACTCAAATTCAGTAAACTTCATTTAGGGTTCCATTCCTTCTCATTCCACCTTTGGTGTGTCGTTGTTGCCATCATTCGTCTTGCTAATTCGTTACAATCGCCATTACTTAGGTGACTAATCTCATAGTCTTGGTTGGAGTGATTAAATTGTTTTTTGGTGACATGTGTATTAATCCACATGATAAGGTTCATCAGTATGCATAAGCACATGTAAATTTACAATTACGTGGATCCTGACGTAATTGCCAACTTACCTTACTTGTGAATTCCTGACTCGTCTTATAATGCTTCATAATTTAAATGTCTTCTATAAACAGTGTCTAATCCATGTATCCTTCTTCCCTTTCTGAACTCCTTGTTGATGGAAGTCATTCATGAATGTTCGTTACTAGTCTACTCGGACCGTTGATATTCTGTCATCTTTCTTTCTTTGTGGTTATCGAACTCTTGCTCGTTGTTTGTGATTCACATCACATGGATCTCACTGTTCTTATAATTTGTGTGCATTTCGTAGTATTAGGCTAACATCTCTTTCACTCTCTATGGTGAGTACATACGACGGATGACAAATCGAGACACATTTACACAGTAAAAGATTGATAACAGTAGCTACGTGTTATTATTAATCATTTAATGTACTCATGTGCTCAAATTGTCTACCATCTTATGTCCTATGTGTAATTATTCATATCAGTAGTGATATTGGTAACTAAGGCATGTGTCCTATGCTAAGGCATCTACCCTGAGTTACATACATTAACATTGATACTTACTTACTTGTTTTGGCGTTGGCGTTGGCTACCCATACTGACATCCGTGCGTCGGTCCCATTATCAGTTTGAGTTCAGACATTTAGGGATGTCTGAATCTCTCAAACTATTGCTCTGATACCAACTTGTAAGGCCCCATTCCCGGGTAACCTCACTTGTTGGATTTACTCATAAACATAGTCATAAATACTGAACTTAAATTAAAAACATTCGAGAGTAGCGGAAGCGAACATCATTCGAATTCATAACATAACATATCATAACAGCGGAAGTATTAACAATTTAAAACATAACATTTTCTTAACATATATGAAAGTGGGATGTCAGTCATATGCCGGGTAACCATCACGCCATCGCACGACCCTTCCTTTTGTCACCTGAAATGTATACTAAAAGTCAGCTAACGCTGGTGAGTTCTAGTTTAAAAACAATTAGACATGACATTTATCTTATCATTAAGTATCATGTATATATATACTTATATACTTTAAGATACGTACATTTTCATATTCCTTGCTTTACTGTTCTCGCATATCATTCATACTGAGTATATATATGTATATATACATACTTACTTTGGGGAGAACATTCATTGGTCATACACATAAGGAGGTTCAGCCCTTCATTGATTACGTAAGTCACAAAGACAAACGTCGCGCTCTACCGTCATAGTCCGCCATACTTACAACCGTCCGGCAACTAGTGGCCGTCCGTCATTATCTTGCAACCGTCCTACCGAAGTAGTCCGTCATTATCTTACAACCGTCCTACCGAAGTAGTCCGTCCTTACCTTACAACCGTCCTACCGAAGTAGTCCGTCATTATCTTACAACCGTCCTACCGTCGTAGTCCGTCATTACCTTACAACCGTCCTACCGAAGTAGTCGTATCATCGAAGCGTCCATTACGTTTACTTATACTTGGCAAGCAATATATACATAGATATAAAGCAAGATTTCAGTCTTACACATTGTGTCATTCTTTTCATACTTGGCAAGCAATATATACATAGATATAAAGCAAGATTTCATTCTTACGTGCTATGTCATGCTTTCATTTATTTATTTAAAAGCATACTTGTCATACTTATATTCAGCATGTATTGTCATATAGCACATAATATAACATTCATTCATATCATGTATACACTCCAGCCCCAAAACATTTAAAATCATTTGCACGTAACACATAGGGGCCATATATAACTCACCTGATCGAGCGGTTCTTGAATTATACTGCGTCGGTAAGGTCACACATAATCTGTATAATCAGGTTATGCAAGATAAGATGGTGAGCCTAAACGACACTAATCCTGGCTATACTTAAGGTTAGGTGAACTTAGTAGTTTCGATGCGTTTGCTTATATCGAAACTTAGTAGTTTCGATAGGTGGGTTATGTCGAAACTTGGTAGTTTCGATAAGTTGCTTATGTCGAAACTTGGTAGTTTCGATAGGTTGCTTATATCAAAACTTGGTAGTTTCGAGTCAGGGGTTCATATCGAAACTATGGTAGTTTCGATGTGTCTGCATATATCGAAACTAAGTAGTTTCGAGTCATGGGTTCATATCGAAACTATGGTAGTTTCGGGTCATGGTTTATATCGAAACTATGGTAGTTTCGGTAAATAACTTATGTATAATCTTAGTTTCGGATCATGGGTTTATATCGAAACTATGGTAGTTTCGATGGGTCTGCATATATCGAAACTAAGTAGTTTCGATGGGTTACCTACATCGAAACTAGTAGTTTCGATGAATCAGTCTTCTTCCCCAAAAATCCGAAGTTTTTGCATGCGAATCTGATCGTGTCAATATCTCAATTTTCTTTGATCAAAACGTTCGGTTTTCATTCTAGATGCTATACCTAAGCTCATTTTCAAGTTTCATCCGCAAAAACGTTACCTTTTTAGCCAAAACCCGAAAATCCCCAAATTAAACAAAAACTCAGTTTAGGGTCGAATCATTACCTGAATCGGGCTTCTAACTCGGAGGTCTTGCTCACGAGCTCGGCAGTAACGTGCTCCTTCAATCCCGGGTTGATCCGCCAACTTTCTCTCTCTAGACCCGAGCTCTCCTTTCTCTCTCTAAAAGTTGCATGAGGGAGGAATGAGCAAGAAGAGGGCTGCCTTGTCCTTTATATATCTGGGCTCCCTCGGCCCATTGAAGCCGAGCCCAAGCCCCCTCCCTTTCTCTTTTGTTTTTGGCTTTTGCGTTTAAATATTCCGACTAAATCTCCGGCCTCACTATATTTATTCGTTTTATTATTTTTGGGATGTTACATCAAACCTTACTTTAGTTGGTAATAATTGAAATCCCTTGGAGCAAACTAATTATCAGTTTGAAGAATCTTCTGGTTCTTCAATATATTTCACATCATTAGTGACTCGGGCTGGTCTAACCAGTCATGCCAGTTTGTTCAATAATCTCGATCAGTAAACTTCTGGTTTACGATCATATATGTTTTAGTTGCACTCGTGCTTATTTAATACACGATATATAAATAGAAGATAAGTAGTGTATTATTATTATTTCAAACATTCATGTTGTAACACTTTCCATATTTAATTCCCGTGTAATCACTCCCTTAGTGTGCCACTTCTTGTGGTTGATTTCATTATTAACATGGTTGATTTTATTATTAACATGGTTATCACTACAATTTCCTTAGTTGTATATATGATTATCACATTCACTTCAGGGAATGGATTAAAAACATATACTATCATGGTGGTCGTTTCAAACCTTGTATGCATTCTTTAATAATATTGCTACTTTAGGAGCATATTTGAGATTTAAAAAAGGAAATTGATTTATTCAACCTTTGCTCATAAATAACCTTCTCATCACATAATATCAATTGAGAAGTAATTGTAATCGAGTTATACTCATTTATCTTTCTAAAACATTACAACCTTCTATAGGTTTGTAATGAGTTTTAGGGAGTATGACACTTCGGGTGTCATGTCTTTACCTTAAACGCTTCAAATAAATAAGTCTTTTAAACATGATTATAATAATACATAACTTTGGTATTTAAGTTGCTTTATATCATACCGATTATATAAATACTTTGTAGCCTCTAGACGACATATATCAAAGTTAAATAATGTGATTACCAAAGTTATAACATATAACATACAATCATATACACAAGTCATTCATTATTATAATGTCCTTAATAAATTGTAAAATAATTAGAGATCATTTTCTACATTTAAAATATTTAATGCATGTCATATATGAAATATATATTGATAACGCAAAGACATACAAATTTTTTTTCAAATTTCATATGCGCCCCATGGTTCTACCATGAGGTAGCCATGATTTTATAATTCAATTGAACACCTTTTATCTGCTTTTCTTATGATATTTAACAAAAGGGTATAAACAACCCCAAAAATAAATGATGGCCATTAACTTCATATTGGTCATTTCAAACCATAAAATCACAAATGAATTTAAATATCATGAAGTATATGTCCTTATTACAAGCTATTAAAATATCATGAATGAGGTTTAAAAACTCATTATATATATATATATATATATATATATATATATATATATATATATATATATATATATATATATATAGGGTTAGGTTATAGTAAAAAGGGTTTTAAAAATAAGAAGGGTAAGAAGGATTCTAAGCTTGACATGTGCCATTTTATTGTTTTTAAAGGGAGGGCATAATGGTCAATGTGTAATATACCAGGTCAATGTGTAATACACCATGTCAATGTGTAATACACCTGGTCAATGTGTAATACAAGGTCTGATATTACACAATGAACTGATATTACACAATGAGCATATTACACAATGATCTGACATATTTGAGCGAATTACACAATGAGCTGGAAAACGTAAAACACAATGATGAAAACATATAACATAATGATGAAAAATATTTGACACAATGAACTTGTATTACACAATGACCTGACTAATTACACAATGAACTTGTATTACACAATGACTTGACTAATTACACAATGAACTTGTATTACACAATGACCAGACGTGGTATTACACAATGAACTTGTATTACACAATGAACTTGTATTACACAATGAACTTGTATTACACAATGAACTTGTATTACATGATAAACTTGTATTACACATTGAACTTGTATTACACAATGAACTTGTATTACACAATGAACTTGTATTACACAATGAACTTGTATTACACAATGAACTTGTATTACACATTGAGCTTGTATTACACATTGAGCTTGTATTACACAATGAACTTGTATTACACGATGAACTTGTATTACACAATGACCTGACTAATTACACAATGAGCTGAAAAACGTAAAACACAACGATAAATACATATAACACAATGAACTTGTATTACACATTGAACTTGTATTACACAATGAACTTGTATTACACGATGAACTTGTATTACACGATAAACTTGTATTACACAATGACCTGACTAATTACACAATGAGCTGAAAAACGTAAAACACAATGATAAATACATATAAAACAATGAACTTGTATTACACATTGAACTTGTATTACACAATGAGCTGAAAAACGTAATTTTTTTTTCTTTTTTGTTTATAACGACACTATACTTGTTTCAAAGATAAAAAAACGCTCGTTTTTATGGTGTAATTTTTTTGAAAAAATAATGTCGTATGTAAAAGTTATGAACGTTTAAAAATGAGGGGGGGAATTTGATAAAAAGTCAACAAAAGTGGCCAAGACTAAAATACCCTTACAACAACCTTTTCTCTTACAATTTAATCTCAACCATTAAATCTTTTCTACAATTTGATTTAATGGCTCTAAATCCTTCTCACCCTTCTTAGAATTAGAATCCTTTTTACCTGAACCTAATCATATATATATATATATATATATATATATATATATTTATGTTACAATTGTTTCTATGGAATATCTAATTAAACAAAAGTAACATCATAATTTTTTTTTTCAATTAGATATTGACAAATCAAATTATAATATTTTCATATACTTAGTAATTGAAGCAATGTCATAACAATATAATGAGATATTACATAATAAATAATATAACAATTATGATGTAAATAATCTTAATACTCGTTCTTCAATGACATCATAAAATAAGGTTATAAATAATTATTTCAATGCTAGAAATCAATCAATTTGAATAATACATGTCTAATATATGTAATATATTAATCATCATATTTGAAACTGCCATGCATTATGTAGTATTGAATTACTATAAATATGAAACATCAATGTCATTATGTAGATGTTAAAATGTCATTGAATAACTAATAAAGTGACATTAATGGTTATGAATATGAAACATAAATTTTCAATGTTATGATATGTAGTAATGAATAATTATGAAAAATCAAAATCCATTAGCAACTAATAAAATCATATTGAATAACTAATAAATTTAAAACAATCCATATAAGTCTATATGGAAAGACATAAACATAAAATTGTAATGTTCAACATATAAGTTTTAAATTCAACTTCTAATCCCATAGTATGTTATATGACTAAATTATTTTTAATATTAATATTAAGGTTAAGAAAGACCAAAGATAATATGATTCAAAATAAAGTTTATACTATCATGAAAATTAAGGTGATTAGTTAATCATATTTCTTAATCTTTATTTGCTTAATAATTTTAAAATGAACATATGCGTATAAGTGATATGTCATATACATAGTCATGATCATGTAAGCATTATAATTAAAATAAACTTACTTGTAGGATGATTTGATTAAACATACTTTGATGAAGCAATTGCAAAATCAATTTTGAGAACTTTGATCATTACGCCTTCATAGGAATGAACCATCAAAAGCCTCGTGCTGATAACGTGTTATGTAACAACAACCTATTAGCATCTAATATGTAAGGAAATCAAATATATGAACACATGTTATAGAGATTATAGAAAGTAAGAGCGAATAGAAGAACTAATTCTTATTGATATATTATATCATGTACAAAAGCCACTATTTATAGGGCCATAATATTAATACAAACATAATAAAGAAATCAATAACCATTAGGAGTTTTAACCCACACTTAATTATATTAATAACAATATTGATAACCATACTTAATTGTATTTATAACATTATGGACCCTTTTCGATCGATTATTGTTTTCTAAACTAATAATTAATTGTTATTCAGTAGATTGAACGATTATGGATTCAAAATTTAACTTTATTAAGTATTAAGTCGGTGGTCAATTTTGAACAAAGGTTTTAAGGTTTCGTTTAATGCATTTAATTTGTGTGATTTTGTTGTTTGATCATATAAATTTAGTTATACCATTAAGAAAGAAAAAAAAGAACTTCTTTTCACAACAAGAATTTTAGGCAGATTCAACGACATGTCTCGACGACATGTCGTCGATATAGCCTTTCTCGACGACATGTCGTCGAGAATGCCCCGTCGGCAAAGCTCCGTCGAGACTGCTTGAAAAGTCGTCGAGAAAACGTCGTCGAGATAGATTACCCTTTTCTCGACGCTATGTCGTCGATATTTCTCCGTCGGTAATAACTTTTCACTTTAAAAAAAAAAAGATTAAATAAAATTTAAATAGGCAGTATCGACGACATGTCGTCGATATTGATCTATTTAAATTATATTTTATCTTTTTTTTTTATAAAATCTGGAAACCTCAATCTCGACGACATGTCATCGAGACAGGGTTATTTTTTAAAAAAACATTTTTTTGAATTTTAAAAATTTCCAGTAATTTAATACACAAAAATTCAGAACCTTTCAAACCTGTTATATATTAATACATTTCACACCAATATATTACATAAAATATCTAACAAAAGTATACAAATTGTATAAGTTATTACAAATCGTTCAAATAAAAGTTACAACCAAGTTTATTCATCTTCATCGTCGTCATTTTGGTTGCCGGATTGGTTGCGGTCCTGTTGCATCTGTTTCACAGTCTCATTCAGTTCACGAATTTGTTCTTTTAATTCGTTGAATTGAGACTCGGAGAGAGCCGAAACATTAGTGGGCATGTTTCTAACTTTTCTTCCAACTCCTCGGCACCAACCGCGTCTCTCGCCAAGGGCACGTTTTAGGACCTCTTCCGCATCAACATCTCCGCCGTCTTGTTGTATCCGGGTCAATTCTTCTTGAATTGTATTCTGTAATAAACAAAAAATACACATATATCAAAAAAAATTTAAAAATCCGACAGCATAACGACTACAAAATTGATAGCCAACCTACTTAACAATACTCAATAAACATAATAATTCAACAAAACTCAATAAAAACCTATAATAACACCCACAATAACCAATATGATTAATATTCTAGTGTATTTTCCAAACTTGGAATTCCCTCATCGATACAAATCGGGCAGTTTTCCTTGTGTTTGGGTTAACCCATTTACGTGACACTTTCTTGCAACTTGTGTTTGGGTTAACCCATCTGCTCTCGTTACAAATCGGGCAGTTTTCCTTTGACTCATTCTCCTTCCAAAACAGAGCACAGTCATTTATGCAAGCATGGATAGATTGATATCCTAACCCAATCTTTCTCAACTTCTTTTTAGATTCATAGTGAGATTCGGGAATGTGATTCTCTTTCGGTAATGCAATTCTGAGAAGCTCTAAAAGTTGGTTAAACGAAGTATCCGTCCACTTGTTCATAACTTTAATATGCATCAATTTTGCTAAAAAGTTTAGGGAAGACATCCAACTACAACCAGGGTATAACTCGTCAACATAGTTTTTAGCATTATCTATAAACTTTTGAAGACCTTTTATGAAATCCGGATGATTACGATCTCGCAGTGCAATCCAACTCTTATCAATTGTCATAACTGTTTTTTATTAACTGATAGCACATCAGATGGAATATATACAGGTGATGGATCCTAACCCACCTTTTGAATATTCTATCTCATATGTATACATTTTAACGGGTTGACTATTCAAGAATAAATCGACAGCATTTCCCCTTAACCCTCCAAGTATGTGTATGAAACGCAAACTCGAAGAGTAGGAGAAATAGCTTCCAATTTACTCTTGAATAGTCAACCCGTTAAAACGTATACATATCCTAAATGAGATAGAATATTCAAAAGGCAGTCCCAAACGGGGACAATCCAAAATTTAACTCTATTAGTTAAATTTCGGACGGGTATTTTCTAAAGGGTACAATCCATAATTTATCTATGTTAGTAAGTCAAACACGAACCGTTTGTTTTTTATCAGATTTTTCAAAAAATATACTTTATATAATAAATTAAACTGATTACGTATCTTTTGCTAAAATAATAAACCAATTTTCCAAGATATTTGTGTTAACAAAGGATCGTGTTCGAGTTCGATATACTAATAAAGTGTTACATAATCTAAACAATTTTTAGTTTAGTAGAAAAGTGTTACATTTTTAATGCAGTCAAAGTCAAGCGGAAAGAGAAAGCTAAACAAGAAATCCTATAAATTCGTTACAAATGTATTAGATATAAAAAATCATACAAATATAAAAAAATAAAAACGGATTAAATATATACATACATACATACATACATCTATATTGATCATACAAATAATACATTTCACAAAAATTAAAAAACAACAATATATTCTTTTAATTTATACAAATACCCAAAAAAATAATGCATACAAGTATTTGAGTCAAAACAAGTGAAAGGTTCGTGTTCTAATTACTAACATATATACATGCACATATTCATCTATACTCATACAAACCATACATACATAACACCACCAATAATACATTTCACAAATAAATACAAATACCCAAATAAATAATACATACAAACTATACATTAAAAAAAATAAATAACATCATACAATTCATACAAACCATACATACATAACACCACCAATAATACATTTCACAAATACATACAAATACCCAAATAAATAATACATACAAACTATACATTAAAAAAAATAAATAACATCATACAACTCGTACAAATAATACATACATAACACCACCAATAATACATTTCACAAATACATACAAATACCCAAATAAATAATACATACAAACTATACATTACAAAAAATAAATAACATCATACAATTCATACAAATAATATATACATAACACCACCAATAATACATTTCACAAATACATACAAATACCCAAATAAATAATACATACAAACTATACATTACAAAAAATAAATAACATCATACAATTCATACAAATAATATATGCATAACACCACCAATAATACATTTCACAAATACATACAAATACCCAAATAAATAATACATTACAAAAAATAAATAACATCATACAATTCATACAAATAATATATACATAACACCACCAATAATAAATCTATACAAACCTACAATTTACCAATTTCACAAATAATCCATACATTTATATACTTATACATCTATATAAACCATACAAACTCTACACCTATATAAATTAACTACCAATTTCACAAAATAATAGGTATATTCATCTATATTATTCAAATAAAAAACAATTAAAACATTTATACAAAACTAAATCTCTCAAATCTAAACCTATTACCAAAATATTAAACAAACATTTATAAATCTATATAAAACTACCCAAATACACCTATAAACACAAAAAATATACATATTACCTCCGGAATTTTCTTGAAACGACGACACGTCCTCGGGAAAACCCTCAATCTAGCTTCCAATCCGTCCACTTAGCCAAAAACTTCACCTACACAAGATTTATATTAAAAATTTACGATTATAAAGAAAAATTACAAAAAAGTCAAAATCGGGTCTAACCACTTGAATAAGAAGAGTAATGGTGGAGGAGGAGGTAGAAAACGGTGGATTTTGAAGAAAAATGGCCGGATTTGTGGGTGTAGCCGAGAGAAAGCTTGAGAGAGAAAATAGGGCAAAAATGAGGAGAAGGGTTTCTACGTGGTTATTACCAGGTAGGACCAGTCTCGACGACATGTCGTCGAGATTGGGTCCTTTTATTTTAATTATTAATAAAAATAATTTTTTATTATATACCAATATCGACGACATGTCGTCGATATTAGGTATTTTCTTTAAAAATTAATTTTTTATTATTTTACCAGGCAAAAAAAAAAGAAAAAAAAATTAAAAATAGCAATATCGACGACATGTCGTCGAGACTAGTTTTCACCTTTTCCCGGTAAGCGCAAAAGCTTTCACCTTTTCCCGGTTAACCATCTCCGACGACGTGTCGTCGAGAAAAGGTGACAAAAAAAGGTCACGGGATCTGACACCTTCGCCGACGACGTGTCGTCGTAACTGGTCCCCTCAATCTCGACGACACTTGTCGTCGAGATAGGTCGTCGAAACTGCTTAAGTTTCTAGTAGTGTTTGTATTATACTATTAAGAGAAATATTTTAATTTCATAAGAAAGTTATATACAAACATGATGTTGAATACTTTTGAATCCAAAATTACTTAATCTAGAAGTACACAAACTATCACGAAAAGAAAGGGAAATATCACTAAAAAAAACAATCAATCTTTTTTTATTTAACGAGAACATAACCTGAAGTTCTCTCACATGTCTACAAAATCACCTTTATCAGCATTTCATTTCATTTCATATTTCTGTCAAGACGAGTATACGTCTTGTATATGAATGACAAGTTATTGTCTTAAGCGGTAGACAATTAGCAATTTATCTATACCCAAAAGTTAAAACGACATAAATTAGTGTGTTTGGTTCCAATAAAGATCAAATTTTAAATAACAATAAATCTTTTCATTATGACACAATGTCAAATCTTTTCAAGCTCAAGTATGTCACACTCATCTTTTCAAGCTCAAGTATGTCACACTCGACATCTCTAGGCACAACTACTTTCCCTCAGTTCTATATGCTAAAATCTGCTTGTAGCGAAATGACAACCCTTAACAAATATCTAAAGAATAAACCTCAAAAAAATGTTTGACCACCAGAAGTTAGTCATCCTTTCAAAAGCATGCTATCAATTTTCTTCACTCATGATTGTAAAGTTTTAAGCCATTACGAGTACATCTCTGATATTTTTTTGGGTTTACATCAAACTTGAAAATGTGGAGAAAACATCACCGATGTCGACACATTTGACAAGACGTTCTCTACGTCTCACACTCATCACATGCTCCTACTGCACAATACGGAGGATGTATTTTAATAGAATACTCCGATGTCATACCACATCTCATAAATCGCAAAACAAAGTAAGAAGCAGATCTACTTAAAAAACATCAGAAGCATCAAATCAGTGTTAGTCCATTTCCTGAAGCAAATGTGGCCATCATTCGGTGCGAATAAGAAAAAAAGGAGTCCGCGACCTAGCAGAGCCGTAGTTGAAACAACTCATTGACAAGGGAGGTTTATAATCGAATGCTCGTAAATAGTGCCATGGAGCGGCCAACAAGGGGGAGAAATTGCAAGGGGTAAGAAAACAACCACTATAAATGTGGATTGACGAACCAATGACACTTAAAATGTTATTGAAAATGTATAAATTCACACATTATATATATGCATGTCTAGAAGCTTTAGCAGAGCTAGCAAAAATAGACGAATGTCTAATATACAACAACGCTAACACTATCATAATATCATATAAGAAAAATACTTCATTGGTCGTCTCTAGTAGAGACACGTATTGGTTCTATTTCAAGTGTTAGCAGCGAATCAAATCCTCCAAAAGAGCACTAACATCTTACCCACAAATAGTAGATTTTATAAATGTCTTATAACATCTAAGAAACTTACTGAGTTTCAAGATATATTCAAGTACACGATTATTACAATTGAATTCAATGTAAATATGGCCAGAAGACCATATTATAAGACTAAAAGTTTAATTTCGATATGTTGTATCAAACATATTGTATAAAATCAAATATGCTCCAGAAGAGCGCCAACATCTTATCGAATGATTTTTTCACCATACAACAAGACCAGATAAGTCATTCAAATGGAACTTATCAAAAGTGCAAACTAGCACCCCTTAAAAAAAATCTTACAGCCTTACTACCAAAACACTTGTCATATATGTTGTTAGTGAGAGGCACATGTAGTTAAGATATGATTTTCTTTTCTAACGAGTACGATATATCTTTCGGGATAAATTCTGAACATTCTATAGTTCATATTCACATACAAAACGGTTTACTTGCATTCTTATGTAAACAATTATAGTCAATCGCTAAACCAATAAAGATAAAATACAATAACATGTGCCATGTACTAATCAAATTATGACCAACTGCTAATGATGATTACTCCCCACTACAAATAGTCTCCTGAAGAGAACCAAGTGTGTCCCACTTCAAGTAATTGGTTGTGTAATATATGTACCAATACTGTTATCACAACGAATCAAAAGGGGACCAAATAAAATACTGGATATTTATATTATTTCAGTTCTCGGTCATTCTAAATATTTATAATCATTGACGGGAGAATTATTTACAAACAGTATGCTAAGTGTCAATTTGATGAGACAGTATTTCCAGTCTTAGGGCAAGATAAGAATAAGGAAAGACCGGTAACACAAGAATAATATGGAATGCATCATCAAATTTCGACCCCTGAAGTGCTCAATATGAATCTGAAGTCCATAATGTCATACATTTGCAAGGAATACCAAATCAAATAACAGATCCATTCACAAATACAAATAAAATGACAAAGTCACATGTACCAGTATCAAATCCACCTGCTCGGATTGAAGTAATCATATAATGAATACCATAAGATAAATAGGTTCCAAAAGATAAAAACCCCTGAAAACGAAAAGAGCATAATAGTGCAGTTGGTGTAACCACATAAGAGGTTGCATATAAAAACCCTAGAAGAGGGTATTGATACAATCCTATAAGAGATTAGTGAAACCTCAATAAGAGGAAAATGGAGTTCCAGAAGAAAATACCAAACAAATATGAGATCTTAGTAAAATATGTACAAAATAGTACGATATGGAACCGAAATAAAAACACGTGTAAAACGATGTATATTTACATATGCTATAGCAACAAAATGTAATCAATGAGAAATATTACACATCTAAAGCTCTGTAAGATTACACATCTCCGAAAACGTTTCGCTTGTCAGGCGAATAGATTCGCCTGACAAGCGAAACGTTTTCGGACCTGCAGTTCGAACACCCATAGACGTCAAACTAGTAGGTTATAAATGGGTGTCTCTCAAATAAAACGAGAAACGTAAAGAATGAGATTTTGCGATGTAGGCACAATTTGTACCAGAAAGGTTTTTTTTCCCAAATCCCAGAAGCTGATTATGTGGAAACGTATTCCCTAGTAGTGAATGCGATAACTTTTAAATGTTTAATTGGCCTCGCAGTCTCAAGACGACTTCAGATAAAACTTATGGGTGCCATCATCACACACATGTATGAGACAACTAAAGGTGACACCTACATGAAAATCCATAAGATGCCCGAAGCATTAAAAAAAACAATAACCAATGATATGACATATGTATTATAAATCTCAAGAGATTTTTACATGGTTTAAAGAAAACTGGTCGTATGTGGTACAATCGACTTAGTTAATACATTGAATAGATGGGTATAAGTTTGGTTAAATGAGCATTGCCTAATTATCAAAATTTCATTCTTAAAGTTCACATAATCGCAGTTTACAGTAATGATGTAGAGTTCATCGAGAAGAACTGTCGAACTAGAGAGAGAATTTTGAAAGACCTTTGCCCAACATAACTATTTTTTGACTTGTAGTTCCGGTACACATGTAATATTTGCTCACAAATCAAACTACATCCGGAAGGTGTTATATGGAAAAGCTAATTCGTTGAGTACCCTAATGATTGTCCGATCGCTTAACATATAAAAATATTCTTAGCATCCTTAAGAGGGTGGAGAAATATTTGGTCCAAAAGTACCATACTTAATCGTGATCGAAGCATTGATATATCTTGCAGATGAAATAACACCTGACTTACGTTGTAGATAAATGTATTAGCAAGGTACAGTTATAATCTAACATGTTGCACTATTGTTTCCTTCACCAAGTTTTTCCTATTAGATTTTCTTAGTAAGGTTTTTAACGAGGCAACATCATTGATCCAGTAGCATCAGCTTATTTTGAAGGTCTCGAAGTACCAATTTAACATCATCTTGAAGTACGTTGTTAATTATGTAAAATGCACACTGCACTCTTTTTTCCCTTAGCTATGGTTTTGTCCTATACGGTTTTCCTAGCAAGGTTTTTAACAAGGTAGCGTCACATAACATATTAAGTAATAAGTAGATATTTCTATGAGACTCATGATCTATCAGACCTATGCAAAACTCGGTACCGACATGTTTACTTATGGAGGTCAATTTATTCAAGATGGACCAAAGTCGATCAAACGAAGTCTAAAGAATCTAAAGACTATTTGAAGACGATTCACCTTGCATCATTCACATTGAAGAAGGCTACATCATAAATCAAGTCAAATATTTTATCGTATAAGACTCTGAGAGATCTAATATTAAATTGAGGGGGAGTAATATACAAGTTGTACTTTTTTTTCTTAACAAGTTTTCTTAGTAAAGTTTTTAACAAGACATCATAACTTATTCAGCAGTATCAGTTTATCTTCTCGGTCCTGAAGCACCGATTTAACATCATCCTGAAGTATATTGTTAATATGTATAATGAACGGTAATATGTCTGAGGGGGAGTGTTATAAAACATATATTAAATACAGACATTATTCCCCATTCATATCACATTAGGAGAATTAAATTACGTTCTTATTATATTGTCGGTTTCTATATGTATTCTATTGTATATATATGTCTCTTGTTATGTGAATAACAGATAGTTCTTCTCTACTATTTTCTCGGTTGTTTCTCTAGTTTACAACAACAACAATAACAATAACAATAATAATAATAATAATAATAATAATAATAATAATAATAATAATAAATAAGGATATGAGCAGATCGAACGCCTCAACTCTTATTTTATTTTTCTTATTTATTTTTAACTCTTATTTTATTTTTTCATAAAAAAAAAATAAAAATTATTATTTTCTTAATTTATAATATTCTGGCCATAACAAACACAGTACAGTTTCTTATCTAATTCCTTCCAAAGATCGAGTCTTCGTCGATGGCTTTCGTTCTCATGTGACGACTTTTCATCCGAAGACTTTCCATCAAGAATCCCTAATTAGTATTTTAAATCAAAAACTTTAAAGTTTTATTTTTATTTATTTCATCTTTTGTTTTTGTCTTTTATTATTATTATTATTATTATTAATGATATTAGTAGTATTTTTTTTATTAGTAATGGGTTTAATAAAAAAATCCATGTGTTTTCTTAAAAATAACAAATAAAACGTTTGTTTTAGTCTTCTCATGAAAACGTTTTCTTTAAACGTTTTACAAATTGAGTGGGTACGAGTTTAATTGAGGAGAAGGGTCACCTTATCCATATTTTTTATATTCAAGTCATTATTATTAAAAAAATATTTGTATACCTTCATTTCTTAAAGTACAATTATTATGAAAATATAAATAATTTTTATTTTCGGTTATTTCACTGTAATTACATCCATTATTATTTTTATGTTGACGAAATCCGGACTTTACATCGTCATGAGACCTACTAAGCACATATATGCTCATGACGACATTATTATCTTCTCAAGTCGTAATTTATTTGTTCTGCTAGAAATAATGTAAAGGAAAGACAGCCCCGAAACCATTTAGGGACGCTTTTAGCGAGGTGCATTTGATTTCACAGTAACAAAATTGCAACCCACGACACATCCACGTCATTCTAGATTACCTCTTTAGATCACGTCTAGCTTTGCAAGTACTTAAACAAGTAGTAGCCTCTTTAGATAAAAAAAAATAAAGCATAAACACTATCCTGACGACGCCTATCAAGACGACAATTGTTGTCGGTAAGGGTAATCATATGCCGACGACATGTCGTCGGGATTGGTGAACCCAAATTTTGGACTAGTGAAGGGGTTGGGGCAGATGGAGCGAAAATTGAGCGATCAAAAATTGTCGGGTGAAAACCTATACTTAGGACATGTCATCGGTATGGGTTAATTTTATTTTATTTTTTGATGATTCGTGGGTAAAAAAAATTTAAAAAAAAATATAAATAGGCCTATACCGATAATATAGCGTCCGTATAGATCTTCTTAAAATTTTTGTGGGCCAATGTTCGCGTGTCGCCAAGAACTATCTTTACAGAAAGTTTCCGTCTTTTGATCTGGTTCCCTCGTGTGCTCGTGCCTTCATAGTTCTTGATCGTTTAAGCTTAAATCTCTCCCGAACACCTACAAGACATGACATTATTATGTACCAACCATAAATGATCAAAATCTATTATAAAACTATGCGAAATACGCTACAAAATACTAGGAAATCGAGGTGTGTTTTGCAACAAATCAAACATCCCTACACTTAACCTTTTTTCGTCATCGAAAAAGAATCTGCAATGGAATCACAACTAGAAAATATGCTTTAACAATCTTATTAATTCATTAGCTCAATATACTCACACGTTAAAATGCAACAATCATTATTTCTATCCGATTAAACCCAAACACCAACCATCAAGCCCTCGATTGTGTTCTATTATTACTTTATACAGCTATCATTCAATCTATGGGTATTACATTCAAAAGCTACAGACCAACCTAATCCCGTCTCAAGGTCATGTCTAGGCCCGAGTTAAACCATATAGATTTCCCACCACTATAAACAAAAAGTTATATGGTTTAGGAATTAAGGTGATTAATGGATTAATGGATGAATGAAATGAGCATTAAATTAACTTTATGAATAAACCTAACCTAGTGGTGCTTCAACCAAGCTGTAACTCGGCGTGTGGCACATAGGCTACAGTTCTTAGCTATGAAGTATCTAAGAATCAGCTTAGTGGTGTTTCAACCAGGTTGTCATCCCGGGGGTAACACATAAGTCACACTTAGTCATCCAAAGTTTGATTATTTAAGTTCCAACCCATGTGTGTTTCAACCAAGTCACTATCCCGGAGGGTAACACATAAGTGAGACTTAAGTTCTCAATCTATTTTAATTATGCTCATGATTAGATGGATTATGGAATGCGGGCGCCACCAAATCTCGGATTTATTCTAATAAAACGAGAGTGGTGTGCCAAATAATTTCAAAAACATATTAATTTTAGCTTATAGTGGTACCTATCACCCTATGTTGACAGTTTCGACTTTACCGTTTCCCCTAAGATGTGCACCCACAAGATATCATGATTTAATTCATTTACTTATTCTATTTAACACGCACATGCTATTTAAGCTTTCAAATTGGCTGGGTCTACCAAAACATCACACATTATACGCGTTTTTCTATCATTTATTTTCATTTAAACAAAACAGCAGATTTCCAGTTCTACTATCATTTTCCATTTTGTTTAGCAAAACTCTAATTCAAAGGACATTTTTTTTTATTTTTTTTTGTATATTTTTAACGTAAAACAACCTAAACAACTAAAATAGACGTAGTCTCCCATCCCCACACTTGAAACACACATTGTTCCCAATGTGAACCGAGAAACAAAGGAAAACAAAATTAAAATATATAAAAATAAATTTGGAAAAGACTTAGCTGGTTATGTAGCAATCTTCTTGGTCATCTTTGCTCTTCCACTTGTGCAACCGTATAACATTTCATCCGCGGCTACACACACACTCTGTAGGGTTGCCCTTTACACAATTATCATATTAGAATTGACCCTGCCCGAATGGAGATTGAGTACGGGCGGCCCGATATGTACCTGCAAAATTTAACTCAAGCAAACCCCAAAGAACATCAATCAGACTGAATGTACAGACTCAATAAAAATCAAAATACTCAACTGACTCGACATGACTCAAAATAAAGTTTTATACAAACTCTACACTCGGGTTCTAACCCGAGAAACATACCAATCTAATCAGGAAGTTTCTCCTTTATTCCGCCCCCGTCCGACCCGTTTAATGTAATTGGTCTACCACAAACTTGACAAACTCTCATGGTAGATTTTAAAATTGATTTGAAAAACTCAAACGGGTCGGGCCACCAATAGTTAAATTTACATGGACCAAACCTGATACGTGGCATGTATTCCGCCCTCGCCTGGCCCTTTACAAGAAATGTGCATCCTATCCATATTCCGGGCCAGATTCCTCCAACTCCTCTTTCGTGGCATTGTTGATTTGGGTGGCGATCCACCATCTACTAACTCCACGGGCCACTCATCCGTCTTCACTTCAGTCAACCTTAATGTATTCTTAATTTACTCCTTCTCCATCCTCACACTTGGCTCTTGATGCAATAGATCTTCAAGGAGCTTTAGATCGCCAAGTGGGTCGAACCCTTCTTCATTAGGGGTCGGCAGGTCCACAAATTCTTCACTAAACTCCTCCTCCCAAGATGGAGCCTGATCGTCTTCTATCATCCCATCCTTAGACTTATCTAGCTGCCCGCTGGGCTGAACCTCACTAACATCTTCCATTTCAAACAACTCTGTTAAGCCCTCTTCGAAACACTCGTCTTCATTTTCTAGATTATGATCACATTATTCTCAAAAAAACAAGCGTAAAGTATCCGATATATTCGAAGACTCAAGCTCGTCACCCGGAAAATTAAATGACTCAGGACTATCACAATTATACTCAATTTGACCGGGTTCTGAATACTTACCTGCCATGTCACCTGTAGTGTCATCCACGGACTCTTCTATTTCTGCTTCATCATCACTGAAGAAATCATCCTTGATGGGTTCTGGCCCGCAACTCTGTGTCGTATGAACCGAAAGTGGGTCTGTATACTCGAGAATTGCACCTCTTCCGTTAAAGTCTCCGATTCTTGAGCGGCTTTTTCTCTTGCTAATTTTAGACTTGCTAGCCCATTCGTAAGCCTCCCATTCTCATCCAGAAAGTGCAGTTGCTCTGCCTTACTTAACAAATGCCAACGAGTGCTCATGATTTCTTGCACTTTCATTTGCTCCTCCTTGATTTCTTCTTCGCGTTGTATTTCCTGCAATGAATCACTCTCACCAGACAAGTGTAAAGACTCAAATGGAATTGCGTGATCTTGCACGGAATCAATATAAACTTCATCTCTACTAAAATCAAGGGCATAATACTTACACGGAGGTGGGACTTGTGTTGCACCTTTTGTCACTGTTACTTGCACTTCGTCCATTATTGTCTCGAGTTCTGGGGTTCCAGGATCACTCCACCTGATATAGTTTCAGTTCCAATAAAGTTACCTTCAAAATCGTAGACCAAACGCTCTCGATTTTTCAGACGTTGTGATTCTATGTAATCCTTTATCACATGGATTTCCCCATCATATGTCCACGAACTTCCAAACCTGCTATACTATTGTCTATACATTCTTCTCAAAGCAGCAGGTGAGATATAACAAAATAATAAAATAAACCAACAAAAAATAACTAAACACAAACGAAAAAGCAAACAAAAGACACGGACAACTAGACATCTACGACTCAAAACACAAATAAGACCAATTAGTCCGTTAAATTCCATCAAAGCTAGATATGCTATCGCCTAAGTATCCCCGGTAATGGCGTCAAAAAATTAATGTCGCCCAGACTGTCTATAAAAACAACTAAATAAAAACCTAATCTAGACTCCTAAGTAATAAATGGAATACCTATGAACTAGACTGCACTGACAGGCAAGTGAACCTATCGAGTGTAGCACAGCTTAATGGTAAACCGGATTATCGAACCCTAGAGACACTGAATAACTATACTAGACTCTGACTTGAACTTATGAATGTTTGATTGGGGGTTTTCTACACTACTGAATAAAATAATGACAAGTGGTAAGAAAACTAAAGATTGACTCTAACTATGAGAACAAGAACTCAGGAAATAGCAAGAATGGAAAGACTACTACCTAGGTCGGAATCCTACTTGCAAAGCCAACTTCTACCGGTTATGGAATCTATGATGGATCTGGGTTTCTAAGGATGACTGCTCTAAACAACCTAGTGGATCCCTAATCTCTCTCAAGGTGTCACCAACTAAGAAACTCTAAAGATGTACTAAACTCACCAGATAGTTGGATTACCTTTCAGTCTCTCCAACAATGATAATGTACCCAACAGACAAATCACCACTCAGTCTCAACGCCCACAATACATCAAAGATGCATGGGGTAATCTCAGGTTAACAAGCTATGACTCGGATCAACAAAGAATACTAAGAACCTAGGGCAACTTCCTCTCAAACAGTTGACACTCGAAATCCTAATACGAAGACTAACCGATTATCTCTCACCTTTCGGGTCTCGAGATAAGAAGAACACTCAACCTAACAACGCATCAATTAACACTCCTATGGATAACTACGTCTAGCAATACCACCACAGTCACAAACAATAAGCATGTAACCTAAACATGCGTCTATAGCTGAAAGACATCCAACAAGAGCACATGCGGAGTAATAATCAACACAAAACCAAAATTAAGCATTCATATTCATCATAATAATAAACCCAAGATCTTTAAAAAATCATTAATCCAAACATTGAATCCAAAAACAGATAAAAGTCAAAGCTTTAACAAAGTAATCATCTTATGACCTAGGCAGTATCAATGTTTAGTCTAGGATCATACTCAAAACATCCATGACAGAAGTAAAAACATAAAACATGGTTCACCACATCAATTCAAAGATAAAGATATAGACTTGGAAATCGAATACGCTATATCTAACGAACCCGGATCCAGAGTCTTCAACTTTTCACTCCAGTTAGCTTCCAAACTCCATAAATCGCCTAAAGTTGCTCTGTAGACGGCTAATAATCAAACTCTCGGTATTATGGCACTACAAATCTTCTAGTAATCAAATTCTAGGGTTTGGCGGAATTTAGACTTCTCGCGTATCGCAAAATATTGTCCTGGGTTCCTCGCGTACCGCGACGAACAAATTAGTCGCGGCCCTTCCGGGGATTCCAAGCATACCGCGAGGCTTTGTGGCTATCCCTTCGCGTATCACGAGGGACTAAAATTCCATCTTTTTACATTTAATTCTTAGGCTTCACTCTCGTGCTCGGTTTCTTCACGGTTTGATTTATAATTAATACGAGCACCTGAAAACATAACAATGACTCAATACGAAACAAAAATGATTCAAAACAAATATAAAACTATCTAAAACACACGAAAACAATAGGAATAAAGATCAGTGCTTTGCACTACATCAAAAACTTATGGATATGGAGATAGCTTTAATGTCACCGGTGTATATGGGGATGTAATCTACTTGCGTCTCTTTCCATTCTCGCTCTCTAGGTGTGCTACTACTTGGCTTGACACCCTCCCCCATAATTCTATCACCACTTGGGAGGATCTGCAAGCCAAGTTAGCCAAGTTCCTTAAAAAGTACCATCCACCTTCCAAGGCTGCTCGCCTTAGGGACCAAATCCACTCCTTAAGGATGGACCCTGACGAGCCTTATCACATGGCCTGGGAGACGCGCTGTTGAGCCGATGTCCCCAGCATGGGCTTTCTGACTGGGCGATCGTGGAGAATTTCTATAATGGCCTCACATTCGAGAAGCAGCAAATGTTCAATACAGCTACGGGAGGCCATATCATGGATAAGAAAGAGCCTGATGAATGCAAGGATATGTTCAAGATCTTCGCTCTCACTGAGCAATAAGGACCATCTACTAGGACCTCCATTCCTAGTTCTAGGGCACTCGCCTCTTCTGCTAGAGGTGTGAATCAGGTCACCCCTGATACTAGCATGGCTACTGCACTTGCATATAAATGATATCAAAGAGTTGAAGCTTAATGCTCAAAGGTGTGCATCAGGTCTCCCCAAGATCTTCAGGATTTTCTTGTTTATCTGCTTTGTTTTTTTTTTCATTTTATGCACCACACTTGTTTGCAGGGATCACCCCCTTATTCTGCTTTCTGAGAGCAACGAGAGTTACACGAGTGCACCCGTGACTTTGGGGAGCATTTGAAGACGTTATGCAAAAACCAGGTACGTTCTACAAGCCCAACTCCTTTTTCCTAAATTGGACGACGCTGACCCACCGACGAGGTGTACCGTGCACCAGAGAGTCATTGATGGGGCTACCGGGGCAAGATATTCGATCACCCGCCCTACCATTCCAAACACAAATACTTGGCAAGTCCCATCACCTGTCATGAGTACCATCACTCATTCGAAACAATTCCATGGCCTCGAGGATGAGGATGCACCGGACATCTGTCCTGCTTCGTGCGCATATGTGATACCTTTAATATCATGGGTGTATATGGGAATGCAATCTACTTGCGTCTCTTTCCATTATCGCTCTCTGGGTGTGTTACTACATGGATTGACACCCTCCCCCATAATTCTATCACCACTTGGGAGGATCTACAAGCCAAGTTCCTTAAAAAGTACTATCCACCTTCCAAGGCCGCTTGCCTTGGGGACTAAATCCACTCCTTCAGGATGGACCCTGACGAGCCTTATCACATGGCCTGGGAGAGGTTCAACGCGCTGTTGAGCCGATGTCCCCAGCATGGTCTTTCGGACTGGGAGATTGTGGAGAAGTTCTATAATGGCCTCATGTTCTAGAAGCAGTAAATGTTCAATACAGCTGTGGGAGGCCATTTTCTGAAAGATAAACCGTTAACATTTTCGGTTAACATTTTCGGTTAACATTTTCTATAACCCTAATAATTGGGATAGGATGAAAGTGAAATGGTTCATGTAGTTTCATCTAAAAGATAATGGGCTTTGTCAATATTTTTCATACGATGAAAGAACTTTGAAATATAATTATGACAGAAGAAAAGGATACTTCTTAAGAAGCACAAAATGGTGATCATAAAGTGTTATGATGAGATGATGCTATCTTATTGGATAAGATGCCAAAAGTTCCAGCTTTGACTATCAAGAAGGGTTCTTAAAACAAGATCATAATTAGTTATGACAACTTGTCAGTCAAACACAACGATCTTAAAAGGTTAAGATATAAATACCATGAGATGATCATTAAGAATGATTACACAACACATCAGCGTTATATGATAGAAGAATTCCATCAATAAAATCACACAACCATGAGATGTTGTGACCTGGAAACATTAGAAGATAGTATTCTGAAAGGAGTTTAGATGACTTCTAATAGTTTGGAAAGGAGTTCCAAAAGAGGATTTTCCACCGTTAAGTTTCATTAATGAGATCATGAAACTTGAGACATCATGATAAAGAAAAATTCACACAAATCAATGTCTAGCTGACCCATTCGCTAAACCTATACCTCAATCTGTATATGAGGAGCATGTTGATACGTATTAGACATGCTAGACTTGAGCTTGATTTGTTAGTATTAGGTGCTTTCGAACAATAAATAGAAACATTAGTGTTTTATATTGACTTAACGGTTAAGTGCATTATAAATAGATGTTTCTATCATTCGATATTTTGTACGTTTTAGAAATACTTGAATATTATATTATATTCTAAATGTTCGTAGTCGATCAGATTCATGGGAATCAATCTGAACGAAATACTATTGTGAATTGGATGATTGGTTCATTAGGAATGAAAGTCCAAATGGTTGGACATCATATTCATAGATAATCATTAGCGAAAGATTATTGAACGTAACTCTCTTCAAAACTATCTTCATGGATCAAGGTCTTAAGAAGTTTTGAATATGGTAAGATCTATTGATCCTTCTGTAATCCCCAGGAAATTCCGACCTTTATTTTAACTATTCCAGCAAATTGTAATTTCATTATTTTATGATTCGCATTTATGAAGATATCCTATTTATTCATTATAATTCATGAGTGTGCATACATACTTATATGATTGTTATGAAATAAACATATACACTTTGTTATAATAACCAAATCTAAGCTTACAAGCTTTGATTATGAATTGATATCCTTTATGTATTTATTTATAAATATATATGTGACTATATATACACACACATGATAAATAAACCATTTAAACAATTTATTATGAAAATATAACATTGTTAATTAACATTGCTAGTATTTTTAAATTACTAAAGGTAAATAAAACAAATAAGTATATAATTACATTTATAAACATTTTAAATATGAATTATGATGAAATGAAGTCATAAACATAAAATTAATGAGCACTTAAGTTAAAATATGTTATGAAATTAAAAACTATTCTTCATATTTTACAATATTAGTCCCTATAACAAATTAAATTTTGTGAATAAGCCCATGATACTACCCTATAAATAGAGCCCTTATTTCACATGTATTATTCGCACCTCAACGATCCTCTAGGGTTCTCTAGCTACTAAAGGTCGTTCTTCTCATCTTTTGGAAGATTCTAGCTTAAATCCTTTCATTCTAAGTAAGTTCTTGCTTGTTCATACTTTTCCTTTAAAAAATCTCTCATAACTAGCTAGATCTATGATCCCTAATATGTTTATGTTATAATCATAGACCTATCCAAGATCAAAAGCCCTATTTTAATTAAACTTGTTCAAACTTTTATTTAAAAGCTTGGTTTGATCTTTCTTACTCCTTTCAATTTTAAAAGTCATGTTTTTACTAAAAATCCTTATTTTCAAATTAAATGATTTAATATTCAATTTCTATCTTTACTAAACTCATATTTTCACTTTAGCCCATATACTTTCCAAACACAACCTAAACTTGGTTAAGTATGCAAATAGAGTAAATTTCAAAGCAGTATGTAGTTATCTGGCAAACATTAAAGTTCTGGCTAGGAAAAGACGGGGTTCTGATCTGACCAACTCTTTCCTGGAAACTTTTCTGTTGAAGGTACTACTCTGGAATGATAACCATTCTAGTGTATAACAACCACTTTCAACTAATTATGATTATGACTATAAACTCATTTCTTTACAAATATTTATACAAACTTTTATATAACTTATTTTTATTATATGAGAACATTTAAAACACAATTCTATACTTTTAATTAATAATTAAATTATGGTTTAGTTATTAATTAGAACATTATTATACTTTAAATTTTGGTTTAATTACCAACTAATTAAATCATTATTTTTTAACACTTATTTTTCATAAATCAAATGAAAGGTTTTATTCATTTATTTATGTAGTAAATTATTTAATTACTCAACTAATTATTACTCATTTATTTATTCATTTATCCATCTATTAATTTATGCGATTACAAATAAAAGAAAACTACTCATTTATTTATTTGTGTATTTATTTACAAACAAAAAAAACCTAATTATTTATTCATACGTTTATATAATTATTACAAACAAACAAAATCTTCATTCATTCTTTCACTTATTACAATACAAATACTTTTCAAAGATTTACATAAAATATTATTTGCAACTCAAATAATTATTTTATTATTAAAATGAGGACACCCACATCAATCTCCTCGCACATTAGGATTCCCTATTTCAGTTGTACAAATAATTGATACATATATTCCATTAAACATAGGTTAACCTTGTGGTTAGCTATAACATTTGTGCAACAAACAATATACTTGTGTGACATCCAAGCTACTCATTACAAGGTGAGTTTACATAGCCCTTTTTTACTATTTTTACTTTTTGGGGTGGAACATGTCATTAACTATATTTCATACACAATTCAAAACCTTTGTTCTTATGCTTTGGTCTTTATGCTTTATGTCTTAAACTACTTGGTGACCATTACATGTGTTCATGTCAGTACATTCATTAACTTGCAGCCCAAGCCTAAGGTAGTACCTAACATGATCATTTATACGGGAATCCGAAACTATAACTTACCACAAAACCTTGGCGGGTTTTGTTGGGTATCAACTATAACTTGTAGTATCCGCTTGCTCCCTTTTTTTTTTAAAATGGCAATCAGTGGGATTGCGTATCTAGTTTTCTATTATCATGCTTGAATTGTACGCTTGGAACCTTGTATGTTTTCACATATATGCTCTAGACATGCTTTGAACGTATTGAATTGTAAACCTATACTTAACTTTTGTTTGGTGTCAAAACCTATGTTACTCACCAACTACTTGTAGTTGACATTTACTCACATGTTTCAGGTGCACCAGTTTGAGGACACTACTTGATCACATAGGACATGGACTTAGTCTCAATTTAATTTAATTATGTTATGTTTGAACTCTTCGTTTTCCAATTGTATTTGTAACGGATGCTTTAATTATGTTGAATAAATATTATCACTGGCTAATAGATGATCATGTGCTTATGAACAACCGCGTCAGCCCCGGCGTATAATCCGCCGCCAGTCGAGGTGTGACACCTTCGACCAGACGCACTAGAACTAACCCTGACTAAAGTTTATTCCTTGATCTTATCTCATGTTGTAACTTAACAGGCAGTAATGAGGATATGATCAGGAGTAATCTGAAGTTAAGTGGGAGTTGTACGTGGCTAGAGGAATTCTGTTATCCTTTGATTAGGATCTGGACGTTTTGGCGCCCTTGTTGATTCAAACCGGTATAAATCGCGTGGCCACGCACAAACTAAAGAGTAATTTGTTTAGACCATTTTTTAATCAGAGAACGAGAACAAGAATAGTTGAACCACATATGAGAAGTGGCTATTGTACTTTGTTAAGTAAAAGTATACTTGAACACAAGGAATTAGTTGACGATTATAAATACGTCATACCTTGTTAGGGGCAGTAAGATGCAGCTAGGCGTCCACCACTATCTGTGTTGACCCGATTAATCGATGAATCGTCCAAGTGGGAGATTGTTGGATATTAGATGTCCAATCATCTAAAATATCAACGTTGCTATCGAGGTACGATCCGAAGAGTTATACTTTGGGCAAAGAACAAATTATATCGTTTAAATTGTTAAACGTTATTACACGAAACAAGAGTTTAGAATTCGGTGGATTAAATATCTAAAGAGATATTTAATGTTTATGTTGTATTTGATTAGTGAGAATAATTAAATCAACGATAGATGGAATGTGGTGTCATGTATATATTAGTGTAATATATATTAACGGGCTTTTATATTTAATAGTTAAATATAAAATCAGTTCAGTTTATATAAGATGGTCTTAGTGAATTAATTATAAACTGTAGGGACTATAACTAATTAAGTATTAATTAGTTAGTAATTAATTGTTAATTTCTTAAGGGTTGACTTGTAAGATTAGTTTCTATATAAACATCTCTAAGTCAAAACCCTAATGCTAATCCCAAAAAGCCGCCCCCCCTTTTGCGACTCACCTCCGCCGGCCGCCACTGTTGTCACCGTGGACATCCGCCGGCAACCGAGCCGTGCCACCGCTGTCGTCCAACGAGCCCAACAACTACCGTCGTGATCCGCCACAGTCTCCGAGCCCTAGTCGGTCGGCCTTCCTTATTCGGGCGAGCCGAGTACCGCGAACCGGGTTCCACCCGCCGGTCGGAACGAGTGTTTTGTGAGACGAGTTCGTTGTAGTCATCTAGCGTGACGTTCTTTGTACCCGAGTGTTACAACCCTGTTATTCGTCAAAGGTATAAACCCTAAACACCCTATGGTTGTGTTTATTTATTTAATATTATTGTCTAAACGCTGTGTAATCGAATCACTGTTGGGTAAAGATATGATCTTTATTATTGTGTACTTTTGTAAACGCTTTCGCTATTGTAAATCTGATTTTATAAGTTTTGTTTTAAATGTTAAAACTGGTGAACGATACCCAACAATCTGGAAATAACCCAGCTGGGTTTAATGCCCGCTCAAGTCAACAAGGAGGAGGAGAAGCAGACCAAGTGGAGGAAGCAGTGTCAACACTAAGAGCATTGAAGAGATGTAAGATACACAGACCCAAATGCTTGCACACTTAGTGGTGAAGGATAAGGAGACTCAGGAGAGACCGGATGCTAATGATACCCTACTGAAGAATCAATAGTCTGCATTCTAGGATCTGCAGCGCACGGTGGGAGACATCGCTAAGAGCTTGAAAGATAGACAGGGAGGTCCGTCTTCAGGCCCTAATGATTCAGTGATGGCCGTGTCGACTAGGAGTCGAAGAGTAGAGGAGAGAGAGAAACCACCGGTAGAAGAAGAGGAAGAGGCGGTGGACGAGGAAATAGAGATGGAGAAGCCTGTCGAGAAGGCAGAAGAGAGGAAGAATGGGTGGTGATGAAGACCCCCGAGATTGACTTGAGCCGTGTTCCCTACCCAGTGTGCCTGCTTCCTCATAAACATGCTAGGGAATACGGAAATTTCCATAATATGTTGATATGTCAACATTTATACATGTTTTACATGCATAATAATCCCCATATTATGGTACTAATTGAACAATAACCTTGCAACTGATACTTAAAATGTTAATATTATGTAATTGCAGGTAATTCGGTGTTGAAAATATAAATCAAGCTAAATTCTATCAAAAACACCAAGAAATCAAACTTTTAGAAGGATCATTCCCGAGCTTTGACCCCAAGAAGTCAAAATTGGTCAACAAGGAGCTAAAAGACAAAACAAGGAATAGGGAAGGCCTTGCACGACTATGCATCCCATTGCACGATCGTGCGAACCCTAGCTTGCTCCCCAAGGCCCAGTACACTGTCCTATGTACCCTGTTTGATTCGCGAGGCATTTGCACAATCGTGCAACCCCTTGTACGACCGTGCAATGCTCATTTCGAGGACTATAAATAGATGGGTTGATCTCTTGTTTTAGAGGTATCTCTTACACACCCTAAGATCACACACTAGAGATCCAGAGAGAGCGTTTTCATAGTTTAGAGTAGTGAGTAGAGAGTAAAGGGGCTCCTCCTACTTGTTTCACAATAGGGGAGCCTACGAAACTCAGCGTTACGTTAGTTGTTATGGCCATTCATGGATAAGCTTATTGTATTGCTAGGGTGAAGATGATGTTTGGTGCGTGTTAATGTTTGACATATTAATTTAGTGGTATGTTTATGTCTTTAATTACTCGCTCTTAAAACCACCATTCGTTGGGCTTTTATTATTTTCTAAATCCATGTTTATATTTGTGAGGGTCTTGATTTTAAAGAGTAAAACCCTTTTTAATCAAAATTCCTTTGAATCTCGTACGTCTTTATACGAGCTGAGATTGATAAGCCAAGGCTTGGTTATACTTCTACGGTCGTACATCTTTATACGAACTTATTATGCGACCAAGAATTTGTGAACTCATGTTGGGAACGGTACGTCTTTATTCTTGGTCCCATTGTTACAACGCTTCCTGGTGAGCAAAATATAATCACCTATTTAACTTTAATATAAAGCATTTTAATTTTGATGTCCTAAACCAACCCAGAGATGACCATTAGAAGGGTTGAGGGTAAATGTTGTCCCTAGTGGGGCGGCACTACTATTTTAATTTAAAGATTATAATTCGTGAATCAAATGTCGTGAGGACGAGACTCTAGTGGTGACCCGGGTCACAAGTTTGTAGTAGTCATACCACTGAATTAGTCAACTTAACATTATCACGTACCAAGCTGATTCGAAGCCCGAAGCAATACTCTCCGTGAGCTGATCATTTCTGATATATTTACTTTTCTTCTATTTACTATTCTGTTTGATGTCTTAAACCAACCCAGAGATGACCATTAGAAGGGTTGAGGGTAAATGTTGTCCCTAGTGGGGCGGCACTACTATTTTAATTTAAAGATTATAATTCGTGAATCAAATGTCGTGAGGACGAGACTCTAGTGGTGACCCGGGTCACAAGTTTGTAGTAGTCATACCACTAAATTAGTCAACTTAACATTATCACGTACCAAGCTGATTCGAAGCCCGAAGCAATACTCTCCGTGAGCTGATCATTTCTGATATTTACTTTTCTTCTATTTACTATTCTGTTCATTACATTTCTGTTACACACATCATGCACGTTTTTACTTTTATGTTATTTACTTTACCTTCATTTACTTTTCTGTCATTTACTATTCTGCTTCACAAGCACACAAAACACACTCACTAATTAATCCGGCTAAACGATAACAAAAGTTAAGTATTGGAACTCGACCGTGTCAATTGGTTCGATACTTGGTTCTTACTTAAACTATATTACGCAGCGATAGGTACACTTGCCTATTGTGTGTGTTTTAAGTTAAACTAATTATCATTCTATAAATTTAAAACCTAATCTCGTGAAACAATCTGTAGAAGCATCTTGTAGGTCCCCGGGTGTCTCGGATCGTTACGTGTGGGTGTGTGACTAGTCGGACCGGGTGCGGAATACCCGTGACTAGGTGGAGAAACAAGAAACACAAAGTAAACCGACAACGAAATCACTTTCATACTCCGTCTGTTATAAACTTGAAGGTTACAGAGAGAATACAACTGAGTGCATATGACTGCGTGCATAAGTTCTGCTAACCTTCCCTCTCGCTACAGAACCTGCCACAAACCCACAGAACCTGCCACAAACCCATCGCTACTGCGTGAGTTGAGTGACCCAGCAGCTCTCGGTTTGCTAGGTTCACGAGGTCGTAACTTGCAAGGAGTTGAAAGCTTCGCTTGTTGGTTTCAATTATTGAACCCCCCCGGCTTGCTTGATTGCAAACAACTTCTTGTCCTCCTCGAACGTCACAGCTAAGATCATCCATGTCGCTCCATGTTTGTCTATGATTGATGTCTTTTGTCAGACATGAGCCGGATCCTTCGATGAACTTGCAGGCATATGTTTGTCTTTCTGTGCCTCTGGATCCACAGGTGTAGGGTCGGCAGGGGAGGCTTCAGTCGACGCCTCAACAGTACTAGCAGGTTCGACTGAACCTGTGTCAAGATGAGTTTCAAAGGATGGAGCTTCGAAAATCTCTCCATCTTCAAACTCATACTCTCCTTCCCCGTCGCCCTTGGGAACTTCGATTACAACATCCTCATCCTCCTCATCCCAATCATCACCAGACTCGATCTCTCCCTCTTCCAAATTGCAGAGAGGATCGATCTGTGCTTCCTTGGAATAGTCCGGCTCTAGTAGTAAGATCACATCATCCGACACGTCGTCAGATAGATCTTTCAAAACGTCAGCCACCGACTTTCCTTTATTACCACCTGAAGCATCACCTCCACCTTCACTCTGAGTGGACTCCCCCTCAGCCATAGGCACGACAGAAATGGGAACAATCGCCAAAGCCGACGATTGCTTCTCACTTCCACTCGGTACGGCTTCAGGATCCTTGTCCTAGTCATCACTCTAAGTTAGATCAACTAAGTGACAAGCCTCTTCACTGCTAGGCTTATGTGGTTGCTTCTCCAATAATTCCTTCAATCTCTCCCTCTAAGCAGCAAGCGTCTGGGCCATGTCACAAACCAGTTTCACCATAGTGTCATGCTCTAAACGCTGCTTGTCATCAGCCGCCCGCTGTTTCTTTAGCGCGGCTACCTCATCAATCAGAGAGTTAATCTGCCCCTGTTGTTTGTCAGATTCTTCTCTCGATTTCCGTAGCGTTTCAAGAAGTCCAGTGACTTGAGTCTCTAGGGTAGTGATCCGGGTATCACGAGGATCAGGTCCCCTAGAAGACGATGTTTCGGCTTGAATAGTCGGTAAGGAAAAGAATTCTCCAAAATCGAACCCTTGGTTGAAGTCAAAGTCAGGAAAGGGTTCACTGATGTGTTGGAGGGTGGTTGTAGGGATTGAGGTAGGGATGGTTGTTGTTTTGATGGCGGTTGGGGTGATGGTGACAGACTCGGTTAGAATTGGAGTTGTCACCGCCACTTGGACAGATTGCACAGGGAGGGTCACTATCACAGGAACCCTCTCTGTGATAGCAGTGGTAGCTACATCAGGTGTTACACGTGGCCTCCTCCGCTGTCGCCTATAAAGCTGTTGTAAATGTGAGGTAGAAGTAGAATCAGTTTTCGCAGCCGTTACACTTGCTTGCCTCTGAGCACTGACTTCTACCTCACGAAGGATAGCTAGGTGTGGCCTATCCCCCTGACGCTTGTTTATACTCTCTCTTCTGCGTCTCTGTATAGCAGCATCCGAATCAGAATCGGGCTCATATTCACTGCTAGTACTCTCCTGTCTCTTTCTCTTAGAAGATGACTCGGGAAGGGTCACCTTCGTCAATTTCCTTGGGTGTGACTGTGATGGTGCATCATCAGAATTAGATGAATCTGACTCGGTCGCTTCTGAGTCGGATTCTTCAGCACCACCACTTCCCGGTTCTTCGTCTCCTCCTTCTTTAGACACTTCATCCTCAGATTCAACTTTCTCCTCTTCCTGTTGTTCATCACTGTGTTCACTGAGTTCAGGCTCAGACTCTGCACTAATCCATCTCCAATTTGCTGGTGCCACATACGCTTCATTGATCAGGTGGCCAAAGAGTGGAGTATGCTCAGGGGTAGGTTCTACACTGCCTGGCGTTAAGAACTGTGAGAAAACTCTCTTGGCCACCCGCTTAACTTGCAGTCTCTCCCCAATAGCAGGTAGATTAGGCAACGCATCATTTATCAAGAGTTGCACAAATCTAGGGTATAACAAGAACCTAAACCTCTCCGCTGTGTCAATCTGATCAGTGATAGCCTTGTAGACGTATCGAGAGAAGTTAAAGCCCCTATTCAGAGACAGTCCAACCATAGCGGCTGCTAGATCATGTCCCATGGCATCCTTCCCTGCCTTCCTGGAAGAAATGCACATGATCATTACGTGGGCAAAGTACCTCCACTGATCTAGCACCCACATCTTCTTGTAAGATGAATAATCTCGCACACCGACGTATCCCATACGTTGTCTCCAACACCCATCCACAAAATAATCAGGATAGGAAATTGGGTCGGTTGCAAGATCCCGGAACTATAAGATCCGCCTGATTGTGTTCTCAGAAATGGCAATATCATGACCTGCCACAGTAGCCCGAATGACATTGGGGGTTACTGCGCAGTCATGTTCTGCTGTATCCCAGAACTTTTCCAAGTACGGTCTTGAGACAACAGGGTCTGCTAAAATAGCGTAGTTTATCCTTGAGCGGTTCAAGAAGTCGATGATCTCGCGGTACGCAAGTGCAGCACCCTTCCATTCCGGTTCAGTAAGTACCAGCAGATTGAACTCACTTGTAAATGCAAGAGCCATCACTACAAAAACAAACAGTAAACACAATAAGAACAAGAAGACTCATTGAAATTGAATACACATGACCAAGTATAGCACATTCACAATGAACGGACAATTCAGACTTAGAAAAATTTCAAGTTTGGCCTTCCTGCGCACATGTCAAGTACGCAGGGTGTATGCCTTGTGTACTTAGCAAGTACGCATGACTTATGTCTTGCGTACTTGTTAAGTACGCAGGTTTAACACTTGTGCAAAATTTTGAAATTCCAAAATCTGTAAATGTGAAGTTGGATGTTGTTGTTGGTCACAAATGAGTCGAAAAGCATGTTAGTGACCATGGGAACCAAAACCAACATCAAAGTTGTGCTACAACCTGGTCATTTTGACCTAAGTGTCCCCAGGCGTGAACCTACGGTCACTGACTAGGTCAAAAAGAAAATCAAAGGTCGAAATGGACGATTAAGTGATGATCAAGCTTCGAATGATGATCTTAAACATGTTTTAGGCCATAATGCGTTGCAAAAACAACCCAAAATTGTCAGAAATCAAGCTTCAAAGCCCTAGTTTTTCAAAGTCACAAATCGGTCCATAACACATGATTTAACGGATGAAATGGTCCTAGATTCTCACCAAATGTTAGTTAGATGATGTTGAAACTAAGATCGGGATGAAAAATCGTTTAAGAACACATAAATTTTTGAGTGAAAATCGAACAGGGAGTATACAAAAGTGTTAAGTTTGTTTGAATGAGATGAACCGAGAAAAAGTTCTAAAACTTGTTTATATACCCGGCCTACAACAGTCGTGCGTACTTGTTAAGTGCGCAGGACTTAACTCCTGCGTACTTACTAAGTACGCATGACTTAAGTCTTGCGTACTTGATAAGTACGCAGGGTTTAACCCTTGCGCACTTGTTAAGTACGCAGAGACTTATGTGAAGTCAATTTTCCAACTCAAATTATGAAGAAGTCAAAGTCAAATAACGAACATGATAAGCACATTCAATCAAGAGGATTCAGAGTCAATTCACGAAGGTTAAGCACTTGTTAAGTACGCAGAGACTTATGTGAAGTCAATTTTCCAACTCAAATTATGAAGAAGTCAAAGTCAAATAACGAACATGATAAGCACATTCAATCTTGAGTGGAGGTCACAAGTATTTTTGGTTTTTCTGATTGGAATTTGAACTTTACACAAACTTAAAATCTTTTTGATCTTTTTTGAATAACGATATACACATATTCACACACAAGCTATTTTTGTTCAACGACACGAGCAGAGGATCATATCAGGCTAAACTATAACAAAAATGATACAAGATAAACATCAAAGAATATGGGATCATGTCATGGATTACAATTTATTCATACGTAATAAGCACATAAACAAGTGGATTTCTATTGAACAAAGACCTATAGTTCTCTGTTAGGACATTCTTTGTAAACTAATGCTCTGATACCACTTGTAGGTCCCGGGAGCCTCGTCGCGTAGCGGAAATACATGGACCTGTTCTGTGATTTGTGTGGGAACTAAGAAAACGAGACAGAGAATACATGAACAACAAAAAAGAGAATGAAACGATAAGTAATCCATAACATAGAAGTCATCCCGTATTACAGACTACATACCGAAGGAGCACACATATCTCATCTAAGCTCACGGTGCAGGGGTCGGGAGAGCTCGTCCCGACTCGGACACCTCTCAACCTAGTTCGAGAGTTCCACCTACAAATGAAGACAAGTCTTCTATTTATAGGGGAAGGAACATTACCTGCGTACTTGTCTAAGTACGCAGGGTTTGGTCATGCGTACTTGACAAGTACGCAAGGCAAAAGCCTTGCGTACTTACTAAGTACGCATGACCAAACTGGTGTGCAGGCTAAGTACTCAGGAACACCCTCGTGCGTACTAGCCACGTACACCGATACATAGAATTTTATCTATGGTTACCAAAACATGCTTCTACAAACTCCCTCTTAACTATAGCATCAAATTCTATCTATCACTAACACTGATATGTATCAGTTTACAAAGAATGTCCTAATAGACTCCCTCTAAACTAATGACATCAAGTGTCTTCTGTTGAGACTTGATCTTCTGGCATTCCACTTGAGATCTTCAAATCTTCAAACTTCAGTCTTCAGTTGCCGAGTGATGACAAGCCCAACTCCCTCTTAACTGTAGCTTTCATTGTAGACCAAACCAAGTGCTTCAATAGGAACCAACTAACCCAACACACTTTATTGTAGTTCATTCTCTCAGCAGTAGCTTGCTCCACCCGGACTTAGAATTCCTCCAAATCAGCTGGCGTAAGATAGAGAGTTTGAATTTCCAATAACCTACATCAAACTAATCAGCTCCCATAGGAATTCCAGTAAGATAAACTTAAGTCTTCAACCAGATGTGTCCAACTCTATCCTGTATCTTCACGAGTCAACCAAATTTCTGAAGATGTTCATTTCCAATATCCCCTTTCAGTTTAAGGTCCATCTGACTAGACCAGAAACAAGGGTATGTTTCCTATCCCATCGGCCAATGATAAAAGGTTCCATCTTCAACTAATAATCCAACGGATATCCAGCTTCATCCTGAAAACACTTAATAGAATCAAACACAAAATCATGCTCAGCAGTGATCACCTTATATCCAAAGTCCAACATTCTTCAATTAGATCTTCATTCGTGGTTCACACCTCCTAATCTGTATACATTCACCGCGGTGAAGTTCCATAACTAGGTTGTCTATCTGGCATTCCGCCCAGATCCCAAATGAGAAATCCCATCATAATTGAATCATATCAAATCTTGAATACAGGCTTGATAAATGAGCACGAAAAATATAGTTTACGCGAGAAATCATAGTTGATGTTACATTTTTTTTTATCCCCCTCATTTCTCTGTAAACTATTACGTATGAATGCTTAGCAGTGATCACCTTATGTAGTAAGTACGCACGGAAATACATGGATCTGTACAAGTCCTCTATTTATAGGGGGCAGGAACAATACCTGCGTATTTGTCTAAGTACGCAGGGTTTGGTCATGCGTACTTGACAAGTACGCAGGACCAAACTGGTGTGCAGGCCTCCTGCGTACTAGCCTCGTACACCGATACATAAAATTTTATCTATAGTTACCAAAACATGCTTCTACAAAAAGTGTTTGCGTCATGTTTTCACCCCCCAGTTTAAAACAGTAAAAGGGTCCATGAAACTCACCTGAGTTGAGTAAGCGTAGTAAATAACACCGCACAAGGATGCAACAGAAAACACAAGAATTTGCCTGTGAACAGTCTATGAATTCCCTAGAATTATATTTTCAATCGTTAGGACACATGGGATTTTGTGACGATGACACGGAAGGATTGAGCGTCCTAAAACATACTTAGGGTCAACGAGTAAACAAACGTGGCATCGGAGATCAAAGAATTTCTAGTTTATTATTTATTATGAATGTGTTACGTACAATGCGTCATCGAATACGAGTTAAACATAAAATATTGTTTCGGGTGTTTTGTTTGAGTTAAATAATAACTTCGAGTAATAATATAAATAATTATATTATTTTAAAACGTGGGGATAATCGTTAAACGAGTAATGAATCCAAACCCGAATATTAATATAAAACCAATGTTTGTGTATTTTTATGAATTTAGTAATAGTTTAGGGAATTATATTAATTTTAATTTAGACAAAATTCTCAAAAATGTATTATAAATTCGATCCCGACCCTACGGCAGTTTTCCGGGTTCAAAACGTATTAATATATTAATATAATAATATAATAATAATGGGTTTGTTTTTATTTAAAAATATTATATAAAAGCTGCTAAAAAAAATGTGGGTAATGAAACTCGAACCCGGGTCTCACCCACAATAGTCCAACAAATTAACTAGTACACCCGCTAGGGCAATCGCAACAAGACCCGGATTGTATTTGTTTTAACACACAATCAATGTGTTCACCCCCAGCAGTTAAACCAAAACCAACCTTTTCGATCGCGATTAGCCAAAATATCAATGGAGTTTTGCTCATATGTGTGTTGCGAATCTGAGGACATGTTTAATTGCAAAAACTACAAGTTTTAAATGGTTAATTCTTGGTTTGAAAACCGAAACCCTAGTGTTAAGAACACAGATTAAAATTGATCGAATTCGATAATGTATTCTGTTGAAATCATGGGGCTTTTAACAAGTTGATGATGGTGAATCTGACCATAAGGTTTAATTGAATGTAGGTTGAGTCTAAAATCAAAACCCCCAAATCTTTTTATGAACAAACCCTAGGTTCTAGATCATGGTCAATTCGATGATGTTTGATAAAATTAACATGGGGCTTTTACAGAGAATTCGATTGCGATTCTAACCATACCAATTAATTGGATTAAGATCGTGTTTAGGTTAGGGTTCGATTAAACCTGAATGGGTATGAACCCTAGAATCCAATTGTGTTAAATTCGATAATGTAAGCCCTGATTATGTTAGGGCTTTTGATCTAAGTATTGAAACGAAGCTAGGGATGTGTTTGATTACCAGAATGGATGCCGAATTGGTTGTGCTCGACTAGAATGGGTTCCGACTTCGCGTGGTTTGATCTCCGGCAACACAGGCTTCGTCTCCGATCGAATTGGCGTGTGGGATTGTTTCTGAGAGGTGCGCAGGTGTCCAATTTGTGAGAATAATGATCAAGATAAATGAATTTGATGCGCACAAGATGATGGTCGACGGTTATGGGTTTAATGAGCATAATTGGGATTAAATTCGAATCAATACACTGTTAATTTCTCCAATGATGGTCACAACTGTCATTAACTTCCATTTCAGTTACAATTTCGAAGGAATTTTGGTTTATAGTTACGAATTTGAGTCTAGAACATCACGAGTTTGACTTTTAAAAGTCAAATAGAAACCAAATGCTCTTGATTTTGACTTTGCAAGTCAACAGATCAAGTTTTAGGTGTTGGCAGGACTAGTCCCTGTGATTTCAGGCATTTTGATTTAAAATTATGACAGAATTAGTCCCTGAGGTTTGTAATTTAGTTAACTAGGTTAACTTGAAATTGTTGTGTGTCACATCATCCCCTAGTTGAAAGAATTTTAGTCCCAAAAATTAAAATAAAAAAAAAATTCCGGATGTCACATCATCCCCTAGTTGAAAGAATTTTCTTCCCGAAAATTAGAATAGTACCTTATGTGTTTGACGTGGATTTCTTGAAGAGATGAGGATACTTGCACATCATCTGATCCTCGCGCGCCCAAGTGAATTCAAATCCGTGTTTTGAGTTCGAACGAACTTTGACCATAGGGATTTTATTGTGTTTGAGCGTTTTGACTTCTCTATCCATGATTTCGACCGGTTCTTCAATGAAGCGTAATTTTTCATCGATTTGTAATTCCACAAGCGGAACCATGAGTGTCTCGTCTGCCAGACATTTCTTTAAGTTTGAGACGTGAAAGACATTGTGCACACCACTCAGTCCTTCAGGTAGGTCTAGTTGATACGCTACTGGGCCAATTCTCTTCATTATCTTGAACGGTCCAACATAACGAGGATTCAGCTTGCCTCGCTTACCAAAACGGATTACACCTTTCCAAGGTGAGACTTTTAGTCGGACCATGTCGCCTACTTGAAATTCAAGACGTTTCCGACGCTTATCGGCGTAGCCATTTTGACGATCACGGGCTGCACCCATACGATTTCGAATTTGAACGATTTTCACCGAAGTTTCAAGCACAAGTTCAGGACCCGTAAGTTGGCTATCCCCAACTTCAGCCTAACAGATAGGTGATCGGCATTTCCGCCCGTATAATGCCTCGAATGGTGCGGCTTTGATGCTAGTGTGATAATTGTTATTGTAGGAGAACTCTACTAAACGCAGATGAGTTTCCCAACTGTTTCTGAAATCCATCACACAAGCTCGTAGCATGTCTTCTAGGGTTTGAATAGTACGTTCAGTCTGGACATCTGTTTGAGGATGGTATGTTGAGCTCATATCTAGGCGTGTGCCTAGAGCTTTTTGTAAGGATTGCCAGAAACGTGAGGTGAATCAAGCGTCACGAGAAAAAAATGATTGAAATTGGCACTTCGTGCCGAGAGACTACTTTTTTCAGATAAATGCGAGTTAACTTCTCCATCTTATCAGTCTCTTTGATTGCTAGAATGTGAGCGGATTTAGTCAAGCGATCTACAATCACCCATAAGGTGTCGCATCCGTTAGGAGTTCGGGGTAGTTTAGTGATAAAGTACATGGAAATCTGCTCCCATTTCCACATCGAAATTTCTGGTTGTTGGAGTAAACCTGAAGGCTTTTGGTATTCAACTTTGACCTTCGAGCATGTCAGCACTTGCTCACATAGGTGGCTATATCAGCTTTCATGTTCGGCCACCTGTATAGAACTTTCGGTCATGATACATCTTATCAGAACCAAGATGAATATAATAGCGAGATTTGTGAGATTCATCCATTACCAGCTCTCTTATGTTCCCGTACTTTGGAACCCATATTCGCTCTGTGAAGTAATGAATACCGTCAGATTTAACCTTAAGTTGTTTCTCCATACCACGTCTGGATTCCAACGGTAGGTTTTCCTCTTTCAGGGCTTCGAGTTGAGCACTACGGATGTGATCAGTTAATCTAGGGTGGATAGTGAGTTGTAATGCTCGGACTCATCTGGGTTTAGTTTCTTTTCGGCTTAGGGCATTGGCTACTACGTTAGCCTTTCCCAGATGATACTTGATAGCACAATCATAGTCATTCAAGAGTTCGATCCAACGACGCTGTCGCATGTTCAACTCTTTTTGTTCGAAGATGTGCTGAAGACTCTTGTGATCGGTGTAAATGGTGCACTTGGTACCATACAAGTAATGTCTCCAGATTTTTAGTGCAAAAACTACAGCTCCCAATTCTAAGTCATGGGTCGTGTAGTTCTTCTCATGAATCTTTAGCTGACAGGAAGCGTATGCGATAACCTTCTCGCGTTGTATTAAAACACCACCAAGACCTTGTATGGAGGCATCACAATACACTACGAAGTCATCTGTTCCCTCTGGAAGAGATAGGATGGGTGCACTATAGAGTTTCTGTTTCAGCAGTTGGAATGCTAATTCCTGGGTTTCGCTCCGGTTATAGGGTTTACCTTTTTGAGTTAGAGCAGTAAGGGGTTAAGCAATCTTTGAGAAACCCTCGATGAATCAACGGTAGTAGCCGGCCAATCCCAGAAATTGTCGCACCTCTGTCGGAGTCGTTGGTGCCGCCCAATTCTTGATGGCTTCTACTTTAGCTGGATCGACATGTATTCCCTTCTGGTTGATTACATGTCCAAGGAATGGAACTTCAAGAATCCAAAATTCGCATTTGGAGAATTTGGCATATGACTGATCTTGCTTCAGCAGTTCAAGAATTAAACGTAGGTGCTCCTCATGTTCTTCCTTGCTCTTAGAATAAATGAGTATGTCGTTAATGAACATGATGACGAACTGATCAAGGTAAGGTTTACACACACGGTTCATAAGATCCATGAACACAACTGATATGTCATCATTTATACATATTTAACATACATAATAATCCCACATTATGGTACTAATTAAGTAATAACCTTGCAATTTATGCTTAAAATACGAATATTTTGTAATTGCAGGTTATTCGGTGTTAAAAATCCAAATCAAGCTAAATCCTATCAAGAACACCAAGAATTCAAGCTTCTAGAAGGTTCATTCTTGGAGCATTGACCCCCCAAGAAGTCAAAATTGGTCAACAATAGTCAACAAGAAGCTACAAGACAAAACTGGGGAAAAATTGAGGGATCCACGGTTGTGCATCCCAATGCACGGTCGTGCATTGCCTCTCCTGCTACCTACGGCCCAGTACCGTGTCCTCTGTACCCTGTTTGATTCCCTGGGCCTTTGCACGACCGTGCAACCCATTGCACGGCTGTGCATTGCACATTTTGAGGCCTATAAATAGGAGGCTTGAGTTCTTCATTCAACACACCAATCTAGAACAAAATAACACTCAAGAAGAGAGCATTCTCGTAGTTAGAGTAGAGAGTAGAGAGTAGAGGGGCTCTTCCTCCCTGTTTCGCAATAGGGGAGCCTACGAAACTCATCATTACGCTAGTCATTATGGCCATTCGTGGCTAAAACTTCTTTGTATTGCTAGGGTGAAGATGATGTTTGGTGCATGTTAATACTTAACCTATTAATGAAGTGGTATGTTATGTCTTTAACTAATTCGTCCTCAAAAACCATCTTTTGATGGGCTTTTATTATTGTGTAAATCCGTCTTTAGATTTGTGAGTGTCTTGATTTTAAAGAGTAAGATCATAAAACCCTTTTTAATCAAACTTCCTTTGAAACTCATATGTCTTTATACGAGCAGAGATTGATAAGCCAAGGCTTGGTCTATACTTCTAAGATCGTACGTCTTTATACGAGATTATTATGTGACCAAGAATTGGTGAACTCATGTTGGGAAAGGTACGTCTTTATACTTGGTCCCATTGTTACACCGCCTCCCTGTGAGCAAAATATAATCACCTATTTAACTTAATGTAAAGCATTTTGAGTCCGATGTCTTTAACCAACCCGGAGATGACCATTCGATGGGTTGAGGGTAAATGTTGTCCCTAACGGGAGGCACCACCACTTTTTAAAGAATATAAATTGCAAATCAAATGTTGTGAGGACGAGGCTCTAGCGGTGACCTGGGTCACAAGTTTGTAGTAGTCATACCACTGAATTAGTTAACTTAACATTATCACGTACCAAGCTGATTCGAATCTCGAAGCAATACATTTCGTAATTTGATCATTTTCTCTTTATTTACTTTTCTACTATTTACTATTCTGCTAGTTACATTTCTGTTACACACTTCACGCACATTTTTACTTTTATGTTATTTACTTTACCGTCATTTACTTTTCTGCTTCACAAGCACACAAAATCCACTTACTAATTAATCCGGCTAAACGATAACAAAAGTTGAGTATTGGAACTCGACCGTGTCCATTGGTTCGATACTTGGTTCTTACTTGACTATATTACGCTGCGATAGGTACACTTGCCTATTGCGTGTGTTTTAAGTTAACGTAATTATCATTTTAATTTATAAATTTAAAACCTGATTTTGTGAAATCAATCATCTTAAAAATATATTTATTTATATTTTTATATACTTAATTCACAAACACATCAACCGCGAGTGCGTTGGTTAATCCGAATGGCATCACCAAAAACTCGTAACGGCTGTACCGAATTCTGAATGCAGTTTTAGAGATGTCTTTGCCTCGGACTCTCAACTGATGATAACCGGATCTAAGATCGATCTTTGAATAGAAACTCGATCCTTGAAGTTGATCAAACAGATCATCGATACGAGGTAGTGGATAACAATTCTTGATCGTCACTTTGTTCAGCTCATGGTAATCAATGCATATACGGAAAGTCCCATCTTTCTTCTTGACGAATAAGACTGGAGCTCCACATGGCGATGAGCTAGGTCTAATGAATCCCTTATCTAACAACTCTTGCAGTTGTGTAGATAACTCTTGTAACTCACTAGGTGGAAATCTATATGGTGCTCGAGCAATAGGCGCTGCTCCGGGTGCTAAATCAATATAAAATTTGACTTGACGGTGAGGTGGAAGACCAGACAGGTCTTCGGGAAATACTTCTAGAAAGTCACGAACGATCGGAATATTGTCAATCTTCTTCTATTCAGATGGTTGCTCAGCAATAAGAGCCAGGATAACAGTATGACCTTTACGCAAACATTTCTGCGCTTTCATGAAGAATATGATGCCTATGACTGCACCACTCTTTTCTCCTTGAACATAAAGGATTTCTCCACTAGGGAGAGGAAGGCGAACAATTTTGTCACTACAGATGATTTCGGCTTGGTTTTTGGATAACCGGTCCATGCCGACAATCACATCAAAGCTGCCAAGTGTGAGGCATGAGGTCAATGTCAAGATTATGACCAGTCAATCCGAGTTTACATCCTTTAAGAATGTGACTCGCTTCGATTATCTGACCTTCTGCTATCTCAATAGTATACTTAACTTCTAACAGAGTGGGAGTTGCTTTTAACAGATTACTAAGGGTCTTAGATATGAAACTCCTATCAGCACCAGTATCAAAAAGGATATAAGCAAAATAGTCGTTCAGAAGGAACTTACCGGTAACCACGTTATGATCATATCTTGATTCTCCACTGTTCCCGTTGTTACCATTGTTGTTACCGTTGTTGCCGTGATTATTTCCATTTCCATTACCATTACCATTCTTCTTCAACTGAGGACAATCCTTCTTGAAATGTCCTTCCTTGCCACACTCATAGAAACCCCTGGTAGACCCTTGCTATTGGAATGGTTGCCTGGATTGAAGTTCACCCCTATAATCTTTCGTAGCGTGGCCCATCTAGCCACACCGCTGACAACGCTGACTGTCGCAAGTGCCATTGTGGTGATAACCACATTTGTTGCACTTGGGATATTTCCCAGCATAACCACTTTGATTCTCACCTAAAGAGGTCGACTGGTTGAAAGTTTTAGTAGGCTCAAACCTACCCTGCTGCTGTTGTGGTGGATTAGGCTGGAAACCCTTGGTGCTGGCACTACTATTAAACTTGCGTTTGTTATTTTCAGTAGATTTGCTAGCTGTGCCCCTCGGGGGTAGGGTGCCTTGAGTGACGGCCTAATTAGGCAGCTTGTGGGCAAGTTGGATGGTTTGTTGAATGGTGGTTGGGTTTGAAGAGGTGACCATACTCTGAATCTGAGGTACCAGGCCATCAATGTACCTCTCTATCCTCTTATATGCCGGTGTCACCATGTGTGGACACATGCCGAATACTCGTGTGAACGAGTAGTGTAGAGCTCGATTTCAGAACCTTCCATCTTCAGGTTCCAGAATTCCCCTTCTAACTTTTGGATTTCATCACGAGGGCAATACTCCTCCCTCAGCATTGTCTTAAATTCCTCCCAGTGTAGGGTATTAGCCATGTCCAGACCCAAAATCTGGACTTGTGAATTCCACCAGGTGAGGGCAGGACCCTCGAGAGTACCTGATGCAAACTTGACTTGATTGGCTTGTGGGCAGTTGCACATAGCAAACACTGATTCAACCTTTTCAAACCACTGGAGCAAACCTACAGCTCCACTATAGGTGTGGGGCTTGTAGTCCATAAAGGTCTTGAAGGTACAGGCCAGCTGGTTATTCTGCTGGCCTGAATTGAAACAGTACATAATTGAGGATACAAGGTTAGGAATGAGTTTAGAGTGATTCATTTGACTTGTTACCGTCATTAGATGTTGAAATTACCTGCAGCTTGGCTCGGTGCCACAGCTTTAGCTGCGTGCTCGTTAATGAGTGCTATCAGTTAAGTGGTGGTCATATTGATGTTATCGCGTCCACGATCACGTCCAGAAATGATACTTCACATTCACAAATACGGTAATGAGAAAATATATCGCATATTAACATCATACAGTACAAGTAAACAAAGGAATCTAAACCACAACATCTAGCATTTCAATAATAATATTTGATTAGATAATTTGTCATGACTACAAAATAAATCAACCAAACACCATAATTCAGAAATATATGTTGGATGGGAACAACCTTGCCCATCTAGGTTTAGAAATAAGAAAACAAACAAGGATAAGATACAATATGGTAAGATAGGATAAAATAAAATAAAATAGGATAGGATAAGATAAGATAAGATGTCAAACGCCACTGTCAGCCGAAGAAACAACTGACTCGGCATCCTCTTCGTCAGCTGGTTCAGCTCCGGGATCCGCATTTGGTGCGTCTCCCGCTGCATTGGCGGCGTCCTGCTGCGCCTCCAACTGCGCAATCCTGGTATGAGCTACATGTAAGTTGAACTCCAGGACGTTCACACAAGCCTCCATCTCCTCGCATGAAGTCACCAGGTTCGCGTGATAGTGGTCTGTTGCAGCTCACTCTGCTGTTAGGCTCTCAATTTTCTCGTTCATCTCGTTTTCATACACTAATAGGCCGATAATTTCCCCTGCAACATCCTTCATGTTCCGAAGCTCCCGATCCATGGTAGCCACCAAAGCGGCGAAAACCTGCTCCATAGGGTAGGGCAGGTGTTGTAGTGTCTGTGCAGTAGAACTAGTGGCTGTGAAGAATGGAGGTGGGACCTGTTCCTCTAGGACCCATCTCCTGATCATGCTAGGGTACCACTCCCAGCTTTATGGATAATCATCTATCCATATATGGAATGGCTCGTCATATGGGATGAAGTCATCTATAGGTTCCAACCGACGCCTCTTAGGCTTGGGTGAAGATGGAATAGGAATATCGTGTTCCTGGTTAACTGGTGATGTTGGTGGAGTAGCCATAGCCTGTAACGTAAGATATAAGTGACATGTTCGAATGTCTATGTCGTGTAACTAATGCATGTCTGTAGTTATAGTCTAGTATGCAATACTAGTTCTCTATAACCAATGGCTCTGATACCAATCTGTCACACCCCCAAAATCCACTAACGAAGTTTTACCGTTTGGCAGGATCTCAGTCATCAGTTACATCAAATGACACTATATGAGTTTTAACAAGTTTATTAAATGTTCAGAGTTAAATGCGGAAGCGATAAATAGTAAATAAATGTGCAAAACAAACGCGCCCAAAGTCTAGTTCAAATAAAGTAAATGAAAGAGTTTAAATGTCCGAGTTATGTTTGAGATAATATTAGGACTCCATGCATGTCCTAATCGTGCACCTGTGCCTTAGCGTCCTGATAAAATATGTAAGAGAAAGTGTCAACACAAAGTTGGTGAGTTCATAGGTTTTAGTTTGTAAGAGCGTTTGTCAGATTATGTACATTCAATATATATATATATCAATAGGTAGCTAGCCTATGTTCATGTTTACTAAAGCGCTAGCAACCGAACGCTGACTGTCTGTGTTTGAATGTCTCCCACCATGTCTATCAACAATGGTGCCGTGTTTAGGTCAATATTACACCTGTTCGACCTGCAATCGAGTTAGCGCGACTAACGCGGGTGCGGTCTGTCAAACCCAGTAGTACTATTCAAAATTACCTCGCTACGTTCATATTAAAAGGTTCGATGTAAGGACTTTCATGATAGAGTTTAGGCTTAGTCATAACAAGTGATAATATATGAATTACATAAATCAAAAGTGTTTGCGTCATGTTTTCACCCCCAGTTTAAAACAGTAAAAGGGCCCGTGAAACTCACCTGAGTTGAGTAAGCATAGTAAATAACACCGCACAAGGATGCAACAGAAAACACAAGAATTTGCCTGTGAACAGTCTACGAATTCCCTGGAATTATATTTTCAATCGTTAGGACACATGGGATTTTGTGACGATGACACGGAAGGATTGAGCGTCCTAAAACATACTTAGGGTCAACGAGTAAACAAACGTGTCATCGGAGATCAAAGAATTTCTAGTTTATTATTTATTATGAATGTGTTACGTACAATACGTCATCGAATATGAGTTAAATATAAAATATTGTTTTGGGTATTTTGTTTGAGTTAAATAATAACTTCGAGTAATAATATAAATAATTATATTATTTTAAAACGTGGGGATAATCATTAAACGAGTAATGAATCCAAACCCGAATATTAATATAAAACCAATGTTTGCGTATTTTTATGAATTTAATTGTAGTTTAGGGAATTATATTATTTTTAATTTAGACAAAATTCTCAAAAATGTATTATAAATTCGATCCCGACCCTACGGCAGTTTTCCGGGTTCAAAACGTAGTAATATATTAATATAATAATATAATAATAATGGGTTTGCTTTTGTTTAAAAATATTATAAAAAAGCTGCCCAAAAAAAATGTGGGTAATGAGACTCGAACCCGGGTCTCACCCACAATAGTCCAACAAATTAACCAGTACACCCGCTAAGGCAATCGCATCAAGACCCGGATTGTATTTGTTTTAACACACAGTCAATGTGTTCATCCCCCCCCCCATAGCAGTCAAACCAAAACCAACCTTTTCGATCGCGATTGGCCAAAATATCAAAGGAGTTTTGCTCATATGTGTGTTGCGAATCTGAGGACATGTTTAATTGCAAAAACTACGAGTTTTAAATGGTTAATTCTTGGTTTGAAAACCGAAACCCTAGTGTTAAGAACACAGATTCAAATTGATCGAATTCGATAATGTATTCTGTTGAAATCATGGGGCTTTTAACAAGTTGATGATGGCGAATCTGACCATAAGGTTTAATTGAATGTAGGTTGAGTCTAAAATCAAAACCCCCAAATCGTTTTATGAACAAACCCTAGGTTCTAGATCATGGTCAATTCGATGATGTTTGATAAAATTAACATGCGGCTTTTACAGAGAATTCGATTGCGATTCTAACCATACCAATTAATTGGATTAAGATCGTGTTTAGGTTAGGGTTCGATTAAACCTGAATGGGTATGAACCCTAGAATCCAATCGTGTTAAATTCGATAATGTAAGCCCTAATTATGTTAGGGCTTTTGATCTAGGTATTAAAACGAAGCTAGGGATGTGTTTGATTACCAGAATGGATGCCGAATTGGTTGTGTTCGACTAGAATGGGTTCCGACTTCGCGTGGTTTGATCTCCGGCAACACAGGCTTCGTCTCCGATCGAATTGGCGTGTGGGATTGTTTCTGAGAGGTGCGATAGAGGTGCGCAGGTGTCCAATTTGTGAGAATAATGATCAAGATAAACGAATTTGATGCGCACAAGATGATGGTCGATGGTTACGGGTTTAATGAGCATAATTGGGATTAAATTTGAATCAATACATTGTTAATTTCTCCAATGATGGTCACAACGGTCATTAACTCCCATTTCAGTTACAATTTCTAACGAATTCTGGTTTATAGTTGCGAATTTGAGTCTAGAACATCACGAGTTTGACTTTTAAAAGTCAAACAGAAACCAAATGCTCTTGATTTTGACTTTGCAAGTCAACATATCAAGTTTTAGGTGTTAGCAGGACTAGTCCGTGTGATTTCATGCATTTTGAGTTAAAATTATGACAAAATTAGTCCTAAGGTTTGTAATTGAGTTAACTGGGTTAACTTGAAATTGTCGGGTGTCACACGATCCAATCAATCTTTAACCTGTTCAGCAACTTAATCATAGAAATTAAGAATTTTTCATGGAAGATAGAAATAAAATCTTTTTGATATTTTCTCATAAAAACTAACTAGAACAAGTAAACGACATATTTTTGGATTTTTTAAACTTTTTGCTAAAACACACTAAAATCTTTTTGTAAATTTCAATATGAAATAAAGCAGTAAAGTAAAAATTTAAATCAAAATCTTTTTTGTTTTTCTCAGTACATACTGAATCACATATTTTTGGTCGAACACTGCGAATAAGAAGATCATATCAGTATCTTTGATGTATCACACACACATTCTGGATAAAAACTCCCTAGCAGATCTAAGGGTTAACCTATGGAATTCTGTGTTAACACAGATCTCAACTCAACAAACAAGCAACTTGTGCTACACTTTATGATATCTCAGCAAACAATTTCTCAGAACTAACACTTCATTTTGTCATAAACTATCAATTCTTTTGAAATTTCTATTCAAATACTATCTCACAGATATCATAACTTTATTTTTCACAATTTTCTTTTTCAAAAACTCAAAAATTCATGAAATGATACGCGATAAACTTCAAAGTCAATTCAAGTTGTCAGCATTATAAGATTTGAAACTACAAGCGTTTTTATCCCATGTTCTTGTGAGTTAGTACCATTTATATGAAAACAATGTGTACCCCACAAATATGCCAACATAAATTTAAATTGCACTATCTTCAAGACATATAAGACTTATGCAAAGATAAGATCAATCTCCAGGATGAAACTATCTCAACTAGCACAGTAAAAGAAGCAGAACCCGAAGGATATATAGAATCAGAATGATTCATGTTGCTTGGTTTGGACGAAGTATCATGATTCATAGTAATAGAAAGATTGTGCCGATGGAATTCTTCAACAATAAGAATGATCAAGGAATTGATTGATTCAATGACACAGGTAGCGTGATCCAACGGTTATCTGTATATGTTCAATGGAATCAAGATAATTGATCCAAGGGTGAGTATATATGTTCCAACAGATGTTGTCAGAAACATATCTAAGTCCAACTTCACATTGTATGTTTTTCGGGGCATGGGCAGTAAAGTAAATAAAAAATTATGCTAATCAATATAGTCTGATACTCGTCTCATGAAATACTTGAAGCCTCATATTCTTTATCTGATAATGATCTTTTAACACACACACCCGGCATACCATGAGTTCAAATCACAATTGTGACATAGACCATTATGTTTTCACACTACTAATGGTTTAAAACGCTTCTAGCCTACTGACAATTCAAATTACATGTAAATATCCAAATAAAAATATTATATACAACAATGTCAAACAGTCATGAAACTATCATTTCCTGTTTAAGCAAACTAAGAAGTCTAGATCAAATCATATAAGCACAAACATAAATACAGAAACCAGGTAGTCATTCTATGGTCATATGTATGTGATCACCTAATGATATACTATCATTTCTTCTCTAACTTCAAGAAGTGCCGATTTTATCTATTTCAATTTGTTTGGTTTTTCAAAAAGCAAGTAAACTAATGAAAGTAAAGCATGAAATTAATTTACCTAAATAAAACTTTTAAATAAAGAAAAACATAAAAGAAAACTTCTATGAAAAAACCTTTTGAAAATCATTTTCACATTGGATTAAACATTCCAATCATTTGAGTAAGAAATTCAAACCGTGAACGATCGAAGGCTTTGGTAAACAAATCGGCAAAATTGTCATCCGAGTGGACTTTCACCAACTCATTCAACTAATTTATTGCACAATCTCGAATAAAATGATGACGTATATCGATGTGCTTTGTCTTTGAGTGTTTCACCAGATATGTAGTAATCGACATGGTGGCAGTGTTATCAATCATCATCGGTCCTGTGAAGTTCAAACCATAATCCCTCAACTGTTGTTGAATCCATAGGATTTGGGAACAACAACTGGCTGCAGCAATGTATTCTGCCTCGCATGTTGAAATTGCAACCGAGGTTTGCTTTTTGCCTTGTCATGACACGAGTCTGTTTCCTAGGAACTGACAACCACCAGATGTAGATTTTCTATCCAAACCGCAACCTCCATAATCTGAACCTGTAAAAGCTTTAAAATCAAAGTCATAATTAATAGGATACTAGAATCCCAACCTTGGTTTACCCTTTAAGTATCGAAAGATTCGCTTAACAACAATCAGATGAGATTCATTCGGTTAAGACTGAAACCTTGAACACAAGCATACCGTAAACATAATGTCAGGCCGGGACGTCGTCAGATACATTAAAGACCTAATCATTCCTCTGTATAACCGACAATTCACTTCTTTCCCTTTCAAGTCAGGATCTAGTTTGTGGTTTACAGGAATAGGAGTACTGAACGTTGAAGTTTCTGTCATTTCAAATTTCTTCAGAATATCAGCAATATATTTTGTTTGATGAATATAAAAGCCATCTTCTTTCTGATCAACTTGAAGACCCAAAAAGAACGATAATTCCCCAATGCTGCTCATTTCAAACTTCAACTTCATCACCCGTTCAAAGTCTTTACACATATCAACATTCGTCGACCCAAAGATTATGTCATCCACATAGACTTGAACTAGTAAGATATCTCCCACTACTTTTCTTATGACAAGTGTGGAGTCAATTTGACCACGCTCAAATTCGTTGTCGAGTAAATGCACTGACAAAGTTTCATACAAGGCACGATGAGCCTGATGAAGACCATAAACCGCCTTATCTAGTTTAAAAACTTTTTCTGGACTCTTGGGATCTTCAAAACCAGGCGGCTATTTCACATATACCTCTTCCTTCACCTTTCCATAAAGAAAAGCACTTTTCACGTCCAACTGGAAAACCTTGAAGCCTTTGAAAGATGCGTAAGCAAGAAATATGTAACACCACAATTTTCAAAAGAATATAAGTATAAGGGGTAAATCTGTCATTTGATAAAACCCTAGGGGGTTTAAATGACATTATGTTAGAATAGAAAGGGTTAGATTGTAATTAGATTAAAGTTCAAGGGCTTAAAATGAAAATTCTGAAAATTGGACAGGTGGCTGACCGCCACCAAAGGGATAGCGGTCCGCTATGTAGGGAGCAAGGGATAAATCAGAAGATGCCATTTGTCAGCTGACTAATCGTTGAAGTCTGACGCATGTAACAGAGGTAGCGGACCGACATTGGTTCGTTAGCGGTCCGCCAGCCGCAAACAATTCTTAGCGGTCCGACATTGACTAGCATAGCGGTCCGTTACGTAGCCTCCAAGCCAGTTAAGCCGCCTTAAAGGGGTGGCGGACCGCCACCCATATGCTTAGCGGTCCGCTACGGGCTTGTCGAGCACACTATAAATAGATGGACCATGAGCTTGGTTTTAGAGCATCCACACAGCAAACACACATACAAAAACACCTAGTTTACCTATGGAAACGTGTCTCGAGCCCTGATTCGCGTAGAGAAGTCTGGTTTCCAGTCTTTCGATCCTAGTACGCAGGAGATAGTTCCGAGGTAAGGTTTCAACCAGTTCCTAATGACTTGGTTACTTTCACTAAGCTAGGAAGTATTGATCAAGTAATGTTATAATGACTTAGGACTTTAATCCAAGTCATTGCGCTGATCACATTATCACGTAAAGGTTACCTGAACAGGAAGGAAGTTAGAGGTGAGTTCTATGAGGCCCTTTTTAAATGTTTTACTTTAAATGTTTTGGGCCGGTATGCATGCTAGAAAGATTTACATAAATGCTATATATTGATTTAAATAGCATTCATGTTGCAAGTGGTTATGTATAAGAGATATCTAAATCTTAAAACTAAGTAACGGAGTATTCATGAGATATCAAAGAAATGTCGTGTAATCATCTAACTGGTATGTAGTTATCTGGCAAACATAATGTTCTGTCTAAGTAAAGAGTGGTGTATAAATCTCTCCTGGACCCGTCACTCTTTCCTGGGAACATTTCTGTTGGAGGTACTACTCTGGAAATATAACCACCTTATTTCTTTGATATACCATGGAGAAACCTTTATAAGGGTTTGAGATAAAGATTGATTTTGAAAGAAAAAAAAGAAAGAAAGGAATCCTTGTCTTTTGACATAATTTCATCTTGAGAAATAAAATGTTTTTGACACGTAAACCGTTTTAGAACTTATCATGGTTTGCCCAGATAAGTAATGGCAGAGAAGTCAGGGTGTACCTTGACTTGTAAAGGTCTTGACAATTATTGTCTTGACAAATAGTAAAGAGAAAGAGATAGAATTTTGGCATGGTTGCCATGTCAAAAGTTTTGACCATATTGGTCTGTAAAGAAAGGTTTTGCCACGTCTGGCCAAATGCCACATAATATCTTGCAACTTAAGACGTAGTCACGTGTTGCATTCCTTTGTGGGATATAGTATGGACACCTTGTGCAAGGGTATGTATAAGTGGTGACGACCACTTGGAGGTTAACGTGACCTCGGAAGGAAGACAAGTGTGTAAGTATAAAATGTTATGTTTGGGCAAGAAGTTAATGTGATGTTTTACTACGTGTCATATAAACCCATTTATGTATGAGACAGAGGTCAAAGATATTTTGACTAAAACTTAGAACTCACCAGCGTAAGCTGACATATGTTTTAAGCATATGTTTCAGGTAAAGACGTAGCCTCTTGCAGTAGAGGCAAAGGGCAAGAGTAGAGGCATCATGCCGGTTATCTGGCATCCTCTGATGGACTGGCATTAGAAATGTTATACTTTCTTTAGAATGTACATTAAGACAAGCCTTATGAAATAAATGAAGTATTTTAAAGTCTTCCATTGTGTATGATCTCTATTTACTATATATTCATGAGTAAATCCGACAAGTGGCCGGCATCTCGGGTGATTCGGGATGTGGGTGTCACAAGTTGGTATCAGAGCTATAGTTTAAGAGATTTAGATACTTGCCCAAGTATCTAGACTTATACTAGGATTTAGGGACAATAAGAATGCCAGTAGAGATGCCAGTCAAGATAGCCCGTTGCCAAGGGTAAAAGAAAAAGGTATGGGTATTTTAGTACGAACATAATAGAAGGATAACTAGAGCACTGAAAGTGGCGTAAATGATTAATTTCATTGTGGCCACAGTTATTAATGTTTACAATACACTTGTGTTCTAGCTATCAATCTATCATGCAAATACTAAAGCATTCAATATCCTTTTGTAGAAAATGGTTGGTAGAGGTAGAGGCAAAAGAGGAGGAAGGGTTAATCCCAATACCTCCAGAAGGCAGACGCGGTCTACCGCCAATGCCGAACCAGAAATAAGACAGGTAGATAGAGAAGAGAATGTAGAGGAACATGTGATAGATCCTCAGCTTAAAATTTTGGTAGATATGGCTGTTGCCAAAGCACTAGACACGGCTCTGCCAATTTTATTGACAAGCTTAGAGGAAAATAGAAAGAAGAATGATGAGACTCAACCGGCAGAAAGAACAAATAATCCAGATGATGAGGATGAAGATGATTTTGATTATGATTATGAATCTGATGATTCATACGAGGCTAGACCTCGTAAGAAAGGAAAGAAGGGATGTCCTTATAAGGCTTTCAAGGACGGAAACCCACCTAAATTTGAAGGAACAAAGGATGCCACTGTCACTCATCAGTGGATAAGAGAGATAGAGGCAGTGATCAAGATTAGTGAATGTAGAGATGACCAAAAGGTCAAGTATGCAGATCACTCGTTTGTGTCAGAAGCATTGTGCTGGTGGGAGAACTTGGTCATAGCTTTGGGAGATAAAGCTATTGATCGGATGACTTGGGAGGAATTGAAAAGATTGCTGATAGAGGAGTTTTGTCCTGATAACGAAATGGATAAACTCGAGAGAGATTTTCTCAGGCTAGAAGCTGGTAGTATGACTCACCGAGAGTATACTACCAAATTTAATAGAATGGCTCGGTTGGTACCCCATCTGATAACCCCTGAATCAGTACGCATCAAGCGGTACGTACAGGGTTTACCATCTGAGATACGGAGGTTAGTAAAGACTTCAGCCTTAAATACTTTTCGGTCTGCCGTACAGTTGGCTTCGACCATGTACGATGAAGTCTTCGTTTCCCGCCCTGTGGAATCAAAGAGAAAATGGTCTGATATTTTAAAAAACCAGAACAAGAGGAATGGAGGAGGAGGAGGAAATAGGCAAGAACATAGTAGTGGTTCTAAGTGTACCAAATGCGGTAAACTACACACTGGAGAATGCAGGTATGGAATGAATACTTGCTACAGTTGTGGTAAGCCTGGACATATAGCCACCAATTGTCTAAGTAAGTCGGGATTGAGGTGTTTCAAGTATGGAGAACTTGGACACCGAATCATAGAATGCCCAACCCTGAAGATTTCAGCACCAGTAGTGATTAAAGATGGAAAGGAAAAGGAAGCCCCAAAGGCCAAGAGTAGGGCCTACACTTTGACAACCGAGGAAGCTAAGGCATTGCCTGATGTAGTATCAGGTACATTTCTCGTTAATAACGTACCTGCTACTGTGTTATTTGACTCAGGAGCTAGTAGAAGTTTCATATATTTAGATTTCTGTCCTTCCTTAGATGGACCTACTGTAAGATTAAACGAAACTTTTGAAGTCGAAACGGCTATTGGAAAGACAATGAAGGTGGCAGAAGTCATTCAGGATTGTTTCATCAATCTTGAAGGAAATATATTTCCCGTTAGACTATATCCAATGATCCTCAAGGGATTTAATGTAGTCTTAGGAATAGACTGGTTAGCAGCAAACGATGCTCAAATCATTTGTAACCAGAAAGCAGTTCAGATACAGACTCCTGGTGGCAATTGGATTACAATTCACGGGGATAAGTTAAGATCAGCCGTTAGAATCATTTCTATGATAAAGGCTGTGAAGTTTATGAGTCGAGGCAGTGAGGCCTACCTGGCATACTCTATTGATTCCAAAGTAAAGACTAAGGAATTAAAAGATGTGCCAGTAGTCTGTGACTTTCTTGATGTATTCCCAGAAGAATTACCCGGAATACCTCCAGAAAGAGAAGTGGAGTTTCGAATCGACTTAGTGCCTGGTGCTAAGCCTGCAGCTAAGGCACCATATCGTTTAGCTCCATCAGAAATGAAGGAACTAATGTCACAACTGCAAAAGTTGTTAGACAGAGGATTCATTAGACCGAGTATATCGCCTTGTGGTGCTCCGGTTCTTTTCGTGAAGAAGAAAGATGGTAGTATGCGTATGTGAATAGATTATAGAGAGTTGAACAAGCTTTCAATGAAGAAAAAATACCCGTTACCAAGGATCGATGACTTGTTCGATCAATTACAAGGAGCAAGCTGGTTCTCCAAAATCGATCTAAGGTCAGGTTATCATCAGTTAAAGGTTAGAGATGAAGATATTCCAAAGACAGCCTTCCGTACAAGATATGGACATTATGAGTTCTTAGTAATGTCATTTGATTTGACTAATGCCCCCGCTGCATTCATGGACCTCATGAATAGGGTTTGTTGACCAATGTTGGACCGATCTGTGATCGTGTTCATTGATGATATTCTAATCTACTCAAAGAATGAAGGAGATCATGCATGTCATCTCAAGGAAATACTGGAAACACTTAGAAAAGAAAAGTTATATGCAAAATTCTCTAAGTGTGCGCTTTGGCTCCGAGAAGTTCAATTCTTGGGTCATGTGATAAACGCCGAAGGAATTCTTGTAGATCCTTCAAAGATAGAAACTGTAATGAAATGGAACCCGCTAAAGACACCTATAGAAATACACAGTTTCTTAGGTTTGGCTGGTTACTATAGAAGGTTTATTCAGGATTTCTCCAAGATTGCAACCCATTAACAAAACTCACGAAGAATGAGACAAAGTTTGTATGGGGAATAGAGCAAGATAACGCTTTTCAAAAGCTAAAGGAGAAATTGACTCAGGCTCCGGTGTTGTCTTTACCGAAAGGAACAGAGGATCTGGTAGTTTACTATGATGCTTCCTATCAGGGATTGGGGTGCGTACTAATGCAGAGAGGCAAGGTTATAGCCTATGCTTCATGACAACTCAAACCCCATGAAGCTAACTACCTGAACCATGATTTAGAGTTAGCTGCTGTAGTATTTGCACTTAAAATATGGAGACACTATCTGTATAGAGTTAAGTGCACAATCTACACAGATCATAAAAGCTTAAAGTATTTCTTCGAGCAAAAAGATCTTAACATGAGGCAGCGAAGATGGTTAGAGCTGATAAAGGATTATGATTGTGAAATCCTGTCTCATCCAGGGAAGGTCAATGTAGTGGCAGATGCTCTAAGCCGTAAAGAAGAGCATCCTCCTATCAGGGTGAAGTCATATAAGTTAGTTGTAACTCCTGACTTTATGACTCGGCTTAGGAATATTCAGATAGACGCATTGAAAGAAAAAAATGTTAAGAAGGGGAGAATGTCTGGACAAGAAAAATACTTGGAAGAGAATGAGTATGGGGTTAAGATTCGATTCGGCCGTATGTGGATACCACATATGGGCGAATTCAGAGTTAAAGTTTTAGATGGAGCTCATAAATCTCAATATTCGATTTATCCGGGTACTACAAAAATGTACCAAGATCTACGCCAAGATTATTGGTGGCCCGGTATGAAGTTCGATATCATGAAATATGTAGCTAAATGCTTGACTTGTTCTCAAGTCAAAGCAGAGCATCAAAAGCCTTATGGCAGATTACAGCCACTAGATATTCCAGAATGGAAGTGGGAACATATCACTATGGACTTCATAACTAAGCAACCGAAGACAGCTAAAGGTTATGATACCATATGGGTGATAGTTGATAGGCTAACTAAGAGTGCTCACTTCTTGCCAATACGTGAGACTTACTCTTCTGAAAGGTTAGCAGAAGCATTTATTAAAGAAATTGTTTCACGGCATGGAGTTTCGGTTTCATTAGTATCTAACAGAGACACACGTTTTACGTCGCGTTTCTAGAAGAAGTTCCATGAAGAAATGGGAACTAAGTTATTGATTAGCACGCCGTATCATCCTCAAACGGATGGACAAAGTGAAAGAACGATACAAACACTTGAGGATATGTTACGTGCTTGCATTATTGACTTCGGTGGAAGTTGGGATAGTCATCTACCTTTGGTAGAATTCTCGTATAACAATAACTATCATGCAAGTATTGGCATGCCGCCATATGAGATGTTATACGGAAGGAGATGTAGAACTCCCATATGTTGGGGAGAAGTTGGACAAAAAGAACTGGGAAGTAAAGAAATTGTCCAAGCGACAGGTGTAAAGTTAGATCAGATTAAAGCTCGTCTAAAAGCTGCTCGGGATAGACAAAAGTCCTATGCAGATAAAAGACGAAGACCGATAGAATTCCAAGTCAGAGATTATGTTATATTGAAAGTATCTCCATGGAAAGGAATCATTAGATTTAGAAAGAGAGGAAAGTTGAGTCCAAGATTTATTAGACCATTTAAGATTATGGCTCGAGTGGGGAAGGTTGCATATAGATTGGAATTGCCAGAAGAGTTGAGTGGAATTCACTCGACATTCCATGTATCACACTTGCGAAAGTGTCTGGCAGATGACACCTCTCATGTACCACTTAATGATATAGAGGTAGACGAAAGATTGAATTATGTCGAGAAGCCAGTGGCTATACTCGACAGGAAAGAAAAGAGATTACGAAATAAAGTAATCAAGCAAGTGAAAGTTCAGTGGCAACATCGAAAGGGATCTGAAGCCACATGGGAGAAAGAGGAAGAAATGAAGCAATCCTATCCCTACTTATTCGACTAAATAGCAGGTTTCGAGTACAAAACTTTGTAAGGAGGGTGGATTTGTAACACCCCAATTTTCAAAAGAATATAAGTATAAGGGGTAAATCTGTCATTTAATAAAACCCTAGGGGGTTTAAATGACATTATGTTAGAATAGAAATGGTTAGATTGTAATTAGATTAAAGTTCAAGGGCTTAAAATGAAAATTCTGAAAATTGGACAGGTGGCGGACCGCCACCAAAGGGATAGCGGTCCGCTACGTAGGGAGCAAGGGATAAATTAGAAGATGCCATGTGTCAGCTGACTAATCGTTGAAGTCTGACGTCTGTAACATAGGTAGCGGACCGACATTGGTTCATTAGCGGTCCGCCAGCCGCAAACAATTCTTAGCGGTCTGACATTGAGTAGCATAGCGGTCCGCTACATAGCCTCCAAGCCAGTTAAGCCACCTTATAGGGGCGGCGGACCGCCACCCATATGCTTAGCGGTCCGCTACGGGCTTGTCGAGCACACTATAAATAGATGGACCATGAGCTTGGTTTTAGAGCATCCACACAGCAAACACACATATAAAAACACCTAGTTAACTAGGGAAACGTGTCCCGAGCCCTGATTCGCGTAGAGAAGTCCGGTTTCCAGTCTTTCGATCCTAGTACGCAGGAGATAGTTCTGAGGTAAGGTTTCGACTAGTTCCTAATGACTTGGTTACTTTCACTAAGCTAGGAACTATTGATTAAGTAATGTTATAATGACTTAGGACTTTAATCCAAGTCATTGTGCTGATCACATTATCACGTAAAGGTTACCTGAACATGAAGGAAGTTAGAGGTGAGTTCTATGAGGCCTTTTATAAATGTTTTACTTTAAATGTTTTGGGCCGGTATGCATGCTAGAAAGATTTACATAAATGCTATATACATTGATTTAAATAGCATTCATGTTGCAAGAGGTTATGTATAAAACATATCTAAATCTTAAAACTAAGTAACGGAGTATTAATGAGATATCAAAGAAATGTCGGGTAATGATCTAACCGGTATGTAGTTATCTGGCAAACAGAATGTTCTGTCTAAGGAAAGAGTGGTGTATAAATCCCTCCTGGACCCGTCACTCTTTCCTGGGAACATTTCTGTCGGAGGTACTACTCTGGAAAGATAACCACCTTATTTCTTTGATATACCATGGAGAAACCTTTATAAGGGTTTGCGATGAAGATTGATTTTGAAAGAAAGAAAGGAATCCTTGTCTTTTGATATAATTTCATCTTGGGAAAGAAAATGGTTCTGACACGTAAAACGTTTTAGAACTTCTCATGGTGTGCCCAGATAAGTAATGGCAGAGATGTCAGGGTGTACCTTGACTTTTAAAGGTCTTGACAATTATTGTCTTGACAAAGAGAAAAGAGAAAGAGATAGAATTTTGGCATGGTTGCCATGTCAAAAGTTTTGACCATATTGGTCTGTAAAGAAAGGTTTTGCCACGTCTGGCCAAATGCCACATAATATCTTGCAACTTAAGACGTAGTCACATACTGCATTCCTTTGTGGGATATAGTATGGACACCTTGTGTAAGGGTATGTATAAGTGGTGATGACCACTTGGAGGTTAACGTGACCTCGGAAGGAAGAAAAGTGTGCAAGTATAAAATGTTATGTTTGGGCAAGAAGTTAATGTGATGTTTTACTACGTGTCATATAAACTCATTTATGTATGAGACAGAGGTCAAAGATATTTTGACTAAAACTTAGAACTCACCAACGTAAGCTGACATATTTTTAAGCATGTGTATCAGGTAAAGACGTAGCCTCCTGCAGTAGAGGCAAAGGGCAAGAGTAGAGGCATCATGCAGGTTATCTGGCATCCTCTGATAGACTGGCATTAGAAATGTTGTACTTTCTTTAGAATGTACATTAAGGCAAGCCTTATGAAATAAATGTAGTATTTTAAAGTCTTCGCTGTGTATGATCTCTGTTTACTATATATTCATGAGTAAATCCGACAAGTGGCCGGCATCTCGGGTGATCCGGGATGTGGGTGTCACAAAATTATCTGATCGCCTCAGTCCTCGCAACCGAAGCATAAACTTCCGTGTAGTCAACACCTTCTTGTTGATTAAAGCCCTGAACGACAAGTCTCGGCATATTGCGTACTACCACACCACGATCATCACGCTTGCATTTGAACACCCACTTTGTGCCAATAGATCTTGAGCCTTTTGGTAAATCAACCAGATCCCAAACATGCAACTTATCAAATTGAGCCAGTTCCTATTGCATGGCCTCAATCCAACAATCGTGATCTAACGCTTCAGCCACATTCTTTGGCTATGTTTGAGAAATAAAGCAAGCATGCAAACACTTTTCCATGATACCTGTATCCACAATTTGAGCATACAAACATGAATTTTCAGCAAGTGTACGATGTCTCGTTTGAACACCTGCATTCAAATCACCAATAATGTTGTCAGTGGGGTGGTGCTTATGCACACAAGATTGAGAAATATATGAGGTTTGAATAACATAGTCAAGATTTGAAGGAAACTCCCCCTCAAGCGATGCCGGTATTGATGATCATCAACTATGTTCTGAATGTCGTTAGACGATTCCTGGAACACAGTTTCATCATCATCACTGTCACCATCTTATGTTGTACCCGAAGTCGAAGATACATTCGGGTCAACTGGAGAAGTACCCATAATCGGAATAACCGAACGTGGATCGACAATTGAATCATCATTGCAGCAGAACCGTTACAAAAATTCTGCTTCAACTTGAGAAACCTCAGGAGGAACATTGAATGATCTGAATAATGCATCATAATCGAACGCCCAAGAAGGTACTTTTGCATCCTGAGGAACCGAGTGGTTATCACATTAAATATGAAACCACTCCTCAATCCGTATGCTTTCTTTATTGAAAACCATTTTGTTATGAGAATTTGCAACGTAACCCAAGAAAATTCCCTCGATTGCTTTTGAGGTGAACTTCGTAGGAACATCACGAGTCTTTAATAAATTGCATGGGTTTCCAAAGGGCAAAAGATACTCCAAATTAGGTTTCCGGTTATTCAGCAATTCAGAGCATGTCTTGTTGTGTTTCTTCACGGTCAAAACTCTATTAAGAACATGACAAGCTGTATTTACGGCCTCTGCCCAAAATGTTACAGGTAACTTAGAGTCGAATAACATCGTTCAAGCTGTGTCAATAAGAGTTTGATTCTTTCGCTCAGCCACACCATTTTGTTGAGGAACATATGGAGCACTGAATTCATGATGGATGCCTTTTTGTAAAAAAAATAAACCCATAGTTCCATTCTTAAATTCGGTTCCATTGTCACTACGAATCCTCCGAACCTTCTGTTTGAATAATGTCTCAAGCCCCACAATTAGGAACTTAAGAATATTAGCAGTTTCGTCATTTGAAGCAAGAAATTTCACCCAAGAAAACCTTAAGTAATCATCGATCACCACCAAACAGTATAATTTGCCGCCTTCACTCTTAACACTTATTGGTCCGAATAAATCCTTATGTAGCAACTCAAGAGGAGTCACTACTGAATTAATCAACTTTGATTTGTGAGATTTCCTATGCTGCTTCCCTTTCTTGCACGGAATAAAATCTTCGTTCACTTGGAATCTCATGGCAGGGACACCAGAAACTAGCCCGTTCTTTACTAAGTAGTTCATCTTCCTGAAATTAATATGAACCATTTTCCGGTGCCACAAAGTTGATTCGGATTCAGAAGCTTTCGAAAGAAGACATGTCGGAACAGACGAAGTTGTCGATGTCGTGCTCATATCAAGCATGTATGTGTCATTATTTATAGGAGCTCTCATAAGTATCCAATCCTCAGGTATCTCAAAACCAGGCTTCAACACCAAACACTCTGACTTGTTAAAGTGAAAAGAGAAGTATTTGTCACAAACTTGTGAAACAGATAATAGATTGTGTTCGAGCTGCTCCACGTAGTTGACTTTCTCAAAGCTCAATCTTTCATTTTACACAGTACCTTGACCAGAAATATTGCCACCTTTCTTTCTTACAAAGGCCACATATCCTCCTTGGATTTCATTCACATTCTCTAATAAGTTAAGATTTCCTGTCATGTGCCGAGAGCATCCACTATCAACATACCAGTGGTTGCCGACAGTCCTCCTTGGATTTCCCTGCACACAGACAAGAAGATTCAGTTAGTAATGGAGACCCAAGCCATAGTGGTCTTGGGTCGTCTTGACTCATAAAAATACACAATTTCTTTTAAAATGCAATCGAATCTCTCTTCTATCTTAGGAGATTGTTTCTCAGGATAAGAAATTTGTTTCTTTGGCTTCCATTTGGATTGAACTTGAACATTTTCATTCTGTTTAGATGATTCAGGAGATTCAACATTGTCTTTGACCACAGTTTGTTCCAAAAGCTTCTTCAACCTTTTGTTTCTCCTCCTTTTTTGAGGTCTTGACAATTTTACTATCTTTTGTTCAATCACACCTGATGAACCACTTGATTTAACTCCAGTAGAATCAATCTTTTCAGAAATTGTTTTGACAACTGGTTTCTTCACAACCTTAGTCACACTTGGCTTTACATTCACAGTTTTCACTACAGGCTTTGTTGGTGGATTCACGAAAGGTCTTCCCAATTAAGGATCTTCAAGACACTTTCCCATATTCTTATCTGGACAGTCTTTCAAAATATGACCAACAACTCCACAATGAAAATAATTACGTCTTTCTTTATACACCCGGACATACTTTTCTCTTTGAATACCTTTGGAACTGGATGATGCACACTTTAACAGTGTTGGATGACTGAACAACCGGTTTTTCTGATTCAACTTTAATTTTAATAAAATTAAGAGTTGAATTTTTCTCAATCTTATTATTTTCTTGAAAATCAAAACCACTGCTCATAAAAGGTTTAACTGGTTTAGGTGTAGGTTTTGGTTTTGATTGTTCAACCACCTCATCTGGTTCAGTCAAAATACATCTATCCCTGGTTACTTTGTTCACCACAACCGGTTCATCAACTTTGCATTCTTTCACTGCTCATTCAGATTTCTCTAGATCAAATGTTTCATCATCACTTAAGTCATCATAAACCATGTCCTCTCCTGTAACAGGATTTACCTTGAGGATGGTTTTTGGCTCTAGATCCTCATCTGTCACAATCTCAACACTACGAGAAGTGTAATTACCATTGAAAGGTGGACAATATCCAACACCCCCACCAAAAGCCTTGTCATCAAATGAAGGACATGAACCAACTCCACCAACAACTTTCTCACCAGAAGCTTTGTCATTATAATATTCCAATAAAAAGCTGGAATTCTTATAATTTTCAAGCTTTCGTAACAACTTTGTTACTTCTATTTGTGACATGGCGAGTTCATTAATTTTCTTTTCATATTCAGAATATGCTACATCTAGATGAAAAGCTTGTTCATTAACTTTGATTTGTAAAACTTTAATGTCATCTTTTAAAGATTCAATTCTTGTGGTCAAAAGTTTTTCTTTATCTTTCAAAGTTTGATTCGATGTATAAATTGCCTTCATGTCACAAATCTGATTTGTGTTATCATCACACAGTCTGATAATTTTCAAAATCAGAATCAATGCATTTAGTACAAGAAACAACCTTTTGTACCTGTTTGGAATCAGCCAAGAATGCATTAGCTTCAGATAACATCTCAACAATTTTCTCAGTCACTTTCCCAGCAGCCCCATCATTAAGCAACTCTTTAGTTGAAATTTTTGGCTTAACATTCTGAATGATAGATTCTTTAATTTCCGCAACACTCCCAGAATCAGTTGAGTCAGCATCAGAAGAACTACTATCAGTACCATCTTTAGAATAAACTTCAGCAAGAAACACTTGACTAACATGTCCAACAATATCATCCAAATGGATACCCCAGTCATAGTTTTCATCTTGTTGAGACATCAAGGTTGTGGAAATATTTTGCTTATTCTGATTGTTTTGATTACTTGAAGAACTTTGATTCTGAACTTTTGGTTTTGTGCATTCCCTAGCAAAGTGTCCAAACTCCTGACAATTATAGCATTTCACTTTTGACTTGTCTAAACCCATCTTTGTCTTGCTAGATGCCCCCAATAAACTTCTTTCTTGTTCTCTTTAGATGATCTTTTCCTTTCCACATCCATAAAGCCATGTTCCACTGAATATTCATCTCTTCTAACACATATTTATCCAATTTTTAGAAGTCCTCCTCAATCATATCTGGATCAGTGATTTTGCCACCAATAAAATTTTCATAAGGTGTTAAGAATGAAGCAATTATAGCCATCATGTCATATGTAGTTTTCAGAGACACTTTTTGAGAACACGAGTGATTATCACATTTGGTATTCTTAGAGCATCCAGAACTTGAAGAAACAAAACATGAACCTTCATTACAAGGACTCTCCTTTGAACCTTCAGAAATATCTCTAGAAAACAATGCAACTCCATATTTCTGTGTGGATGTACCTTTACCAAAATAAATGCTTGGATCCTAATACAATGTATCCTTCTTTTGTTTATTCAAGTCATACGACTGAATCTTCCCCATTAAGTCTTCAAGACTCAGGTCATCAAAACCAGACTGTTCTTTAATCACTATGGTATACATCTCAAATGAGCTAGTAAAGCATCCAGAAATTTCTCAACTACCTTCCTATTCTTGTATGTAATGTTATTGTTCACCATTTCACTTAAAAGATGATAGTATCTAGACATTAGTTCATCAACAATTTATCCATCAAAGTGTTTGAACACACTAAACTGTTTCTTAAGCAACTCTCTTCTGCTCTTCTTTATATCTGTACACCCTTCACATCTCTTGGCTAGTCCTCGTTAGAAAGAGCTAAAACTGGTCATGGTGCATCCGATCTTCCCATAAGACGATGAATAGGATGTTCACAGCCTTAACTAATTGTTATCCACAAACTTGTATCATTGATGTTAACATAGTTTTCAAAGCCACTTTTCCAGTTTGAATAGTCCTTAAGATTAATAAGTCTCGGTGGCTTCGTTGGAGTACCAATCTCATTGTCATAGTTCAGCAGTTTATTCATGTTATTCACACTAGACTGATTTGAACCGGGCATCTTTGTAATATTGAAAATTTCAACACTTAGAAAAATTTTGAACAAATTCAGCCAGCAGTGAACTTAGCAAGCGAATTTAACAAGTTCGCCTGATCCGGCTAAAGCGAACTTAACAAGCTCGCTAAATCAAGTTCGCCCGTAACTGCTTGGACAAGTTCACATGTTTTAGCTGAAGAACAAGGAGGAATGTTCTAACACCTAAACGCACGACCCAAACAGAAAATCTTATTTTGCGATTTTGAAGAAATTGATCAAATTCAAGCCGTATGATTCTTTAATTTGTGAAATAGAACACTTCTAACAGATCAATTTTGGCAAATCAACACCAAAAATGATGAAGTCAATCCAAAAACTCTTCAAAAATAGCAACAAACTTCATGAACACAAAAGTCTTCGAAAATCTCTGTCTTTGATTGCAAATCCGATCGAAACGGTGTCAAATGACGATCTCTAATCAAGAGAAAAAGCTAAGATACCAATTGTAGGTCCCAGCGGGTCTACGGATCGATCTCAGACGTATAACACGCAACACACACTCATAGTGCGGAATCCTAACGAATACGCGTGTCTCGAACACATACGAATACAATAGAATCACATACAAAGACAAGATATCCAATAAACTCTCTGTTGTATTGCTCTGATAAAAGTGCTCTGAAGTTACAAATCACAGAAGTACAAATCAACACAATGTAAGCACTATTTATAGGCAACACGCTGCCACAGGCGAACTTAACATGTTCGCCAATTCTAGCCTAGGCGAACTTATTAAGTTCGCCACAACTATAAGTTTGCCTATTACAAAAAACTTAACAATTACAAAGACAAACATTACAAACTAAAACATAAAGACCTAAACTATTACAAGGCTGGTTGTCACACATAATGTTCCAACAATATACACATCAACACTAGTCTCGTTTAGTAGTTAAAAACCCAGGATGTTACAAAAATGGGACCCGACTATTCCGTACCTTTTATATTGGGTCGTCCATTTTTAGCTACCGCCAGAGCTGTCATTGATATGAATGAATGGATTTTGACACTTCGTGTTGGAAAACAATCAGTGACCTACAACATTGGAGCAAATGAATGTCTATCCAACGATCCCTTTGAAATTGCTCAATTTATTGATACCAATCTGGACTACCAACTTAAGAAAGCTAAGGAGTGTAACAAAGGAAAAAAACTAGATCTTAGCAAGGACCTTGACAACACTAACCGGATCAATGATTACTTTGATAAGCTACAAAATTTGAAGGACTTGAATGAAGGACAAGAGACATGGGGGAAGTCGATAGCCCCCACTTGAAGAAAGACTGATGCAATATGTACGAGTCTGGCCAACAACACTTAAATAAATGTGGCGCTTCCGGGAGGCAACCCGATGATCTTAAATAAATTGAGAAGTTGGTGCATACGGCAGAATGCATGGACCTCGGGTTTAGTTTTTCCAAATTTAAGTTTCTAAATACTTCAGCCTCCGGGTATGCCTTCTCGATGCTAGGACCTTAGTAGCTTAACTACTACCTTTATTTTCCTTGTTTGCTTTTATGTTTTTCTTTGTGTGTCAGGTAGAACAACATCACCAGATCGTCTCTCTACTTTGAGGAGTTATACTCCACCTCTACGAGCTTGGGGCCGGAAACCACATCGAATTTCTGAGAAATTCAATGAAGTCTTTGAAGTAACACGTTGACAAGCAGTTGATAGGCACAACCTGACAACAACAATAAGTAGTGGCCCTAGGTTATACACCGAATTGACCGGGGGAGTACCAGTTTCTTTTCCCTTAAAACTTCATGCGTTTAATTTCCTACATAGCATTCCATTACATGCATTTGTATATTGAGGGCAATGCACAGTTTTATGTCTGGGGTGGGGAATTAGAGATTCAGGACTACTTGTAACCTCAAAGCAGTAAAATTTAACTTGTGATTTTCTACCCATTTGACTAAGACATTACAAAAACCTACCTTTCGTAAACCTACCTTTCATAAACCCAAAAAATTTCAAAAATTTTAAACCCTAAAATCTAAACCTCTTTGAGTTCGCACCTATTTAAATAAAATGAAGACATGGCAAGTAGAAACAAATGAATATTATACATAACAAATCACTAAACCCTATTCCATCCGTTTCCATATGAGAATAATCTGAGCCTTTTCATGAGCATTATTATCATTATTTTTCGCATGCTTTTTCGTTTGGCATACTGAGTTTTTATTCGATCGGATTTTATGCATAATTAGAACTTGTATGACTTATACATATCAAGACCATGAGCTAGTGGAAGTATGAAAATGATTGAGGCACCTAAGACTTTATTACCCTTATATATTATCCTTAAACCCCAAAAATCCCAAAAATATTATCCGCCTAGATAGCCCTCTGAGCCTTAGCCTTCTCTTTTCTACTACCCATATTTATTACCCAACCAGCTTTTCGTAAACACCGGTTATTGGCTAATTGTCTTCAAAATGGGAAAATTATCTTATGTCGTCATTTCAAGTCTATTATAATTGAGGCAATTTTGGAAAGAATCTGTTCTACTCAAAAGAATTGGAATATACAAGAAGGTGGATGTATTAGGAAGAAACAGCCGAACTATCTGCAAGGAACTTATGGAAATATTATTTCAAGGAAATTTAATAAAAATGATTATTGAAGAATTTGTCTTAATACAAAAAGAAAAGAAAAAAATAGAAAAAGAAAGAAAGAAGAAAAAAATATGAAAAAGAGAAAAGAAAAAGAAAGATAGAAGTTGGTCTTTTACCGGTTAGACCTTAAAGAGCTGGACATGCATTCCTTTGATTTCAATTTGATTTTCTGCCTTCATTTCGCAAAGCCTGAATTACCAACCGAACTCCGAGAAAAGATTTTCCAAGCAACTAGTGATGTAAGAAAGCGGTGGCGCAAGCAAGAACAATTTCCACCATTCTGCGGCTTGTCAAAAAGTGCCGCCAAGAGAAGAGCTAAAAGATACGATAAAGGTGTAAAATATGTAAAATGTGGCAACTGGAGCCACGATAGAAAGTGTAGCAAAAATCAAACTTATTCCCAAAGTGAGTATACGCACCTGATCCAAGTAGGAGTTGTTAGGCTATAAGCCGAAAGAACCATACGAAACGGCAGCAATGCGTATTACGCAGTGAGGGAAGAGTTAGCATTGATGATAGATCTTGGTCTTGGCAATCTGACCATAAATGAGCCCTCATATTAGTTATACCCTCATAATTTGAGTACTGTAAAGGGACCTGCTAGTATTTTCCATTTTAAGATATGAAGCCGTAGTCGTGTGTTTCATGATAGCTGCAGCCTTTTCAAACCCTTTAAAATCACTAAAAATCCAAAAAGATTTTTATTTTCACCTTTATTTTTATTTTTATTTTTTATTTAGCTACATTACAACCCTTTAAAGTCCTCTTGATTCATGCATACTATTTACTTGGTTGGTGGAGACTTGATTTGCATACAAGCTTATGACCACTGTATAATTCGATTCGAACTTAAGTGTTCCACTTAACTTACATTATCCATACATATATAACCCAAGAGTTGAGTGAACATTGTGAGGAGTGAAAAGTTTATGCATAATTAAAGTTCTAGTATGCTTGTCATGGATTCCATCATCTTAAACAGAAAAATACAAAAATAGAATAAACAACTCAAGAGCTATCCCGGAGCTTCCACTTATTTGGAGTTCCATCACCTTTGTAAAGTTTTTTAGTTATGAGTATGAGCATGCATGAGTTTGCTTGAGGACAATCAAAGTTTAAGTGTGGGGTATTATGATATGTCATCATTTATACATGTTTTACATGTATAATAATCCCCATATTATGGTACTAATTGAACAATAACCTTGCAATTGATACTTAAAATGTTAATATTTTGTAATTGCAGGTTATTCGGTGTTGAAAATATAAATCAAGCTAAATTCTATCAAAAACACGAAGAAATCAAGCTTTTAGAAGGATCATTCCCGAGCTTTGACCCCCAAGAAGTCAAAATTGTTCAACAAGGAGCTAAAAGACAAAACAAGGAGCAGGGAGGGCCTTGCACAGCCGTGCATCCCATTGCACAGTCGTGAAAACCCTAGCTTGCTCCCCAAGGCCATATACACTGTCCTATGTACCATGTTTGATTCGCGAGGCCTTTGCACAACCTTGCAACCCATTGCACGGTCGTGCAATGCTCATTTCGAGGCTTATAAATAGATGGGTTGATCTCTTGTGTTAGAAGACTCTTACACACCCCAAGATCACACACCAGAGATCCAGATAGAGCGTTTTCGTAGTTTAGAGTAGTGAGTAGAGAGTAAAGGGGATCCTCCTCCTTGTTTCACAATAGGGGAGCCTACAAAACTCAGTGTTACGTTAATCGTTATGGCCATTCGCGGCTAAGCTTCTTGTATTACTAGGGTGAAGATGATGTTTGGTGCATGTTAATGTTTGACGTATTAATTTAGTGGTATGTTTATGTCTTTAATTATTCGCTCTTAAAACCACCATTCGGTGGGCTTTTATTATTTTCTAAATCCATGTTTCTATTTGTGAGTGCCCTGATTTTAAAGAGAAAACCCTTTTTAATCAAACTTCCTTTAAAGCTCGTATGTCTTTATACGAGTTGAGATTGATAAGCCAAGGCTTGGTCTATACTTCTAAGTTCGTACGTCTTTATACGAACTTATTATGTGACCAAGAATTGGTGAACTCATGTTGGGAACGGTACGTCTTTATACTTGGTCCCATTGTTACACCGCCTCCCGGTGAGCAAAATATAATCACCTATTTAACTTTAATATAAAACATTTTATGTTCGATGTCTTAAACCAACTCGGAGATGACCATTCAAAGGGTTGAGGGTAAATGTTGTCCCTAACGGGAGGCACTACTATTAATTTAAAGATTATAATTCGTGAATCAAATGTCGTGAGGACGAGGCTCTAGCGGTGACCCGGGTCACAAATTTGTAGTAGTCATACCACTGAATTAGTCAACTTAACATTATCACGTACCAACCTGATTCGAAGCCCGAAGCAATACTCTTTGTGACCTGATCATTTCTAAGATATTTACTTTTCTGCTATTTACTATTCTGTTCGTTACATTTCTGTTACACACATCACATACGTTTTTACTTTGATATTATTTACTTTACCCTCATTTACTTTTCTGTCATTTACTATTCTGCTCACAAGCACACAAAACCCACTCACTAGTTAATCCAGCTAAACGATAACAAAAGTTGAGTATTGGAACTCGACCGTGTCCATTGGTTCGATACTTGGTTCTTACCTAGACTATATGACGCTGCAATAGGTACACTCGCCTATTGTGTGTGTTTTAAGTTAAAGTAATTATCATTTTATAAATTAAAACCTGATCTCGTGAAACAGTCTCAAAAATATATTTATTTATATTTTTATACTTATCACACGACACATCATATGTTCAAACAGCTCAAAGTCAATCTGCCATTCATTGAGGTCCTCCAGCATATGCCAAAATATGGGAAGTTCCTAAAAGATCTTCTTTCCAACAAAAAGAAACTAGAGGAAGTCTCTAAAGTCTCACTAAGTGAGCGATGCTCTGCGGTGGTGCAGAACAAACTGCTAGAGAAACTGGCATATCGCGGTCACTTCACGATCATGTGTCTGATTGGCGGATTGCCTATGAACCATGCGTTGGCTGACCTGGGTTCTAGCATCGATCTGATGTCGTATTCTATATACAAGCAGCTAGACCTAGGAGAACCGAAGCCAACGCGCATGAGCATATCCTTGGCTGACCGTTCAGTCAAGTATCCACGGGGATTAGTGGAGAATCTTTTAGTGAAAGTCGACAAATTCGTCTTCCCCATGGATTTTTTCATCTTGGACATGGATGTGGATGAGAGAGTCCCACTCATCCTAGAGCGCCCATTTCTGCGCACCGCCAAGACATTGATCGAAGTCTTTGACGGAAAGCTCACACTTTGTGTGGGGGATGAGTCTATCACTTTTGATGCTGCAAAGTCCATGAATGAGGCTGGTCTGTTTGCATGATTGATACCTTCATGGACGACCATATGGACTCTGATCTAGGAGAGTTACATATTGGAGAGCCCGGCCCTGAGTTAGGAGAGTTATCTAAGTGGGCGTTGGAGTTAGAAGAGCTACTGAATGAGTCGGATGAATACGGTGATGAGGTGCCCAGTGATCTGTAGGAGATGATGGCAGAGCTGGAGGAGATGATACGCAAAACCCCAAGTGTGGGGATGATGGAGAAGGTAGATGAACCGAAAGATCCGGGTGAGAGGCTAGCGGTCATACCATTAGAGATACCTAATCTTAAGCACGTGCCCATATTTGTTATTTATTCTGAGGGGAGAATTACTGAGCGAACCCCTAGTTCTAGGGCCCCTAAGTCTAGGCCAACCCGTAAGAGGACTCGAGCGTTGAGTGATTCATGTGATTTAACGGTAGTGAAAACCCCAAGTGTGGGGAGGTTTAGGGGTGACAGCTTGCTGAGGTACTTGAACTAGGTTATCTTTGGACATGGAAGGTTTAAGTTATGGTGGAAGGACCTAACCGGTAGAAGTAATATAGGTTTAGAGGCTGGTGTTTGTTCGTTGATGATGTGGAGAGCCGGTATACCACGCAGGATGAAGGCGGTTCTGGTTTGAATCAAAGAGAAGCCTCCTGATAGGCTTATTTGAGTCTCGGGAAAGTGCACGGGATGTATAGTTTGTATCAGTCTTGGTTTATTTTAGTGTCATTTTTGTGTTTTTCGGTGTGGGTGTCTTTGTTTGTGCCATGTTTTGTAGGGATTCGCTCTTGATGCAGTGAGGAAAATCATCAGGAACGAAGTTCCAAGTATTTTTACTTTAGTTTTTATAGTTGGAACAGGTTTTTAGAGAATTTGAGTGAAAAAAAGTTTTAGAGGTCAAAATTTTTCTAAGTATAAAAATTGAATTATCTTTCTGTGAATACACCTCCCTCGCGGTACGCGAAGTTTGTGTAACATCCATGATTTTTAAGACCATAAATTTTCTTTATTCATTTTATTTTAATGATTTCAATAACAAAACAACATTTAAAACCTGTTTGATATATATATATATATATATATATATATATATATATATATATGTATGAATATCTATTTATAAATAATTGTATACAAATATATTCATGTATTTAAATTTATTAAATAAACCACACAAGGAGATTTGTTTAGCAATTATGTATATATATTTGACATTTTAAATTATGGTTAGTTTTTATAAGTTTATAAAAGAGGAATCAAATTTTATATCAAATTACTAAGTCTTAAACTTTTTTTAAGTTATTGGACTTTCATATTGAATCTTTCAAGCTCATGAACCCTCAACCTGAACCCTATCTCCTTGGAATTGGACCATTTGACTCCAATGTTGACCCCATTCTCCAATTTTGACCCAGGTTGACTTTTAAAAGTCAACAGTGGCGAAATACTTACAATTCAACATTTAAATCGACCAAACCCGATTGCTAACGACTTGAACGAATCTTGAACAGTTTCCAATCCAATTAACATCCCAATTCAACCAAATTCGTGGCGATTTCAAATTCAAACAATTTGACTCCGTATGGTCAAATGCCAAATCAATTCGGCTTTAATCAGTCAATTAAACGCATTTAAACAACCGCAAATCACAAGCAAACAATCCCCATATGAATCCAGACCTTAATCGCGACCCAATTCATCAACACTCGGCTTAATTCACGTGAAATTCGTGTTGACAGCTATCCCTTGCTAATCCGAATCGAATTGATCAAATGAAGTGAAATTGACCCGTCTAAATCATTCACACACCTTCGTACATCTCACTGCAAACCCTCTTAGCCATCATTCCATCCTCATTGCACCTCTTTCCTCCGATCAAGTGCCAAGAACATCGGCTCGGTGCCTCTAGCCGACAGCCTTTGATACCCAACCATTTCAGGTATAATTTATGTCATTAGTTTCGTTTTTGCTCAAGGATCGAAAGCCCTCTGTCAATTTCATATGACAGAGGGCATTGAAACAAATTTCCTTCGGAGTTCAAGACTTGTTCATGCGGGTCTTGAATTGGATTTCTGTTTCAATTCATTTAACGGATTTAAATTAATGGGATCCTTATCTAATCAGCGAAACCATCTGGTCCGACTGGACAAGTCATTGCACCATCGGACCAGATGGCGTGGGTTCGAAACCCACACTCAGCGGTCCTTTTTGCGTGTTCAGTAAACCCAGACCGGCCCTATGCAATTACATGTTATTACAATATCGAACCGGATCTGTATCAAGGATTATTCCCGGGTACAGTGGTAGTGCGCATGTCTTTCTCAGAACCCACCCGGGTTCGAGCCGGGTGGTGCACTTCTTTTTTTTTTTAAAGCAGTTTCAATCTCAATAATTATTTTATAAAATTAATTTTATAAAATTTATACCTTTCAGAACTGAGTCGTACAATAATAAGCAAAATTTTATGTGAGAACCTTTATTTTTCAATTTAAGTTGTTTTAACACTTTAATTCCAATATGAAAATCATTTAGAAATTATTTTAGATAAAATAGCTTAAATTTAAAAGATTTCAAAGACTCGTTTACAATACGAATGAATTAAGAAGGAATCTATTTAGAATTATTGGTCTTAATTAAAGTCTATATAAATTTAAAAGATTTCAAAGACTCGTTTACAATACGAATGAATTAAGAAGGAATCTATTTAGAATTATTGGTCTTAATTAAAGTCTATATATTACCTATTTTATAAAATGGTGTCAAAATTTTCATAAATTATATTATCATTTTTAAATGATTTCATAAACCAATGTTGTAAATCATTTTTCTATTACATATAAATATCAAGGTTTAAACTCTATTTAAACAAATATAAATTTTCCTAAATATATATTAGTTACAATTCCGTTGTTTCTTTCGAGAGACACTTAATATAATATTAAATAAATAAATAAAAAGAATTTATTTATTTAAATTAATTATCTTTCTACCTTAATAATTTCATTTAGGGTTTAAATCATTTATTTAAGTTATATGAACTAAACCCTAATACGATTATTACTTAACTCTTATATTTTCAATTATACTTGCATTAAACTTCTATCTAAATACAAACGCCAACCCACACAAGTACTTTGGTACAAATGCCTATACTCAAAACCCGTCAAACCTTAGACTTTGCCTTAGACGTTGTGCATGTTATTAATTCGAGTTCATATAATACACACTAGGTTAACTTTATGATTTGCAAATCACCTGTGCTATACATTGCTCGTGTCATCTACACAACTAATACAGGTGAGTTTTACATAGCCCATTTTTCACTATTTACATTTTGGGGTGGAACACGACTTACAATTATACAATGTTTTTGCAAACTACACAATACAATTTCACCCTACATTCATGTGTACAATTTGAGCCTTATGTTTGAGTACTAGGTGTGTTAACTACTTTTGTGTGCAATTTACATATGCAATCATTAACTATACAAGCCGACGGTTAACAATGATAGATCTATTGAGTTTGACAAACCCACCCAGTTAGGGTGATTGTTGCCGACAACACAATTTGGTTATTTGAATGCTAGTTACAAAGGTTTGATTGTACAACTTGGTTTCACAATAGTAACTCTCCATAATTGCCTTATTAACCATGATATGTATGGATTGTATACGCACAACACAATGATACTATTTAGAGTCAAAAACTTATGTATACTCACCAACTATTTTTAGTTGACCCTGTTTTCATCATGTTTCATGTGCTAATCTTTGAGTTCATATTCAAGATGCTACACATAGGAATTGAGGACCTAGTTAAATAAAGAGTTAAATTTTGTTGATGTATTTCGTTCCTTTGTATGTTTTTATTGTAAAAGTGTTATGTAATTCAAACAAATTGATATATGAAACTTTAGTTGATCATGTGCTAATGAACAGTCTACATGTCCTGCCCCGACGTTTCCGCCGTCGGTTGGGGTGTGATAGTTTGGTCACCCGGTCTTCGCGGTACTCGAGAGGTCAAGATAGGGGCTGGCTTGAGTTCCTTTGTTTCCCATGATTTCCGCCACTACCGTTCACCGTCCACCACTCTCACCATTATCATTCATCCATCACCGCTCACTATCAATCATTATCATCATCCACTACCACCCTATCTATCCTCATCCACATCATTCACCACCTACTACCAATACCATGGAAACTTAATAACCGTTCATGACCGATGATCTACCTTACTTGTGGCAATTATGTCTATGTGTTTGTCACTCATTAGGTATGTGTCCCTAATCTATCTTGAGTCTTGTTGAGTCGGTCAAGTCTTTTATTATAATTGAGTCTGTACTATGTGTCAGGATAATGTCATGGGTTGTGTAAGCTTTATTTTACAGGTATTGATCGCTCTGCCTATACTCAATCTCCATTCGGGCGGGGTCGATCTAATCATTATACTCTTGTAAAGGCAACCCGACAGAGTTTGTGTAACCACGACCGAAAAGCTATACGGTGCCCAAGTGGAAGAGCAAAGTTGGACACAATTCATTGCTACATTACTAGCTAAGTCTATTCCTGTTTATTTTTGTCTTTTTATTTTTCTTTGTTTCTTGGTTCACATTGGGGACAATGTGTCTTTCAAGTGTGGGAATGGGAAACATTCTTGAATCTAGTTGTTTAGGTCGTTTTTCTTTAATAAAAATACAAAAAAAAAGTTAAAAAATTATCAAAAATGTCCTTTGAAAGCCTACGTTTGCATAAATAAATGGAAAATGATAGTAGAACTGGATCTACTTATTGGGTTTTAAATGAATATAAATGATAGAAAACGCGTCTAGTTAGTGATGTTTTGATAGACCCAGCCAATTTGAAGAGCTTAAATATCCTGTGAGTGTTGATTAGGATTAATAATTTATTTAAATCATGATATATTGTGGGTACTCATCTTATTTGCAGGCTAGTTACAAAGGTTTGATTTTACGATGATAGATCTATTGAGTCTGACAAACCCACCCAGTTAGGGTGATTGTTGCTGACAACACAATTTGGTTATTTGCATGCTAGTTACAAAGGTTTGATTTTACAACTTGGTTTCACAATAGTAACTCTCCATAATTGCCTTATTAACCATGATATGTATGGATTGTATACACACAACACAATGATACTATTTAGAGTCAAAAACCTATGTATACTCACCAACTATTTTTAGTTGACCCTGTTTTCATCATGTTTCAGGTGCTAATCTTTGAGTTCATATTCAAGATGCTACACATAGGAATTGAGGACCTAGTTAAATAAAGAGTTCAATTTTGTTGATGTATTTCGTTCCCTTGTATGTTTTTATTGTACAAGTGTTATGTAATTCAAACAAATTGATATATGAAACTTTAGTTGATCATGTGCTCATGAACAGTCTACATGTCCCGCCCCGATGTTTCTGCCGTCGGTTGGAGTGTGACAGATTGGTATCAGAGCCAGGTTATTTGACACTTTTGACCTAGACTATAACCTTAGGACACCCATCAAATGCCATGCTCTATGTTATATGATTTTTGCCACATTGCTACGTGTTACATGTTCACTACTAAGTGTAAACTTGTTACATGTTATACTAAGTAATTACAACGCATGATACAATACCTAATAATTTATGTGTCACACTATTTGATAACTCTTGTGCTTATAAACATTGCTATCTACGTGCTACATATTTGATTCATTAAGTCCTGCCTAAGTTTCACCACACACTTATACACACCAAATTCTTCATGCACCCTTAATCTCACACACATGATCTCTTGTGAACAAAATGTAACTATTGGGCCTAATGCCCTTTAATAATAAACTAAGAAGCCCACTTATCCTCCAAGAAGAAGAAGCCTGCTGGAATGAATAAACCTTATTTTCGGGCCTCAAAGCCCAGTCCACAATGATTCTCATCATGACCATGAGCCCAACAATAGTGTTATTAGTACATGATGGCTGGAAGAGTGTGTAGACCCATGAGAGATTCTGGCTAAGGAAAGACAGGGTACTTAAGTGTGTCCTTGTGACCCACCCCTCTTTCCTGGGAATTCTCCTCATGGATACACTACTTATAGGTCAAGTGTTACTTCTAAAATACTATTGTGAAGACTCGGTGTTATGACTAGTCAAACTCTAAATCTATGAGAACTCCTGTATTTAACACTCAGTATTTTATTATCGCTTACAACCTTTTCATTTTTCTCTGCTAGACATGGACTCCTACTCTCCTTCCTCCCCGGTATCCCATCCCGGGGCAGAATCTGATCAGGAAGAAGACATCGGGTCACCAGTGTATCGGTCACCAACACCCCCAGCTGCTAGGCCAAGGTTTGACATAAGGGCAGATTGGATTAGGAACACTAGCCCGAGACTTCGAGCATCTGGATCACCCCCATCAAGAAACCCATACCAGACACCTCACCTACACAACCAGTTACCATCCCATCTGAGGGACCCCTACCTAGAACCCGACCCATATCACCCTAACCCTAGGAAAAGGCATACCATGGCACCCCCTAGTGCTATTTTAGTCTCATTCGATGCCATTCACCAATATGTGAGGACCTCAGAGTTCGTGAGACAAGGGACGGAGCACGGGATAAGGCACGACTTGCAAGGACAGAGAATAGATAGCCTAGCGAATCAAATATGGTACCAAAAGGAGAAAATTTCCACCCTCGAAAAAGAAATGCTTGAGATTCGCACGGAAGCAGCTAGAGCTGAGGCCAGATCGGCTACCCGAGTAACCATAGCGGTGCTCGTCTTGGTGATTATCTGCTTTCTAGTGGAAAGCTACCAAAGTCGTTAGCAGAAATTTCTATTTATTGTCCTTAAATTTTCAGTTTGAGAACCGTTTCCCTATGTTTTGAGTAATGTTTAACATTTCAGTATTGAATAAATTTTATATTAGAACTCTGAAGTTATTATTCATTGATTTGACACAATGAGTGTGAATTACACCTGTCATATTTTTATCAGAATCCTCCAACTATCACCTTCTTCATTCACTACAATTTAGTACACTACTGGCAATCTTCTTCGTAAACAAATCATCCTATTATTGGATTTAAACATCCTCGTTATTTTGTTCAACAAAACGTTTATCAAACTTTTAGATAGTATCTAAAATATAAATTTTCTATAAACATTTTCACCTTGTAAGAAACTTAATACAACCTGTTTTATAAAAGCATTATTTCAAATTGATAAATAATTATGACTTGTTCTCGTTAAATTAATTATTTCTAAACCTTGACTAAATTAATATACAACTACTGGTTTAGCCATTAAATTCTCTTAAAAATATTCTCCTTATAATAATTGAAAATTTAATAAAAAGGTCTTCCTATAAATTTTCCATTTATTTAGATTATTCAACTCATTAGTTTTACTACATTATTTATCTACAAACAAGAACAAATTACAATTACCTATTTACAAACAAAAAAAACAGTCATTCATAAACCCATTACTCATAATGTTTTCAGAACCTCCTCGTTATCTTTCACCTTCAGTTGAGTGTACTTGCCACTTCAAGAGACGACCCATTTCGCGAAGACGTTAACCATCCATACAAACCTCAACGAGATTTAAAAAGCTAAAACCTAACTACCCACATTATTCATGAACACCAAACAACACGCTTGTCCGCAACACTCGATCACATACAAAACTCGTTAGTATACGTCACACACGAAATTCAATAACTTACGTATGCACGTTCACAAAATACACATCACGATCACATAAAACATGAAACCTAGTTGGTTGCAATATACATAATGTTACACTAATCACATAATACCTGAAACTTGTTTATTTGCAATACACTTTCTACTGGATTGATTACATAATGCATGAAACTTAGTTGTTTGCAATATACATGATACTAGATTGATCACATGATACATAACGATTGTTTGTTTGGTATATAATACTAGATTGACCACATTAAACATGAAACTTATTTGTTTGCAAAGTACATGATACTAAATTGTGCACATTATACAATATACATGATACTAAATTGTTTACATTATACATGAAAGCTTATTTGGGTTACAAAAAGCATGATACTAAGTTGTTAACATCATACATGAAATTCATTTTTTACCATATACATGATGCTAAATTGTTCACGTCACACATGAAACCTATTTGATTACAAACTACATGACACTAGATCATACATGAAACTTGGGTGCTACATTATACACGAAAGTAAATTGCTTACAATTGTTGCAATTGATTGATTACAATTTACACAAGGCACGGTCATACACTTTTGTTCACCGAAGTTAAAAACCATAACACTTTGAAGCTACTCGGGGTTTGACGTATTCTTGTTCAAACACGAGGAAGTTGTAACACTTTAAAACAACTCGGTGTTTGACGTATTCTTGTTCAAACACGAGTAAACTATGGAACTTTAATTTATACTACCTTATTACTCTATAGTTGCAAATTGACCTGCCTATTTAGGAACATAGTTACTTATTAGCAAACAATAGACATGAACTAAGTGAACTTGTGCCCCCTCTTGCCACGCACACAACGGAAGGATCTATACGGACCATGCAATGATTCGAGTAATTACGGGTGCACACGTAATTATAAGAATCAGCGCATGGAAAACATAGTGAATCCTGTCGTATGTTATGACCTAAGACCTATCGTGATATATAACAACGAAACTAATGTGATATGACAAGAGCATGGTGGATACACCGATGGTACTTCCTATATATATGTGCTCTGTCATATTATCAGAAGTAACGTTGTTCATGTCGCGTGAAGTCTGACCTAGACCAATGGTTGTGAAACCTCTTATCCACCGACAATTCTTGAGCATATTAGACTACATCTTAAACAAAACCTGATCGTCAAGTTCCCATCAAATCCATTCCAAATAACGCATTTCACCTTTCAATTCTTCGACAGATCTCTTCTTAACTCTCTTGAAACTAGAATCCACATATATCATTCATACCTAACTTAAGCTTTAGGCCTAAATCTTGTTATCTATCATACTCCTCAAACCGACAATCAAAACTCGAACTCACTTCCTTCCTGATTCAGTAGTCTCCACTAATTAAATTTCGGGACAAAATTCCCTTAACATGGGGAGACTGTAACATCCATGATTTTTCAGACCATAAATTTTCTTTATTCATTTTATTTTAATGATTTCAATAACAACACTACATTTAAAACATGTATTTATTCAAGCACTTTTTGTCACATAAATCATTATTTTAATTTAATACATCTATTCAAAATTTAGAACCTTGCGTTTGCATATACATTTCTATACACCTATTTGATATTTATATATATATATATATATATATATATATATATACATATCCATATATATGTATGAATATCTATTTATAAATAATTGTATACAAATATATTCATGTATTTGAATTTATTAAATAAACCACACAAGGAGATTTGTTTAGCAATTATGTATATATATTTGACATTTTAAATTATGGTTAGTTTTTATAAGTTTATAAAAGAGGAATCAAATTTTATATCAAATTACTAAGTCTTAAACTTTTTTTTTAGTCTTTGGACTTTCATATTGAATCTTTCAAGCTCATGAACCCTCAACTTGAACCCTATCTCCTTGGAATTGGACCATTTGACTCCAATGTTGACCCCATTCTCCAATTTTGACCAAGGTTGACTTTTAAAAGTCAACAGTGGCGAAATACTTATAATTCAACATTTAAATCGACCAAACCCGATTGCGAAGGACTTGCCTTGAATACTTGAACGAATCTTGAACAGTTTCCATTAACATCCCAATTCAACCAAATTCCCAGTCAATTTCAAATTCAAAAAATTTGACTCCGTATGGTCAAATGCCAAATCAATTCGGCTTTAATCAGTCAATTAAATGCGATTAAACAACCGCAAATCACGCGCGAACAACCCCCATATGAATCCAGACCTTAATCGCGACCCAATTCATCAGCACTCGGCTTAATTCATGCGAAATTCGTGTTGACAGCTATCCCTTGCTAATCCGATCGAATTGATCAAATGAAGTGAAATTGACCCGTCTAAATCATTCACACACCTTCGTACATCTCACTACAATCCCTCTAAGCCATCATTCGATCCTCATTACACCTCTTTCCTCCGATCAAGTTCCAAGAACATCGGCTCGGTGCCTCTAGCCGACAGCCTTCGATACCCAACCATTTCAGGTATAATTTATGTCATTAGTTTCATTTTTGCTCAAGGATCGAAAGCCCTCTGTCAATTTCATATGACAGAGGGCATTGAAACAAATTTCCTTCGGAGTTCAAGACTTGTTCATGCGGGTCTTGAATTGGATTTCTGTTTCAATTCATTTAACAGATTTAAATTTATGGGATCCTTATCTAATCAGCGAAACCATCTGGTCCGACTGGCCAAGTCATTGCACCATCGGACCAGATGGCGTGGGTTCAAAACCCACACTCAGCGGTCCTTTTTGGGTGCTCAGTAAACCCAGACCGGCCCTATGCAATTACATGTTATTACAATATCGAACCGGATCTGTATCAAGGAATATTCCCTGGTCCAGTGGTAGTGCGCATGTCTTTCTCAGAACCCACCCGGGTTCGAGCCGGGTGGTGCACTTCTTATTTTTTTTTTAAAGCAGTTTCAATCTCAATAATTATTTTATAAAATTTATACCTTTCAGAACTGAGTCGTACAATAATAAGAAAAATTTTATGTGAGAACCTTTATTTTGCAATTTAAGTTGTTTTAACACTTTAATTCCAATATGAAAATCATTTAGAAATTATTTTAGATAAAATAGTTTAAATTTAAAAGATTTCAAAGACTCGTTTACAATACGAATGAATTAAGAAGGAATCTATTTAGAATTATTGGTCTTAATTAAAGTCTATATATTACCTATTTTATAAAATGGTGTCAAAATTTTCATAAATTATATTATCATTTTTAAATGATTTCATAAACCAATGTTGTAAATCATTTTTCTATTACATATAAATATCAAGGTTTAAACTCTATTTAAACAAATATAAATTTTTCTAAATATATATTAGTTACAATTCCGTTGTTTCTTTCGAGAGACACTTAATTTAATATTAAATAAATAAATAAAAAGAATTTATTTATTTAAATTAATTATCTTTCTACATTAATAATTTCATTTAGGGTTTAAATCATTTATTTAAGTTATATGAACTAAACCCTAATACGATTATTACTTAACTCTTATATTTTCAATTATACTTGCATTAAACTTCTATCTAAATACAAACGCCAACCCACACAAGTACTTTGGTACAAATGCCTGTACTCAAAACCCGTCAAACCTTAGACTTTGTCTTAGACGTTGTGCATGTTATTAATTCGAGTTCATATAATACACACTAGGTTAACTATGTGATTTGCAAATCACCTATGCTATACATTGCTCGTGTCATCAACACAACTAATACATGTGAGTTTTACATAGCCCCTTTTTCACTATTTACATTTTGGGGTGGAACATGACTTACAATTATACAATGTTTTTGCAAACTACATAATACAATTCCACCCTACATTCATGTGTACAATTTGAGCCTTATGTTTGAGTACTAGGTGTGTTAACTACTTTTGTGTGCAATTTACATGTGCAATCATTAACTATACAAACCGACGGTTGACAATGATAGATCTATTGAGTCTGACAAACCCACCCAGTTAGGGTGATTGTTGCTGACAACACATTTTGGTTATTTGCATGCTAGTTTCAAAGGTTTGATTTTACAACTTGGTTTCACAGTAGTAACTCTCCATAATTGCCTTATTAACCATGATATATATGGATTGTATACACACAACATAATGATACTATTTAGAGTCAAAAACCTATGTATACTCACCAACTATTTTTAGTTGACCCTGTTTTCATCATGTTTCAGGTGCTAATCTTTGAGTTCATATTCAAGATGCTACACATAGGAATTGAGGACCTAGTTAAATAAAGAGTTAAATTTTGTTGATGTATTTCGTTCCTTTGTATGTTTTTATTGTACAAGTGTTATGTAATTCAAATAAATTGATATATGAAACTTTAGTTGATCATGTGCTCATGAACAGTCTACATGTCCCGCCCCGACGTTTCCGCAGTCGGTTGGGGTGTGATAGTTTGGTCACCCAGTCTTCGCGGTACGCGAGAGGTCAAGATAGGGGCCGGCTTGAGTTCCTTTGTTTCTCATGATTTCCACCACTACCGTTCACCATCCACCACTCTCACCATTATCATTCATCCATCACCGCTCACTATCAATCATTATCATCATCCACTACCACCCTATCTATCATCATCCACATCATTCACCACCTACTACCAATACCATGGAAACTTAATAACCGTTCGTGACCGATGATCTACCTTACTTGTGGCAATTATGTCTATGTGTTTGTCACTCATCGGGTATGTGTCCCTAATCTATCTTGAGTCTTGTTGAGTCGGTCAAGTCTTTTATTATAATTGAGTCTGTACTATGTGTCCGGATAATGTTGTGGGTTGTGTAAGCTTTATTTTACAGGTATTGATCGCTCTTCTTGTGCTCAATCTCCATTCGGGCGGGGTCGATCTAATCATTATACTCTTGTAAAGGCAACCCGACAGAGTTTGTGTTACCACGACCGAAAAGCTATACGGTGCCCAAGTGGAAGAGCAAAGTTGGACACAATTCATTGCTACATTACTAGCTAAGTCTATTCCTGTTTATTTTTGTCTTTTTTTTTCTTTGTTTCTTGGTTCACATTGGGGACAATGTGTCTTTCAAGTGTGGGAATGGGAAACATTCTTGAGTCTAGTTGTTTAGGTCATTTTTCTTTAATAAAAATACAAAAAAAAAGTTAAAAAATTATAAAAAATGTCCTTTGAAAGCCTACGTTAGCATAAATAAATGGAAAATGATAGTAGAGCTGGATCTGCTTATTGGGTTTTAAATGAATATAAATGATAGAAAACGCGTCTAGTTAGTGATGTTTTGGTAGACCCAGCCAATTTGAAGAGCTTAAATATCCTGTGAGTGTTGTTTAGGATTATTAATTTATTTAAATCATGATATATTGTGGGTACTCATCTTAAGGGTGTTGGTAATACTGAAACTGTCAACATAGGGTGATAGATACCACGTTAAGCTAAAATTTAGAGGTTTATGAAATTTCATGGCACAACAGTCTCTTTTTATGAGAATAAATCCGAGATTCGGTGGTGCCAGCTTCCATAATTCCATATTTCAGGAGCTTATTTTTTTGAATTTAAGTTTTGCATATGTGTTACCCTCCGGGATGGCGGCTTGGAGAAAACACCACTAAGTGATTCTTATGTGCTTCATTGATTAGAACTGTAGTCTATGTGTTACCCTCCGGGATAGCGACTTGGTTGAAACGCCCCTAGACGAAAGTTCAATTATTTGTTAATTTAACACTCATTTCCATCCATTCAATTCATTAACCACCTTAATTTCTAAAAACTTTTAAATCTTAGTTTAACGTGGTGGGAAATCTATATGGTTTAACCCGTGCCTAGACATGAATGTGAGACGCGATTAGGTAGAGCTGTAACTTTAAAGTGTGAGTTCCATAGATTAATTGATAGCTGTATAAAATGGAATTAGAACACAAACGGACACTTGATAGTTGGTGGTTGGGTTTAATCAGACAGAAATACTGATTATTGCTTTGTAATGCGTGAGTATGTTTTTGCTAATAGAATTAATTGAGATTGTTAAAGTTAGATTACAGTTATGATTCCATTGCAGACTTTTTTGAGGATGAAAAAAGGTCAAGTCTAGGGATGTTTGATGTAGTGCAAAGCACACATCTTTATTCCTATTGTTTTAGTGTGTTTTAGATAGTTTTATATTTTTTTTTAGTCGTTTTCGTTTCGTATTGAGTCGTTGTTATGTTTTCAAGTGCTCGTATTAATTATAAGTCAAACCCCGAAGAAACCGAGCACGAGAGTGAAGCCTAAGAATTAAATGCAAAAAGCTGGAATGTCAGTCCCTCGCGATACGCGAAGGGATAGCCACAAAGCCTCGCGGTACGCGAGAAATCCCCGAAAGGGTCGCGACTAATTTTTTCCTCGCGGTATGCGAGGAACCCAGGACAATCTTTCGCGATACGCGAGAAGTCTAAATTCCGCAAAACCCTAGAATTTGATTGTTAGAAGATTTGTAATGCCATAATAACGAGAGTACGATTATCAGTCATCTACAGAGCAACTTTAGGTGATTTCTGGAGTTTGGAAGCTAATTGGAGTGAAAAGTTGAAGACTTTGGATCCGGGTTCGTTAGGTATAGCGTATTCGATTTCCAAGTTTATTTCTCTATCTTTGAATTGTTGTGTTGAACCATGTTTTATGCTTTTACTTCTGTCATAGATGTTTTGAGTATGATCCTAGGCTAAACATTGATTCTGCCTAGGTCATAAGATGATTACTTTGTTAAAGCTTTGACCTTCATTTTTTTTTTGGATTCAGTGTTTGGATTAATGATTTTGTAAAGATCTTGGGTTGATTATTATGATGAATATGCATGCTTAATTCTGGTTTTGTGTTGATTATTACTCCGCATGTGCTCTTGTTGAATGTCTTTCAGTTATAGACGCATGTTTAGTGTAACATCCCAAAAATAGTAAATAAATAAATAATAACGCGATCGAGATTTAATCGTCAAAAATGAAAGGAAAATGGATGGGCTTGGGCTCGGCTCCAACGGGCCGAGGGAAGCCCAGGTATAAAAGGGGCAAGGCAGCCCTCTTCTTTGCTCATTCCTCACTCACACAACATTTAGATAGAGAAACCGTAGAGTGAGAAAGTTGACGGATCGAACCGGGATTGAAGGAGCACGTTACTGCTGAGCTCGTGAGCAAAACCTCCGAATCAGAACCCCAATCCAGGTAACGATTCGACCTTAAACTGAGTTTTTTGGTTACTTTGGGATTCTCGGGTTTTAGCTAAATAGGTAACGTTTTTACGGATGAAACTTGAAAACGAGCTTAGGTATATCATCTAGAATGAAAACCGAACGTTTTGATCAAAGAAAATTTAGATATTGACACGATTAGATTCGCATGCAAAAACTTCGGATTTTTGGTGAAGATGACTGAAGTTCGCCTGGCAAGGTTGGGGCGAACTTATCAAGTTCGACTGGCAAGTTCGCTTATGGCATCAAGAGGCGAACTTGGTTATGTTTGCTTGATTAAGTTCGCCTAACTGATTAAGTTCGCCTAACTGATTAAGTTCGCCTAACTGATTAAGTTCGCCTAACTGATTAAGTTCGTCTAACTGATTAAGTTCGCCTAACTAATTAAGTTCGCCTAACTGATTAAGTTCGCCTAACTTGTTAAGTTCGCCTAACTTATTAAGTTCGCCTAACTTATCTTCGCCTAACTTATGTTCGCCTGGTAAGTTCGCTTGGTCAAGTCAGGCGAACTTAGGACAAGTTCGCCTAGACTTTGGGCAGCGAACTTAGCCTTAAGTTCACCTAGTTTAGCAGAAGTAAAAGTGTGTAAATTTAGATCAAGTCTGATATATATGTAATTAACCAATTCAGATCATGTGTGGCGCTCGATTGGACCGTTGTTAGGATAGGACGGGACTAGCTTATCAGGTGAGTTCTATGTGCCCCTTCTATGTTATGTGCAAATCATTTTAAATGTTTTGGGGCTAAAGTGTATACACTAAATGAATAAGTACTATGAATGTCAATGTGACCATACGTGATAGATACATAAAGATATTAGAGTAATTACGAACCAAGAACGAAACGTATGTTTACAAAGAATGAATGAAAGAATAAACTAACGTAAATAAATGGAAATCTTGCTTTATATTATATATATTGGTTGACATGAATGTATGTATATTTTATGGACGCTTCGTGAATGACGGCTACTTCGGTAGACGGACGACCACGTGACTATTTTGCAACCGGAACAAAAACGTTCCTTCATCAGCTAGGACGTAAAAAGGCACTAATGGACGGTCCAAGTAAATTGCCTTATTACATGTAGAACGGTTGCATACATAATATCCGCGTGGGAAACGGATGCTTTTGGGCTGACGGGCGAATATACGGACTACGACGGTAGGACGGTTAAGACGGACGGCCGAAGGTTTTCCGCACGGTTTAATGGCGGACGGTTTCTAGGACCGTACGAGTAAAGGGGCTACGACGGTAGCTTAATGGCGTATGTCTTTGTGACATACGTAGTAAAAGACGGGTTGATCACCCTTATGTGTATGGCCAATGAATGTTAAATGAACGAAAGGGTGAATACATATTTATGTACTCGCATATGAACGACAAATGAAGGTTAATGATATGATAATGTGCTTTATATATTTATATATATTTATACATTCTTTTAAAGAAATAATGTTCATACCTAATTGCTTTAAACTAGAACTCACCAGCGTTAGCTGACTTTTAGTATATATTTCAGGTGGCAAATGGAAGGGTCGTGCGAAGGCGTGAAGGTTACCCGGCATATGACTGACATCCCCATTTTTTTTGTACATGTTATGACAATGTTCTGTTTCTAATTGTTAAGCCTTCCGCTGTTATGTTACGTATTTGAATGATGTTTGCTTTCGCTACTCTGGTATGCTTTTAAATTAAATTCAGTATTATAACTATGTTTATGAGTAAATCCAACAAGTGAGGTTAACCGGAAAAGGGGCCTTACAAGTTGGTATCAGAGCAATAGTTTGAGAGATTCAGATATCCGTAAATGTCTGGACTCAAGCTGATTATGGGACCAACGGACGGATGTCAGTACGGGTAACCAACGCCAACGCCAGCACGGTAAGTAAGTACTAAAGTTAATGCACTTGGATAAGCATAGATACCTAAACTTAGAACAAATAGATGTCAAGGTCACAACCGATTTGAAGAGTTTTGAACCCGAAAAGCAATGTAAATTAGTAATCACATACCGGTCACTGTAATTAAAAATTTACTTTGCTCGTACTGTTCTAAAACTATGATCTGAAGGAATGACATTGATGTATTCCCTTTATAAATATCAGGAAAACTAGGGACTATGGCAGGTGGAGGACGGACTGGACGCCGAGGCGGTCGCACTGGCCGAGTCGGTAGACCTCCATTGAATCGAAGAAGTGAAGAGGAAGAGAGTGTGTACGCAGAACACACTGAGAGTGTGCACGAAACTAATGTGACCCAAACTGGGGACGGCAATCAAGGGTCTCTACAGTTGGAACCCGAGGTTAGGGATGCTATTGCCCGCGAGGTTGTACTCACTCTGAAGAACATATTTCCTGACCTACTATCTGAGGCACTAAAGAAAAGCAAAGAGGAGGATGAAGAAAACAATGAAGAGAAAGTATATGACAGTGATGGGGATGAAGTAAGAGTGGGATCAAGCAATCGTGGGTGTACTTACAAAGGTTTCAAGGACGGAGACCCACCCAAATTTGATGGGAACAAGGATTCAGTGGCTACATTCGAATGGATTGAGAGGATGAATGTCGTAATCAACATCAGCGAATGTCGACCGGACCAGGCTGTTAAGTATGTTGCTCATTCTTTCACCAACGAAAGTTGGTGGAGGAACATTCAAAGGACTAAGTCGTCGAACGCTCTCAACAGGATGACTTGGGAAGACCTAAAGAAGCTCATAATCCAAAAGTTCTGCCCACAGAACAAGATTGATCGTGTGGAGAATGAGTTCCTGAACTTTAAAGCTGGCAACAAGACTCATCGCCAGTATACTTCAAGATTCAATGAGCTGGCCCAACTGGTACCACACTTGATGGAAAATGAAGACCGTCTGATCAAATAATATGTCAAGGGACTGCCGCAAAGGGTCCGTGTCCATGTGAAAGCCAACCTACCCTCGACCTTCGAGTCGGTAGTGAATCTGAGCTGAATCGTCTACGACGATTATGCCAATGAGGACCCGGCACCTGAGACACAGAAGAGAAAGTGGGAGAACCCGTCTAAGGGAAATGGAAAAGGAACTGTTGCGCCTAAGACTAAGAGGCCGAGAACGAATGAACACAGAGCATGCTCAAAATGCGGAAAACTGCACCGTGGTGAATGTCTAGTTGGCTCAACCATGTGTTATAAGTGCGGAAGGCCGGGGCATTACTCCCGAGATTTTTTAAAGGACGTCAAGTGCCAAACTTGTGGAAGATATGGACACCTGACTAGGGATTGCAGAAGAATCGGACAATCTGGTTCGGGAAAGGAGAAGGAAGCTGAAAAGGAACAAACGAAGGCTAGGAATCGAGCCTACGCCTTGACTGAGGAGGAATCAAGGGGAAACCCTGATGTTGTGTCAGGTACGTTTCTAGTAAATGATGAACATGCTGCTATTTTATTTGACTCTGGTGCTAGTAAAAGCTTTATATCAAATGCGTTTAGTCGTAAACTAGATTGCACTATCAACACCATAGTAAAGGCCTTTAGCATACAAACTGCCGTTGGTAAAAATTCGGCAGTATTCCAAGTAACAGAGGATTGCATCATAGAGATAGAAGGCCATAAGTTTCCTTCTAGATTATTCCTTCTCACCTTAGGAGGATTCGATCTAGTATTGGGTATGGATTGGCTAGCTGCCAACGAAGCTCAAATCATATGTAAACTTAAGAGGATACACCTCAAAGCTCCTAGCGGCTGTCCAATTACGGTTTACGGGGATTGGAATTGCACGATGCCGAACGTCATCTCGATGATCAAGGCCGAAAGTTACATGAGGCGCGGTTGCGAAGCTTATCTGGCGTATGTTATTGACGATAGAATGAAAACGAAGGAACTCAAGAATGTACCCGTGGTGTGCAACTTTTCGGAAGTGTTCCCTGAGGATCTACCTGGGTTGCCACCCGATCGGGAAATAGAATTTCAGATTGACTTACTGCCAGGAGCTGAGCCCGTTGCCAAAGCCCCCTACCGATTGGCTCCGTCAGAAATGAAAGAATTGATGTCTCAACTAGAGGAATTAACTGAAAAAGGATTTATCAGACCGAGCATTTCACCATGGGGCGCTCCGGTACTATTTGTAAAGAAGAAGGACGGCAGCATGCGTATGTGCATTGACTACCGTGAACTGAACAAGAGGACAGTAAAGAACAAATACCCACTGCCTAGAATAGACGACCTTTTTGATCAACTGCAAGGTGCGAGTTAGTTCTCAAAGATCGATCTTAGGTCGGGTTACCATCAGTTGAAAGTAAGAGAAGAAGACGTACCGAAGACCGCGTTTCACACGCGTTATGGGCATTATGAGTTTCTCGTGATATCCTTCGGATTAACCAATGCACCAGCAGCGTTCATGGATTTGATGAATAGAGTATGTCGACCAATGTTGGATCGATCAGTGATAGTTTTTACAGACGACATACTGATTTATTCGAAAAACGAGGGTGATCACCACTGTCACCTAAAAGAGGTTTTGGAGGTGCTAAAGCAGGAAAAGTTGTACGCAAAATTCTCTAAATGCGCGTTCTGGCTTAGAGAAGTCCAATTCCTAGGTCATGTGATAAACCCAAATGGCATCATGGTAGATCCTGCAAAGATAGAGACAGTAAAGGAATGGAACGTCCCAAAGACACCAACAGAGATACAAAGTTTTCTGGGATTGGCAGGCTACTATCGGAGGTTCATCCAAGATTTCTCGAGGATAGCCTCGCCACTAACTAAATTGACACGGAAGGAAGTAAAATATGAATGGGGTCCAACCCAAAACAACGCGTTTGAGGAACTTAAGACACGATTAACCCAAGCTCCAGTCTTGACACTACCTGAGGGAAATGAAGACTTGGTAGTCTACTCTGACGCTTCGGGTCAGGGTTTAGGTTGCGTACTTATGCAACGAGGAAAGGTAATTGCTTACGCCTCACGACAACTAAAGATTCACGAGGTTAACTACCCAACTCACGATCTAGAGTTAGCGGTAGTAGTTTTCGCATTAAAAATATGGAGGCACTATCTGTATGTAGTTAAATGTACCATTTACTCCGATCACAAAAGCTTGAAATACTTTTTCGAACAAAAGGAATTAAACATGAGACAAAGGAGGTGGTTAGAGCTACTGAAAGACTATGATTGTGAGATATTGTACCATCCAGGCAAGGCAAACGTAGTGGCTGACGCTTTAAGAAGAAAGGAAGAAGCGGAACCTATCCGGATAAAAGCGTGTCAGCTGATTATAACGCCAGATTTGATGAGTGAAATATCAAAGGCACAAGATGAAGCACTGTTAGAAAGAAATATAAAACGGGAAAGAATAGTAGGACAACAAGGGAATTTGGATGCAAATGCATACGGTGTACGAACTAGGTTCGGCCGGATGTGGATACCTAAGATTGGCAAGCTTAGAGCCAAAATCCTCGATGAGGCCCATAAGTCTCGCTATTCTATCCACCCCGGGGCAAACAAAATCTATCAAGACTTGAAGAAAGAGTACTGGTGGCCTGGCATGAAGAATGATGTAACTGAGTACGTGAACAAGTGCCTAACGTGTTCACTAGTTAAGGCCGAGCACCAGAAACCATGCGGTAAAATGCAACCTCTACCAATACCGGAATGGAAGTGGGAGGAGATCACGATGGACTTCATTACCAAGCTACCGCGAACAGCTAAAGGCAATGATACCATCTGGGTGATCGTCGACCGCTTGAAGAAAAGTGCTCACTTCTTGCCATTACGTGAGACTTCTTCGTCTGAAAAGCTAGCAGAAATATTTATCAAGGAAATTGTGAGCAGACACGGCATGCCACTGTCGATTGTGTCCGACAGGGATACTAGATTCACATCAAGGTTTTGGAAGAAATTCAATGAAGCGATGGGCACTAGAATGAACATCAGCACTGCTTACCACCCTCAAACCGATGGTCAATCTGAAAGGACCATTCAGACCTTGGAGGACATGCTCCGGGCCTGTATCATTGACTTCGGTGGGAGCTGGGACAGCCATCTACCATTGGCAGAATTTTCATATAACAATAGCTATCACTCAACTATTAGCATGCCGCCATTTGAAATGTTGTATGGAAGGAGATGTAGGACCCTGGTTTGTTGGGGGGAGATTGGACAGAAGGATTTTGCAAGTCTTGAAGTGGTCAAAGCTACTTCCGAGAAATTTGATCAAATCAAAGCTCGAATGAAGGCTGCAAAAGACAGACATAAATCATACGCGGATAAGAGAAGAAGGGATTTAGAATTTCAAGTAGGGGACATGGTACTGTTAAACGTATCACCATGGAAAGGAATCATCCGATTCAGAAAACGTGGCAAACTGAGTCCACGGTTTGTCGGACCTTTCAAGATTTTAGCGAGAGTGGGTCAAGTTGCCTACAGACTCGACCTACCCGTTGAGCTTAGTGGAATACACCCTACGTTCCACGTGTCGCACTTACGCAAGTGCCTAGCTGACGACACGGCTCACATACCTTACGACGAGATCGAGGTGGATAACAGTCTAAATTATGTAGAGGAACAAATAGCCATTCTTGACCGAGCTGATAAACGACTACGCAATAAGTCGATTCCTTTAGTCAAAGTACAATGGAAGCACAGAAAAGGGTCAGAAGCGACATGGGAGAAGGAAGACGAGATGAGGGGACTATACCCTCAACTGTTTAACGTATAATTGGTTTCGAGGACGAAACCTCTTTAAGGAGGGTAGACTTGTAACATCCCAAAAATAGTAAATAAATAAATAATAACACGATCGAGATTTAATCGTCAAAAAATGAAAGGAAAATGGATGGGCTTGGGCTCGGCTCCAACGGGCCGAGGGAAGCCCAGGTATAAAAGGGGCAAGGCAGCCCTCTTCTTTGCTCATTCCTCACTCACACAACTTTTAGAGAGAGAAACCATAAGGAGCACGTTACTGCTGAGCTCGTGAGCAAAACCTCTGAATCAGAACCCCAATCCAGGTAACGATTCGACCTTAAACTGAGTTTTTTGGTTACTTTGGGATTCTCGGGTTTTAGCTAAATAGGTAACGTTTTTACGGATGAAACTTGAAAATGAGCTTAGGTATAGCATCTAGAATGAAAACCGAACGTTTTGATCAAATAAAATTTAGATATTGACACGATTAGATTCGCATGCAAAAACTTCGGATTTTTGGGGAAGATGACTGCCCGACAGGCGAACTTTGGCAAGGTTGGGGCGAACGTATCAAGTTCTCCTTGCAAGTTCGCTTATGGCATCAAGAGGCGAACTTGGTTATGTTTGCCTGATTAAGTTCGCCTAACTGATTAAGTTCGCCTAACTGATTAAGTTCGCCTAACTGATTAAGTTCGCCTAACTGATTAAGTTCGACTAACTGGTTAAGTTCGCCTAACTTATTAAGTTCGCCTAACTTATGTTCGCCTGGTAAGTTCGCTTGGTCAAGTCAAGCGAACTTAGGACAAGTTCGCCTATATGTTCGCCTAAACTTTGGGCAGCGAACTTAGCCTTAAGTTCGCCTAGTTCAGCAGAAGTAAAAGTGTGTAAATTTAGATCAAGTCTGATATATGTGTAATTAACCAATTCAGATCGTGTGTGGCGCTCGATTGGACCGTTGTTAGGACAGGACACGACTAGCTTATCAGGTGAGTTCTATGTGCCCCCTTCTATGTTATGTGCAAATCATTTTAAATATTTTGGGGCTGAAGTGTATACACTAAATGAATAAGTACTATGAATGTCAATGTGACCATACGTGATAGATACATAAAGATATTAGAGTAATTACGAACCAAGAACGAAATGTATGTTTACAAAGAATGAATGAAAGAATGACCTAACGTAAATAAATGGAAATCTTGCTTTATATTATATATATTGCTTGAAATGAATGTATGTATATGTTATGGACGCTTCGTGAATGACGGCTACTTCAGTAGACGGACGACCACGTGACTATTTTGCAACCGGGACAAAAACGTTCCTTCATCAGCTAGGACGTATAAAAGGCACTAATGGACGGTCGAAGCAAATTGCCTTATTACATGTAGAACGGTTGCATACATAATAGCCGTGTGGGAAACGGATGCCTTTGGGCAGACGGGCGAATATATGGACTACGACGGTAGGACGGTTAAGACGGACGGCCGAAGGTTTGCCGGACGGTTTAATGGCGGACGGTTTCTAGGACCGGACAAGTAAAGGGGCTACGACGGTAGCTTAATGGCGTATGTCTTTGTGACCTATGTAGTAAAAGACGGGTTGATCACCCTTATGTGTATGGCCAATGAATGTTAAATGAACGAAAGGGTGAATACATATTTATGTACTCGCATATGAACGACAAATGAAGGTTAATGATATGATTATGTGTTTTTATATATTTATATATATTTATACATTCTTTTAAAGAAATAATGTTCATACCTAATTGATTTAAACTAGAACTCACCAGCGTTAGCTGACTTTTAGTATACATTTCAGGTGGCAAATGGAAGGGTCGTGCGAAGGCGTGAAGGTTACCTGGCATATGACTAACATCCCCATTTTTTTTGTACATGTTATGACAATGTTCTGTTTCTAATTGTTAAGACTTCCGCTGTTATGTTATGTATTTGAATGATGTTTGCTTTCACTACTCTGGTATGCTTTTAAATTAAATACAGTATTATAACTATGTTTATGAGTAAATCCAACATGTGAGGTTACCCGGAAAAGGGGCCTTACGTTTAGGTTACTTGCTTATTGTTTGTGACTGTGGTGCTATTGCTAGACGTAGTGATCCATACGAGTGTTAATTGATGCATTGTTAGGTTGAGTGTTCTTCTTATCTTGAGACCCGAAAGGTGAGAGATAATCGGTTAGTCTTCGTATTAGGATTCCGAGTGTCAACTGTCTGAGAGGATGTTGCCCTAGGTTCTTAGTATTCTTTGTTGATCCGAGTCATAGCTTGTTAATCTGAGATTACCCCGAGCATCTTCAATGTATTGTGGGGATTGAGACCGAGAGGTGATTTGTTTGTTGGGTACATTATTGTAACATTCTTGATTTTCTTGTATCTGTTTTAGTGCAATAAACAATATTTCAATTCCAATTCTAGCGCAATACTTTGAATTATTCATGCAAATATTAAATTCCAAGGTTTCATTCAATACATTTTTTTTAATTTTTGCAAGTTTACTATATATATATACATATTTTTGCATATAAAATATATGTATAAAAATATTAGTTTTTATAGAAAATACATATGCTAAACCATTACTACATTCAAAATTTATTTATTTATAAAATTTATAAAGTTTTTAAGTTTTTAAAACTAAAAATCAATTCATATATGTAATTATATATATTTTTATAATTTAAACAAATTGGGTTGAACCCTTTGAACACTTGGACTCCCCACTATTGAACCCCCACCCTTACATTGAACCCTTTCATCTCAATTTTGACCCCATTCAATGTTCTTGACCTATTTTGACCGCAACAAGTCAACAGGCCCAATGTTCATGTAATTCAATACTAATTTCAATCAAACCCGATTGTTGTGGAATTTACTTATATACACAATCGATTCACGACCACTCCCAAACCCAAACATATCAATTTAACATATTGCGCGGCCTAATTCGAATTTCAAATATCTTGACTATCCTGAGTCAAACCGAGCCAAATTCGGTTTCAGATCAAGGAATTGAAATGCGTTAATGCCCGCAAATCACACTCAGTCAATCCTCGCATGTATTCAATACTAAAACACGACCCAATTCATCTGCAATTAAGCGAATTGACGCGTTAATCGTGCAGACACCTGCCGTCTGCAAGACCGAATAAATTCGAGCGTTTATGATGAAATTGAGTAATCAAAATCATTCCCACACCTTCGCATAACCCCTTACAAACTCTCTAAACCCAAAATCGCATCCCATTTCACATATGGCCCCCCGATCAAGTACCAACAACAGCAAGCTCTTTGACCTAGCCGTTTGCTTCCGATACTTCGCCTAATCAGGTAAGTTTTGTGTCAATAGCTTCGTATTTACATGGCGAAAAAAAGCCCTCTATCAATTTCATATGACATAGGGCATTAAACCCAATTTCGTCTTGAATTCTTGACGTGTTCATACGTGTTTCGATTTGGGTTTCTGTTTCGATCCGTTTAACGTATTTAGAATTGTGTTGTTTCGTTTATACCAGCGAAACCACATGGTCCGGCCGGTAAGACACTGCTTTGCCGAACTAGGTGGCGTGGGTTCGAAACCCACCATCAGCGACCCTTTTTGCGTGTTCATTAAATCCAGACCGGCCCCCTTTCAAGTTCATGTTATTACAATTTAGAACCGGTTCAGTAGCAGGGATTAGGCCCTTGGTCCAGTGGTTAAATCCTTGGACTCTCACAACAGCCACCCGGGTTCGAGCCGGGTGGACTGTTTTCTTTTTTAAAATCGATTTTTAAACTCAATTTATTTTATAAAAACTATTTTATAAAACCTATACCATTTGGAACTGATTAGTACAATAACTAACAAATTTAAATGAAAAACAACTATTTTTACAATTTAAATTGTTTTAAAACTTTATAAAAATCATTTAAATTTTATTTTAATTAAAATTGTTAATTTTAAACAAAGCATTTAAAATACTCATTTTATAAAATTTATGTTAAGATTTTATAAAATTCCTTATCATTTTGTAAAGAATTACACAAAACATTTTTTATAATTCTCAAGTAAATCATTTTACCTTAACATCCCTTTAGGGTTTATATATATTTCCTAAATATATACTAATATATATATATATTTATACTCTCATTTTCAAAAAACATTTTCATAATAATAAATAAATAAATAAAAAGGATTTATTTATGTAAATTACATATCTATTTTAATAAAACCTTAAATCAATTATTATTTCTTTAATTCATACATTCTTTGATTTCACACTTCTTTTAAACCTTTTATTCAAGTACAAATACCAACTTACACACATCCATTACATAAGATTACATAAACACTCTTGTACAAATCCCCACATTTATTCAACTAAACTCTTACTCAATCCCTTTGAACTTTAGGCCTTGCCTTAGACTTTTGTGCATATCATTGATTAGATACATATAATTCATTTATAGGTTAACATGGTGATTAAACTAATCACGTGTGCTACTTATTGTTCGTCTGATCTACAAACAACTAATACAAGTGAGTTTACATAGCCCCTTTTACATTTTTGCATATTTTGGGGTGGAACATGATTTTCATTGAAAACTATTACAATTACATTATACAATTCTACATTATGATCATGTGTGAAATTTGTGCTTTGTGCTTGAATGTTATGAGTTGAAACTACATATACATGACATACTCGTACAATCATTAACTCTGTACAAGTCAACGGTAACATTAATAGATCTATGGTGTCTGACAAACCCACCCAGGTAGGGTGATTGTTACCGACAACACATTAGGGTAACATGCGTGTTATGCCTCAGTCACAAGTTGTGCTTGTACACCTAGTTTGACTACGGTGATTCTCCATAAATGCCTTATTTGCCATGTGTCATATGAATTGTATAAACAACTTGAAATCTACTTGAGGCGTCAAAACCTATGTATGCTCACCAACTATTTTAGTTGACCTTGTTTTTATCATGTTTCAGGTGCGACTATTTGAGTTATGATCAATTTGCTTCACTTAAATTTGAGGACTTAGTTATTTAAATTAAGGAAGTTTATTGATGTATTTAATTTCTTGTATTGTTGGATTTTGATGATTGAATTATGTTATGAAATTTGGATGATTTTTATATATAACAACTTTAGTAAATCATGTGCTTATGAACAGTCTACATGTCCCACTCCAACATGTTCCGCCGTTAGTTGGGGTGTGACAGTTATCATTGTTGAACAGACTGAAAGGTAATCTGACTATCTGGTGAGTTTAGTACATCTTTAGAGCTTCTTAGTTGGTGACATCCTGAGAGTGATTAGAGATCCACTAGGTTGTCTAGAGCTGTCATCCTTATAAACCCATATCCATCATAGATTCCATAACCGGTAGAAGTTGACTTTGCAAGTAGGATTCCGACCTAGGTAGTAGTCTTTCCATTCTTGATATTTCCCGAGTTCATGTTCTGATAGTTAGAGTCGATCTTTAGTTTTCTTACCACTTGTCATTAGTTTATTCAGTAGTGTAGAAAACCCCCCAATCAAACATTCATAAGTTCGAGTCAGAGTCTAGTATAGTTATTCGCTTTCTCTAGGGTTCGATAATCCGGTTTACCATTAAGCTGTGCTACACTCGATAGGTTCACTTGCCTGTCAGTGCGGTCTAGTTCATAGGTATTCCATTTATTACTTAGGAGTCTAGGTTAGGTTTTTATTTAGTTGTTTTTATAGACCATATGGGCGACATCACTTTCACACAATAATCAACCATAGCCTTGTCAAAATCCGCTCCACCCAAATGAGTGTCACCCCCTACTACTTTAACGCTTATGCTTCCGTCCCTATTGATAGTGAGAAGTCACACATCGAATGTCCCCCCACCTAAATCAAAGAAGAATACTTTTTTCTGTTGAGGGTGGTTTGGGTCACCAAGCTTGTCTAGACCGTAGGCAATCGCAGTTGCTATAGGCTCATTGATCAAGTGCATGACATTGAGGCCAGCCAGTGTAGCAACATCCTTTGTTGCCTGTCCTTGCTTGTCACTGAAATATGCAGGGACGGTAATCACTGCATCTTTAACTGTTGTTCCAAGGCATGCCTTAACAGCTGCTTTCAAGTTCTTTAGAATCATGCAAGATATTTTCTTCAGGTGAAAATTCCTTGTTTGCACCCCTGTGTTCAAGTACAATCATCGGCTTGTCGCTAGATCCTTCAATTACCTTAAAAGACCATGATTGTATGTCTTTCTGCAGGCTAGTATCACTAAATCTGCTCCCCATTATACGTTTAACATCTAAAATATAGCAGAAATAAAAGTACATAAAACTATTAACTAGCTGGTTGTATGCTAAATGAAGGGTAAATCTATATATTTTTTTTTGTGTAATAATTATCAAAGTTGTTAATCAACCTAACTTAGCGAAAACTGTGTTAGCGGGGTTCCTTGTGACTTGGTTTTTGGCACCATCATCTACTAAAAGTTCTGTGTCGTTACAAGCCACACATGATGGGGTAATAGAAGAGTGGTATTTCCATTGCGTTACTAGGACTTTAAATTACTAAAGGTTCGGTGTCACATTTTTTTTAATGGTATTTCTTTAAGAATTAAAGTGGTAAGTAGCACATTTGACTTGAAAATTTAAAAAAATGGTAGAACCGGTACTCCCGGTACCGGTTTCAGTTCATTTACACAATCTCAATCATTGGGTGTCAACTGTATGGCAGAAGAACAGGGAAACCCGTACTGCCAATACCGGTTTCAGTTCAAAATACTTCACGTCCACAGTGAAACCGGTACTGCCAACACCGGTTTCAGTTACTTTTTAGAAAAGTTGATTTGTCAAGACATAAATTTGTTTTTAACCCGAGATTCTAACCGGACACAATGAAAAGTAACTAGATCCGGAGGTGCCAATGCCGGTTTCAGTTACTTTTGTAAAATTTGTGCATTAGGAAGGGTCACAACACGGTAATGTTTCAACAACTTCATAAATAATATCATTTTTCATGAATCTCAAATAAAACCTTAACAAATTGGAATATATGAATCAAAGCAGTTGCATTGTATAGACATCCTTAAATAAATGCAAGATATATTAGAACTTGGAGTTAACAAAAAACAATTCAAACATCTGAATGTTGAAACACTAATTAAGAATGCTCAACCTTTTCAGCATCTTTTCAATGTCATCCTTGGACACATTTCCACTCCCAGCTATTACTATACTTCTTTTGTTACCAGTAGATAGCAACTCAGCCGAGACATCAAGAATACCATTGGCGTCTATGCTAAAGCAAACCTTCACTTTTTCTTTACCTGCAGGGGCTGGTGGAACACCATAAAGAGTGAAATCATCAAGGAAGATGTTTTCTTTCGTTTCACCAAACTCACCCTGATACACAAGGACAGCAATGGACACTTGGTTGTCGACAGATGTCTCATAAACATCTGCCTTCATGGTGGGTATTGCTGTGTTCCTTGGGATATTGGTAATGCCCTGTGCATTAGGAAGGATCACAACAAAGTCTAATTAATGTTTCAGCATCTTCGTAAATAATATCATTTCCATGAATCTCAAATAAAACCTTAACAAACTGGAATATATTTCTAAAAATCAAAGCAGTTGCAATGTTTAGACATCCATAAATAAAAGCAACATATATTAGAACTTGGAGTTAACAAAAAACAATTCAAACACTAGTTAATAAAGCTAAAGTTTTTTCAGCATCTCCTCGATGTCATCCTTGGACACGTTTCCACTCCCAGCAATTACAATACTTCTTTTATTACCGGTAGATACCAACTCAGCCGAGACGTCAAGAATTCCATTAGCATCTATGCTAAAGCGAACCTTCATTCGTTCTTTACCTGCAGGAGCTGGTGGAACGCCATGAAGAGTGAATTTATCAAGGAAGATGTTGTCTTTTGTTTCATTGCACTCACCCTGATACACACAAACTTCTAGGGCTACTTGGTTGTCGTCCATTGTAAAAAAATATTCCTCCTTCATGGTGGGTATTGGTGTGTTCCTTGGGATTAGGACACTCATATACCGTCCTTTTGTTCTAATACCAAGTGACAAAGGAGTCACATCTAAAAGTATCATATCCTTCACAGCTTTATTGCCATTACCACTCAAGTTTGCAGCCAACGCTGCTGCACCATAAGCAACAGCTTCATCCGCATTAATGCTCTTACAAAGTGGTTTCCCATCAAAAAACTCCTCCAGCATTTGTTGTATCTTGGGAATCCTAGTCGACCCACCAACAAGAACTATATCATCAA